>JAFMOD010000419.1:2447768-2516281 GCA_019802435.1 Corydoras maculifer | reverse complement strand
GGGGTTCCCCATGCCCATCCAGGGGAGAACGTCTCGGGCGCTGGGCAGATAGACCCAGGACAGGGCGCCAATCCATCGCTGGGCACACACTCACTCACACAGACACACTCTATATGGGGCAATTTTGAGAATTCAATTAACTTGATCCATGTTTTTGGACTGTGGGAGAAAACCGGAGAACCCGGAGGAAACCCACGCAGACACGGGGAGAACATGGAAACTCCACCCAGATGGGGATTCGAACCGGGAATTCCTAGCGCTGAGAGGCGAATGTGCTAACCACTAAGCCACCGTGCCGCCGTGGATTGTAATTACACTCACAAATAAAACTAGGTAAGTGTGAATTATAGAGGTATATTTAAAGTGACAAGAGAATATTATGATTGGATTATTTTAATGCATGAATGAAAAGCCATTGCATTTAACCACTGTCCAAAATATGAACACATATGCATTCTGCATTATCATTCTGCAATAATGACATTTGAAGAATAGATTTAAGGATTCCATGCAAAATCCAAGTTTTATTAGGACAGAAAATACATTTTTGTCCTGGGTGCAAGACATGTTTTATATTACAGACAAATGCCCCATAAAGCTTTCTCACAGAGGTTTATTTAAAAGTTGTTATGAATAATGTATAAATAAAACCCCACTTTACATTTGCTTGTAGTGTTTACACTCTACCTTACTTATAGCATGGATTTGGCTGACAAAAGTCCCTAGAGTTAAACGGATAATGGTGCAATCTGCCAGTACGACTAGCCATGTTTATCTATCAGCTTAGCTAGGTCAGAAAGATCCTTGGGCTTGATCTTGAAGTTCATTATGATTGGCTGTAGCAATTTCAGAACTACTGAGATCATAATGTGCAAATGGTTTCGTACATAGTTGGCCAATCTGTCTTGTTAATGCTAATGCATAAAATGCCGTGTGTGTGTGAGAGAGAGAGAGATGTGTGTGTGTGCAATAGTAGATGAAATTGTGCTAATAAATGTATAATGTGTTCTTACATATAATATGTATGCTATCACAAAACCTTAACCTTATTTAGAACCTTTAACAGCTGTATTGTTGTGGTTGCTTGTCCCAGTGAATAAACTCTGACAGAAATAATAAATAATTATTCATTTATTCATTATCTCCCGCTTATCCTCTATTAGGGTCGCGGTGGGGTTCCCCATGCCCATCCAGGGGAGAACGTCTCGGGCGCTGAGCAGATAGACCCAGGACAGGGCGCCAATCCATCGCTGGGTACACACTCACTCACACAGACACACTCTATAGGGGGCAATTTTGAGAATTCAATTAACTTGATCCATGTTTTTGGACTGTGGGTGGAAACCGGAGAACCCGGAGGAAACCCACGCAGACACGGGGAGAACATGGAAACTCCACCCAGATTGGGATTCGAACAGGGAATTCCTAGCGCTGAGAGGCGAACGTGCTAACCACTAAGCCACCGTGCCGCTAAATAATTATTAGATTAGATAATTAGATAAATAATTATGTTTAAATAAATTGTTTATCCTATAATAATTTAATAATTTGAGCCATACTGAAACATCGTTTCCATCTAAATCTTGCAGGGGAAAAAAACGATTGGTAGATGATTTTGTCTAAAATCTGTAAATTGGATTTGAATAGGAAGCATGCTGTTAACATAAAAACTGCACACCCACTGAAATGTGGGTCTATACCGTTTTTAAGAACAACAGCAGCAAGTCAATTTCAGCTTCAGTAAGATAGGTCTGTTTGCTTCAAGATCATGATGGATTTTAATACACAAATTATCATTTACATTCAAAAGCACAGTTTTAACAAAATAATGTTATTAGGCTAAAACATAAAATCAATCTATACAGAAGGCTAATACTTGATTTGAACTTCACAAATGTTTTGACTGCATTCATCAAATAGCTTATACCTAAGGGCAAGCATATGCATAGAATCCAAGCATAGAATGAGAAATAACTAAATAAATTAATAAGTACACAGGGATGACCTTAGGTTAATTTAACATTTTTATCTGTGTTTGCTGAAATAAGTTATGTCAATTAGGAGTAACCTATGAATAACCATCTGAACTGCAGTATTATCTGACCATTTGTTGATCTGGTTGGAACCCCCCCCCCCCCCCCCCCCCTGACCCCAAGTGTTTTTTTTTAGCATGAGGACACAGATAAAAAATATTACAACAAGCACTTAGGTATTCATATATTTATAAATGTTTCAGTATTACAAGCAAAGCTGGCAGAGCAAAGGGGGCTCATTTTACTGTTACAGTGATATGAGGTGAGAAGGTACACTTTCTTTATGTTGTAAAATTTAGTTTGTTAGTTTAATTTAAGATTGCAAAGCTGGACCATTCAAACACAGGAGGTTTGAGTTCAAATTTTTTTTTTATGATGTAAGTATGTACAGTATTTATGTAAGTATGTATGTTTGTAAATAAGAAATAAACTATATATATCTGGGTGGAGTTTCCATGTTTTCCTTGTGTCCGCATGGGTTTCCTCCGGGTTTTCCGGGTTCCTCCCACAGTCAAAAAACATGGATCAAGGTCAAATGAATTCTTCAATTTGCTCCATATAGAGTGTGGTTGTGTGTGTGTCTGTGTGAGTGAGTGTGTGCCCAGCGATAGATTGGCGCACTGTCCATCTTCCAGTGCCTGAAACATTGTCCCCTGGATGGGCACAGGGAACCCTCTCACGACCCTGTTAGAGGACAAAGGGGAAGATAATGGAGAAAGGTGAACGTGCAAACCACTAAGCCACTGTGTGCGCAGATACACCCAGGACAGGGCACCAAATTTTCACTGGGCACACGCTTACACTCACACAGACACACACACAAACACACTCTACCCAGATTGGGATTCGAAACGAGAGACGAGCATGCTAACCACTAAGCCAAAAAAAAAAAAAAAAATATATATATATATATATATATATATATATATATATATATATATATATATATATATATATATATTTATTTTTTTTTTATTTTTTGTTTTTGTAATAACACAGAACTCTGAATTACATGTATTAAACATTTTTCTTGTTTTTGTGTTGCATATATGAAATTATTTTATCGCAAATTATACTGAAAACATCTTTTCAGCATCTTTTTTAAGTATCTTTTGAATTTGTAACCACACTGTAAACATAAAAAATACAAAAATAAATACAGAACAATATTTGTATGTTAGTTCATGTGGAAATCTTAATGCATTGAATGACATTTATTTAATTTTTTTTTATTTATTTACATTTTTAGAAATTAAAATATATAATTTAAGCCTATTTGTTTTGTATTTTATTCCATAGGCGATTCAGCAAAATCACTGCTTGGCTGGCATTTAATTATTTTTATCTTATTGCCAAAATCATGTGCCCACAAGGGATCAGATGTATCCAATATCGAGTCACAACAACCACTGTATGTGTGGATTTGACCATGTACCAGACACAATGTATCAGGCACCCCCTCATGTGTCAGGGCTAATCGAAGAGTATTAGCAGGTGTAGACTGCTGTAATTGTTTAAGTGTAAACCCATCATTGTTCAGGCCCACAAGCTGCAGACAATGTCAAAGGCGAGTCTCTGTGCGCATTAATCAGCAGGATTTTATACACTGTTTAGGAACATGGGCTATGGTGTCTGGAGACATAGCTGCTTAGTTTAATCTGGCCATATTGCATGCTTGCCACTCTTTCAGCTCTGTCCTTGATTGCCGATTGATTTCTGTTCAAACAACTACATTGTCTTGACCCGAAGCACTCTTTGCATGCCAAACATGTCTTTAGACCAGTGTGTGACTTCATTTCAGTAAAGTTTAATCCAACAAGTACATGGAGATTCATATCACACAAGAAGAGCTCAGACAAATTTATTTAACTGATTGTAGACATCCTTAGAGATAAGCAGGTCTCTTACGCATACAAGAATTTACATAGTAAAAGCCGTATGCCACTTATTCTGTCTACATATAGGCTAGTATATTAGTCTACATTCTATTAAACTGCATATTTATTTGGCATGAACTTTCTAACTTAATTTAATGACCTATTAAATGGTATTTTTAATTAGTTACACATGAAAGCAACAAATAATAATGTTTATTATAATATAAAATTTTATATTATGAAGTAATATTGCTGCATTGGTTTTATATAAATAGCATTGAAAAACTAAAAAGACCTAAATTACAGTAGTTTGTGACTAAGTGAAATTACAACTCCATCCATCCATTATCTTCCGCTTTATCCTATATTAGGGTCACGGGGGGGTTCCCCATGCCCATCCAGGGGAGAACGTTTCGGGCGCATACACCCAGGACAGGGCGCCAATCTATCGCTGGGCACACACTCACTCTATATGCGGCATATCTCAAATACACACTCTATATGTGGCAATTTGAAGAACTCAATTGACTTGATCCATGTTTTTGGACAGTGGGAGGAAACCGGAGAACCCAGAAGAAACCCACGTGGACACGTTGAGAACATGGAAACTCCACCCAGATGGGGATTCAAACCGGGAATCCCTAGCGCCATCCATTATCTTCCGCTTTATCCTATATTAGGGTCGCGGGGGGTTCCCCATGCCCATCCAGGGGAGAACGTTTCGGGCACTGGGCAGATACACCCAGGACAGTGCGCCAATCTATCTCTGGGCACACACTCACTCTATATGCGGCATATCTCAAATACACACTCTATATTCAGCAATTAGAAGAACTCAATTAACTTGATCCATGTTTTTGGACAGTGGAAGAAAACCAGAGAACACGTAGGAAACCCACGCGGACACGGAGAGAACATGGAAACTCCACCCAGATGGAGATTCAAACCGGGAATCCCTAGTGCTGAGAGGCGAATGTGCTAACCACTAAGCCACCGTGCCCTGAAATTACAACTGATTTATTAATTTCATAAAAAAATTAATTTATTCATTCAAAAAAAAAAAGAATTATATCAGTTCGGTCATACTGCATTTGTGGTAATTTGAAGTGGTTTTACAGTATAGGCCTTAAGTTATACACTTTTATTATAAATTATAATAATAACATTTATAATAACATTTAATTAAACTTTTTCAAGCCAACCTAATCACAAACATCACAATTCCATATTTCTGTCACTTTAAAACATATGTTCCTTTTGTCATCTCATGGTAGGCTCAGTGGTACCACTCTTGCAGACTGTCTGCAATCTGCATCTGTCACACATCCAAAAATACTTATATTTCAAATTACATTAATTTAAAAACTATACAGTAGAATTACTTCACAATTCATCTGTAGATAGATATGAAACACTGTGCTTCTGCCTGCTGGTTTAGTTTTTTGCACTACTTAAAAATGACCTTTGTATAAAGCGGTGAAATCTACTTAGTAACTTAGGGCTGTTTTCTTGTTTTAAGGCGCCTTTGAATTACCGCTAAGTCACTGGTAAACGCGCACAAATTTCACATTCGTCATTCTTAAGGAGTTATAGCCTAACATTCGTGGCTATAACTGAATAAAAGGCAAGTGAAGCCTAATTTTTTACTATTACAACTAGTGTAGCCAATATCGTTGCTATTATTTCTTATAAGTCTTATACAAAAGTGGTTGCTGCCCATTATGAAAAGTCTGCATTTGAACTGAGAACCTTTGAGAATACCAAGTTAACGCTAAAGGGCTAAACGCATGAGGAAATAGGATTTACACAGCAAAGCGCAGAAAAATGACATTTAACTTGTTAATATTTTCTATCGACAGATCAGCGATAAGTCGCCCATTATTTTCTCCTAAAAGAAAAAGATAAGACCTGGGTTTGGCCCAGGGGCCGTGCTCTGCTCCTATGCAAAGTGACAACCAATTATAAAGGCTGAGTGAGAGTAACGACGGCGTGCCTTTCAGCAGCTAGATTAGCGTAATGACTTTTCAATGCAACCACTGATTGAAATGCAACTGCCTTGACCGGGGGCATAGCGCAAAAACAACCTTAAAAACCATTAGGATCCATAAGACAAAGGCTTTTTTTGCACCCCACCTTTCCATCACGACTCTATATGGGACACAGGACGCACATCTTTTTGAGGCAGAAAGATATGCATAGAGACCAACTGATGGAAAATTATTATACCAAGAATCGCTTCCAGCCAACATAAATTAGCATATTCGGGGTAAATATGCAGAGCATTTACGATAATAAGGGCTGGATTATTCAACTCAATGAATGTTAAATAGATGGGGAAATTGTGTGTGTGTGTGTGTGTGTGTGTGTGTGTGTGTGTGTGTGTGTGTGTGTGTGTTCGATTTATTTTCACCTCTACCCAATTGCGCTCTTCATTTTGTCAGTTTTGCTTATTTTCTCGTCTGAGCTCTAACCCGCGTGATGCCACCATCTATAGCATCTCTGCGTCCGTCCTGCACCCGCCTCACCACGGCCCGGGGATAAGCGCTTTTCATTATATACCACCCGAGATAACGTACGAGATAAGAGCACCCAATGTGCATAAAAGCAAAATAAGGAAATATAAAAGGTAGCGTCAAAGAAAGGCCTCATATGAACATTTCTACCAAACCATTATATTATTTTCATCTTTTTCCGCTCTTTCAAGGTCTAAATATTTGCTTATGAAAAAGCAATTTATGAATTTTAAGTCGACTTGGTAAAAATAAACAACATACCGAAACCTTGGTAAATATTTTCTACCTTGACCAAGCCTTTGCAATGGAATGTTATGTAAGCTGTTTTTGTTTTTTTAGCTTAGGCTTAGTTAAACCTCGTACAACTTTATTAACATTTAAACTTTGTATTAATATTTAATAATTTCAATAAGTTCAAACATGTTCTTACACAATGTAGCCTATAGCACACTTGATTACGGTCTTAGAACCGTGTGAACACCTTGACATAATCGTTGCTTTCATGAAACCTTTTGAAAGACGAAGCAAATATTCATATATTGTTCATATATTTATTTATTTTTTTCTTTGCACTTATAAAGTTAAATCATAAAGTTTTTCTGTTTTTCTTTACACTCGTTTGCTTTTGTGACATACGAATGCGGCAATAAGGCTACTTGACTCAATAAAGAATAGGACATTTGATGGACTATGCTGCCCTCTTTTGGTACGCGCTATTGCGCAAAATAACGAGCGGATTTTAATTTTGAACGTTTGTGTAAACGCTTTTATTGTCTATGTATTGTATTTAGTTTACTATTTAGGTACAAAATAGTTAGTAAATAGGAAACAATTAGTTTAGCTATAAACATAAGTGATCTACATGTTTGCAAATGGTCCATTAATGTCGGGGCTTATATTTTTATTTTAAAGACCTATGCTGCCGGCAAGTCCATCTGTCTCTATGTCTATTTCAGCAAAATAATGGCAGTTTTTATTTTACATGAGTTACAATATATAGTGGCTTTATAGACAGTGTGTGTGTGTGTGTGTGTGTGTGTGTGTGTGTGTGTGTGTGTGTGTGTGTGTGTGTGTGTGTGTGTGTGTGTGTGTGTGCAGTCAATTCCTGTTAAAAAAATATATATTAAGCATCATAAGAAGAAAAATCAGACATGGGTGACCACAGCTCATGAGTTTTTTCCAGCAAGAATAGGCAGATTTTCTACATGCAAAATTGCAAATCTTAGCATATTTAATTCTCAAACAAGGTATAAACTAACCAGTTAAATATGATGTCTTATATACTTAATGTAAATTAAGAAATCAGAGCTAATGTAATAATGCACTACCGATTATTCAACAATTATTTATTTGTCCAAACATGGGATGCACTATAGAACACAGTAGGTCAGGAATGAACACAAGTGTTTACTTACAAAGTTTACAACAGACATCAAAGTGGGCCAACTAAAAACTACTCATAAAAAAGAAATAGTAAATAATTGAATTTGCACAAAACAAAATAAGATACTCCTTTAAAAATTGAGAATTAAGGATACTGACTCATGCACATGGCACAAAAATAGGCCACTTCTAAGTTACTTAAGGCTTTAATTATGAATTCCTTTATTTTAATACTGGAGTGCCCAAACATACAAGGGTTTTAATCTTGTTAAAACCCCAGGAACACAAACAAAAATACTCAATCATGACAATACTAATTGGTTACAATAAGTATACTGCAGGTGGTGTAGTGGTCCCAATGCTCCTGATTCAATATGGACCATGCTAGTTCATGACACTTATTTCCCTGACCCATATTGTGATTTTGTTTTTTATTCTAAAAGTGGTCTATATCACTAATGCAGAAGAAATAGACCAGGATACTTTTTGCTTTACTTATGCTACAAACATTTGTAAAAATAATAAAAAGTTATCTACTGATGCATGAAGACATTGATTGTGAGGAATACCATTTACATGCCTACCCTGCAGCAAAAACTCCACTTTTCCTTTAGTGGTGACCTGGATTTCTCCCTTTATGTAAAATAGAGAATTTCTATTCTGCCAAATTCAAGAACAGATTTACACACTGAACAAGCTTCTAAGTGCTGTCTATTCACTCCTTAAATAATAAAGCTTTACTGACATGCTAAATAACTAGTGGCACTTTTACAACTATTGTTTCTTTTAAAAAAATAATTGCATTGATGTTATTGTTTGCATTCCCATTGTAACCTGCAATCTGGTTGTTGCAAAGTCAGGTTTAATGGTAAAAAAGAGAGGAGGTTAATTTAGACTTGAAACGAGATTATAATTTCCATAGTAATTCTT
This sequence comes from Corydoras maculifer, assembly GCA_019802435.1. Taxonomy (NCBI): domain Eukaryota; kingdom Metazoa; phylum Chordata; class Actinopteri; order Siluriformes; family Callichthyidae; genus Corydoras; species Corydoras maculifer. Next base: position 2,507,545 of record JAFMOD010000419.1, on the reverse strand, counting down.
TTTATTCCTTTTGTATAGTCTGTGTGCTGTCTTGATGATTTAGTATTGTTACATGTCATACATGTGTGCACACACCAAGATAAATTCCTTTTATGTGTAATTTACTTAGCGAAATTAAGCGATTCTGATTCTGATACTGATCAAGTTTGATAATTCAGTGGGTTGAGCAGCATATACTTTTAAAGGTTCTTCATTTTGAAACAGTGAATAGAGGAACCATTTTAAGTCATTTGAGAATTCTTAAGGTCATCTTTGAAAGTTCCTCAAAGCACTTAATGTTTGAATGGTTCCTCAAAACACTTAAAAAAAAGCTCCTTTTATATTGAAGGGCCCTTATATGTTCTTTAGGGAGCTTGTTGATTTAAGCCCCTTTTCTTTTGTTCATGAAGCTTTAGTATTCTTAAACAGTTAACTCTTCAGTTTTCAGACTGTTACAGACTGTTAAAGAACAATTATGCCTAACACAGTAAGACGATTTAAACATTAAATGTTCCATTAGGACTTTTGTATGTACCCCAATGGTACCAACAGTCATTAGTATGTGTCATTTTAGTTCAGTGAGTATATGACACATTTTAATTATTCAAGAAGTCTAAAAGTAGATTTTTTAAATTTAAAAAAATAAAATAAAATAAAAGCTTAAACTTAAGACTTTGTCAAACTGTTTTCTGTGTAACCGCAATGCAAACTTAGAAACACTATGGGTAACTTTACACATTGTTAGTTAAAGTTTTTTTTTTTTTAATAGTTTAATAAAAACATAAAAATATTTTTCTTACAGACATCATTACTAATAAAAAATAAAGTAAACTAATGTCAAATAAACTGGCATAAAGAACAGTTTAGCCAGTATATCAACAAACATATAAGCAATCAACCTCTGACCTTTACATTATATTTATAGAATATATCACCCAGTATCCCAAGAGTGTTTCTCATATTAAACCATAAGGATCAATAATGACCTATACAGAAAACATGAATAATTAGAGTAAACAACTCAAATTTGAAGATAAAAAGGGTAAGAAGTCAGGAATGTGAAATATGTTAGGCTACACATCATTTTGACTGGAACGACAATCATGTAGACTAAGACTGTGACACTATTAGTACCACTGTCTTCTTGTAATATTTTACTTTCCTATTTGTTGTGTTTCTTGACGTTTATTTTAGTAAGTAGCTTATGTCATTTAGAAATTTTTATAATAGCCTTTGCAAGGTCCCAGCTTCTATACCCTCCAGCCAAACACATTAGCAAAACACTAGCGTCTGAGGGCAAAGTAAAGTGTTTGTTTGTTATCATGCATGATGTAACTGAAGGTATAATAGCTTTATAGTTGCTTGTGTACGTAAGGACTGGTAAAAAGCATTGCATTTAGGGTTAGCGGAGTTTTATAAAACCAGATACATTTACCACAAAGCCCAACTGCGATGACGTGAAACTTAGCGTCGTCAAAGCTCTGCTGCTCTCTGAAGAGATAGTTATTAAGATAGAATGCTTTAGATGTTTGTATTCAACGCTTTTTAAGGCATAGCAGCTAAAATAAATTAAAGTATCTTAGATAACACATTAAAACGAGCCCACCACGCTCATGGGATCTGAGGCAGTGGTTAACGCTTCTTTTGTGACTTTTGATGGAGGAGTTCAGAAACTCAATGGCGAGGACACGGCGGTCATCTTGCTCTTCGTCTTCAGCTCCATATGTGCGATAGGGTTAGGAGGAAATGGCTTGGTGCTTGTTGTTTTAATAAACAATGCAAAGGTTAAGAAGAAGGAGGCTGGAATGACTGGGATGCTGCTCGCTAACCTCACCGTGGCGGATTCGCTCATCCTCGCAGTATGCAGCTCGGCGCGCGCACTCACGTATCACAAACGCGAGTGGACTCTCGGTTCCTTTGCCTGTCGAACCATAGAATGGTTCCAACACAGCTGTTTAGCAGCGAAAGCACTGACTCTGGCTGTTTTAAGCAAAGTGCGATATAACGTCGAGCATCAACCACGAAACGGTACCACCATCCAGGTGAAAAGAATGCTGCTGATCGCGGCCTCGATATGGGGACTCGGGTTACTCTTCCCCATAGCTGACATCGTATTTTCGAAATTGCACTTGGAAGGAAATTTCACGCTGTGTGTTACTGAACTCCCGCCTTACTTTTCCGATTTTATGCGAGTGTATAGTACAATTCTGCCTCTTGCGGTCTATGTCGTCCCGCTTGTCTTCTCAGCAGTGTGCCACGTGCGGGCAGTGGTGCGAATCCCCAAAAGCCACGGAGAGATTGCAGAATATCGGACTCAAAGTGCAGAAAAACGGATTAAAAGTGCGGAAAACCAGATTGAGTGTTGTCTGACTCTGCTCAGCGTCACCGGGGTAAATGCGCTCCTGCTGCTGCCCGAGTGGAGCAGCTGGATGTGGATGCGCAGCCAAGCGGGCGACAGCTGCAAGCCACCAGCCGCGTTGCTCGTCTTCGCACAAGTGTGCACGTATCTAGCCAGCGCGTCCTCCCCCGCCATCCTACTGACCATGCTCGGGTGGCTCAGAGAAGGGCTGGTATGCCTAACGAGTCGAGACAAATCGCAAGCAGAGGATAAAAAGCGAGCTGGGTTCGATGGCGGAACTGACGCGCTCAGTCATACTCTACCAGATCTCGAGCATTTTTGGACCGGGAGGCGCAACACGGCGGTTCCAGACAACACGCACCCGTTCCCATGGGACGAATTAGAGCCTATAGCTGATCTATGACCAAGGACTAAGTTTCTCAGATTGAAATAATCTGTTATTTAACAGGAATGGTGATATAAAGTAAATTTCAATATATAAAAGTATGTACTATTAGCTAGATCATGTTCGGATCAGATTTAAGCATAAGCAGGGGCGTTTTTAGGGTTTTGAAACATCAGGGGCTTTAGCCCAGATCCCTTATTCCCCCTCTGTCCTCTTTAAAAATTGCCCTTTCGTGATTGTATTTATCCATTTTTTAAACTGTTACATTCATTTTGTTTGATCATTTATTAGTTATACTGGATAAAATTTAATTACATATGAAATGTCTGTCAGCAGTGGATAGCACATTCAATTCTAATAAATGACGGTTTTGGCTAAAAATGTTATGAATAAACGAACCTGAGCTTCGGCAAAAAGAACGAATCCGTTTTACGAGTCCGTCGCAGGTTTTGCTTTGAAATACCGTAACTTTGCGACAGTTTGCGCCATAGAAAAAATTCTGACGGTTTTTTGAAAACTGAGAAACTGCTCTTTACAGCCAACATTCAGTTATAACGGTAACTTTACTCCCGATATAGGTGAAAAAATCTGTCTCCCTGGAAGCACAAACACAGACGGTGACTCCATCGTTCGGTCCCGCTGCTGGAGGAGAGGCTGCAGAGAAATCTGCTCTCATTTGATCCAGGGCTAATGACAAAATATCCGGGGATATAGCCCCATAAGCCCAGGTCTAACGACGCCCCTGAGCATAAGCACATCACAACTGGCTATTTTGGTTGTTTGGCTTACTTTCCTTATTAAAATATAATTGAAATATTTTAATTGCTATGCATCGACAATTGGCGGCTTAGTGGTTAGCACGTTCGCCTCTCAGCATAGGGATTCCCGGTTAGAGTCCCCAGCTGGGTGGAGTTTCCATGTTCTCCCTGTGTCTGCGTGGGTTTTCTCCGGGTTCTCCGGTTTTCTCCCACAGTCCAAAAACATGGATCAAGTCAATTGAGTTCTCCAAATTGCACCATATAGAGTGTGTATGCGTGCGTGTCTCAGTGAGGGAGTGTGTGCCCAGCGATAGATTGGCACCCTTTCCTGGGTCTATCTGCCCAGCACCCGAAACGTTCTCTTCTGGATGGGCATGGGGAACCCCACCGCGACCCTAATATAGGATAAAGATAATGAATGAATGAATTAATTAATTAATGCATCGACAATTATACAATATACAATACACAAAAATATCAATTGAAAATATAATTTACCTGAGGTACACCTACTGAACCATTATATGTGTTTGATATGAAAAGTGGTGAGCTAAAAACAAAACTGCTACTGTACTTCAAATCGTACTACCACCACAAAACCATTTTGAAACCTAAATAATGTTAAGTGCGGAGGTGTTTCGAGTTTGTTTTAGGTTTAATGAGTGACAGCAAATTAAGCTAAATAATCTACACCTGTAAGGTTGTTATTATATGTCTATTGTACATAAATACATATGTTAGTAATAGATTAGACACTGTGAATTAAAAAATAGTAACATAAAAAATACATGTTTTTGTTATCAGATTTCCTTTCAGTTATAATTAGGAAGTTGTTTAGACTTGGTTGCCCAAATGCACACAGTTAAAAATGAATGCTATCTGTCTTAGCCACAAGTTTCATTTCACGTTTTCTAAATCTTTCTAATGTTTATTTTAAAGTCTTCAATATCTACATTTCTGATTTTTTCATTTACACTTTGGCATATAGACTTTGGCATTAAGTAAAGATTTTATTTAAGCTATTATTTAAAACTTAAAATGTGCTTTCAAAATAGCCCATGCAAAAAGTAAGAAAGTCTTGAAATGTTTTTAATTTCCTAAATATTTATTTAAAAAATTACATGTCTACTTATTAGCAAACAACTAAAATATGCTATATTTCAAATAAAACACATCACCTGAACCTTTTTAGTCAGTGTACAAATAAATGCCGCTAAAAATTACATTTAAATTATACATTTTATTTTGTTTTGTGTCATAAATCTAAATATAGTTAAAGTCAGTCTTAAACACTATAAGTAAATGTAAAAATACAGAAAAACAAATGATTTCTTGAACAGAATTGCCAGCCAAACAGTACGCAAATGAAAAAGAAATACCACAATTAATGAAAAAATATATATAATTTCTACATTCAAATGTAACTCTTACTTACAACTATACATTTTAGACTTTCAAATGTACAGTGGAGGAAAAAAGTATTTAGTCAGTCACCAATTGTGCAAGTTCTCCCACTTAAAAAGATGAGAGAGGCCTGTAATTGACATAGGTAGACCTAGCTAAAATGACAACAACAAAAAAATCAGAAAATCACATTTTCTGATTTTTTAAGAATTTATTTGCAAATAATGGTGTTTTTGGTTACTTACAAATAAACAAAATTTCTGGCTGTCACAGACCTGTAATTTTTTCAGAGGCTCCTCTGTCCTCCACTCATTACCTGTATTAATAGCACCTGTTTGAACTGGTTAACAGTTTAAAAGACACCTGCCCACAACCTTAAACAGTTGCACTCCAAAATCCATTATGTTGAAGACCAAAAAGCTGTAGACGGACACCAGAAACAAAAGTGTAGACCTGCACCAGGCTGGGAAGACTAATTCTACAATAGACAAGCAGCTTGCTGTGGGAGCAATAATCAGAAAATGGACCTACCAGAACAGAAGACCTACCAGACCACTGCTAATCTCCCTCGATCAGGGGCTTCATGCAAGATCTTAGCCCATGGGGTGAAAATGATCACAAGAACGGTGAGCAAAAATCCTAGAACCACACGGGGGGACCTAGTGAATGACCTGAAGAAAGCTGGGACCAACATTACAAAGGCTACCATCAGTAACACACACACCGCCAGGGACTCAGATCTTGCAGTGCCAGACGTGTCCACCTGCTTAAGCCAGTACATATATGTGCCCGTCTCAATTTTGCTAGAGAGCATTTGGATGTTCCGGGAAAAGTATTGGGAGCATGTCTTATGGTCAGATAAAACCAAAGTAGAACAAAGGAGTGGCTTCGTAAGAAGCATTTCAAGGTCCTGGAGTGGCCTAGCCAGTCTCCAGATCTCAACATCATAGAAAACCTCTGGAGGAAGTTGAAAGTCCGTGTTGCCCACCGATAGGCCCAAACATCTCTAGAGGACATCTGCATGGAGAAATGGGTCAACATACCAGCAAAGATGTATGCCAACCTGACAGAAAACATTTGACCTCTGTCATTGCCAACAAAGGACATATAACAAAGTATTGAGAAGAACTTTTGTTATTGACCAAATAATTTTCCACAATTATTTGCAAATAAATTCTTTACATATCAGACAATATTTTTTTTTAGTTAAGTCTACCTATGATGTCAATTACAGACTTCTCTCATCTTTTTTAAGTGGGAGAACTTGTACAATTGGTGAATGACTAAATACTTTATTATATCACAAAATCAGGGTTAATTGTTACTTGATTTGCTTTCTAATATTTTTGTCAAAAGGTACTGAGTCCGTTGCTCTTCACGACTACAGTAGAAAGAAGCACATACTTTGCGTCTAAGGCGGCTGGCAAACACTTCTACCAGCAGCATGATAAAGCTAACGGCCAGGAAAAGGCAAATGGAGATAAAAGCTGAACGATTTGGTTCAGAAAGTGAATAAATGCACTCTGGAGGCAGCATTGGCACTGTGTAGGGATAACATTTCTCCATATTTTTGATTGGCATATCAACTGAATGTAGTACATTCATATATAGCTGTGGAAAAGAATGTAATTAGTGGTAGAACTTAGAAGAGGATACATACTGTAGCCATTTTTAAAAATATTTGCAGGATATGAGACTAAACACACTTCACTAAAATTCCTCTTTTAATTCTCACAGAAATGACTTAAGCTCATTCTAGGAAATGAGAGGGTAATTACTATTTCCTCTTTTCTACATTTATAAAAAGTTATAATCGTTGCTTCATCATATGCCCTATCCTTGAATAAAAATAATCAAATAAATTAGACTGGAAACTAACAGCCTAATATATATCCTATAATGCACAATTATGCTATCCACTCAAACAAATATGTAAACAAATGTACATATTTGGTGTTGTACTTACAGATACTTCAATACAGATAGCAACTTGTATATCAGGGACATCTGAAGTCCATTCCAGCAGTTGTTGTTGTATCCAGAAGACAAAGTGATCAAGGCCAAGAATCAGTCCACATAGTAGTGCATAGAACGTCAGAGACAGCAACCCCCACAGACCATGCTGCAACTCTTGCATCCTCATCTTCATCCCCGATGTCTTAACCAACTTTTTTCTGTACTTCATGGGCAGTTTATCATCATTTCTCACTACTCGCAGGGCTTCTAAAAGCTGCCGGGACTGATATACATTATCATATTTTATGTGTGTCAGGTATCCCTTTACATATGTAATTGAACTGCTGATCATCAAGACCATGAACAGAGCAGCTAGTAACTTCTTGAGAATCTGTGAAACCAGGCTTATTTTACTGGGCAACACTGCTAGCTCTTTTTTTAAGCTTTCAAATGAATGAGATAGAGTTTTATTTACAACATCCATATCCCCTTCCTCAATATTCAACGAATGGGAGGGAATGTGATCTGCTACAAACATTGACACATCATTGAAGGATCTGTATGGTATATAGCTAGACTCTACCATACTTCTGGTCACAGTTTCTGCACTACATTTTAGAATGTAGAGGCTAAGTGTTACATTTTGTATTATGTTGGGGACACAGGTTGTAATAACATACAGCAGTGCTGTGGAGAGAAGTATCTTACGACCTTGTTTAGTCCCAAGAGATGGTACAGCCACAGTTATTATACAGCGGACGGGGTGGAGAAAAACTGAAAGCAACAATAAAACACCAGCACATGCACCAGTTACAATAATTGCCACAGAAGGAGCATAGGACAAGCTGAATACCATCCAAATAAAAACAAAACCTGAGATGCTCAAAGAGACAATGATACAAAGAAAAACAAGAGTGGTAATTTCACATGCATTTGATGGACAGGACTTGGAATAAGCGTTCCATGCAAATGTTATTATATTAGAGAGACTCTGAAGAGCAGACTGCCTGAAAAAAAAAAGTAATAACATTAAACATTTTCATTAACTCAGGTCCTACATACCTAATTATTTGATGTTCTAGCAATATTTTTTATTGAGTAGGCAGTACAAGCTAATTGTTTCTTTAGCACACAAAAACATTAATTTGGTTATTTTATATACACTAATAAACCAGTTAATTAAAAAATGAGCTGATTTACATTATGAAAAAGCATTTCGAAATTATTGACTTACAGATGCTTTCTTTGTTGTGTTAAATGGTCTGATAGAATATCCATGCTACTTTCTGTCTAGAAGATAAAAAGTCTAAAAACAAAGTATAATGATTTAAAACCCAAAAAGAAAGAGAAAGATGAAGAGAGAGAGAGACATTTCTTAACTAGTTTAACTAGCACTATACTGAGATGCAGTATTTTTTTAAGAAAACTGCATTGTGTGAGAGCTTATTTATATGTGCCTGTGCCACTCCTACTTTTTTATTAGACACTTCCACCTACTGTATTTAAAACTAGACAACACAACACAAGTTCATGCGGTCTATTTCATATTACAGCTACAACAACATGGCAGTGATTACATGAATTAATTTATTAGGGGCAGGTTAAAACATAGTACATTTATTGTGCAATTTCTGTGAGGACATATTTGTGCGTCTCAGATATTATAATATATACGAGACAATTAATGGGGCTATGACCTTAGACTCGACAATCTCTCAGGACGACCGCGTACTGCGCCCCCTGGTGCTTCCAACTCACCATGGGTCCAATTCATTTAACAAATCCTTAATTACTTCCAAATGGCATCATGAAATCTCAAGGGATATAATTCTGGATTTTTTTTTAAATAAACACCTAAAAGTCACGTTTTCTGCAAACGCTCTATTTTTTCAGCTGCCTTCTTTAACTATTAGAAAATGGAAAGGACATTATCATATAGGACCAGATTTGCGAAAGGCTTGTCCTATACTTGTGAGCTAACAAAATATTTTATTCAGTCAACTACAGTTTCTGTACTTTTCTTTTAAGAATATGCAGGTTTTAACCCCAATACAAAAATCTCCAGTATATAGGACTGCAAACGGACTTCGAGCTTCCCCACAGATGTTCTAGGATATTTTGTGAAGTTAACCTGTGGATTTTTCTGTGTTTAATTATTCGATAGTTAAATGCACAGAATCTAATAACTATTTATGCATAACCGGGTTTGATAAAGTCTTAGTTTCAGAATCGATAAATGCGGGTTAATGTTTCCTTTAACTGACAGAATCCACGAAATGCTGTGGGTGGAGTTCAGCCCTAGCTGCGGAACTACCTAGCTCAAAGTCAGACCGTGTTTTCAAAACGCACAGCGACGTACAAGGTATGCTAAATGACTTTCTGTATAAAGCCATCAATTCTCCTTCGTATATGTGGTTTGTTCGCCTTCTTTCGAGTTGTGGGGGTTAGGGCCTAGTGTGAACGATGTAGTTTTAGGTACAACGTTTAATTTGGAGCCATTATCCTTCCTTTCGTTTAGTCTTACTTCTTGTTCTAAAAGTAACCCTAAAAAGTTAAGTAAAGGCCTCGGTGTTTAGAGGTCAGCAAAGTGTTGCTTTGCCCCTATTTGCAAACAAACCTGTTGTCGTTATTTATAAGATCCTCGAGATTAAAAATAGCTAATACAGCTTGCAGTGGGTGTATCGTACTTTTGTCCAGTGTCTTAGTTGTTTTACTGCTGAGTCAGAAATATTTCTAGCGTTTAGATCCTTCATTTAATGGTTTCTGGTGTAAGGCCCTACTTATGCAAAAAATATATATATTCAAAAGCCGAACTGTTTTTACATGGATAGAAAAAGTTTTGGATGGAAAGTAACCTTTCTACACAAAGTCATAAACCTTCATGAACACCCATAGTGAGTTGGTGTAAAATTTAATAGCAATTCTTAAAGACCACTCCAGTCCAAGGGAGTATCATGTGAGAAATATGTTGCTGTTATATACTGTCTACAATTACAGAATTATTTGGGATTTATACAGTTATTATGAATACTTCACTCTTTGCCCTTTAACCAAATGCAAAGCTCATTAAGTCATATTTCATGTGGTCGAAAGAGCATTTATGCGAGTGAAAGGCCGCAAGTCCAAATAACTGAAAACGTATGAAGTGTGAAGGGCGAAGTGGTCATAGTCTTTTTGCAGATAGATTCGGGATTACAGCTGTTCTCTCTTACAATAGATTAACTGACTGCCATGCACAGGAGCAACAGAAAAAGACTTTAGATTATCAAATGTCACTCGCAAGCTATGCAGCTTCTGACCTTTACTGTTTATGATGGGTCTTTGCTCACTCTGGAGATTATTAATATAAAACAAGTTGGATAATATCATTATCCATACACTTCAGTTCTTATACAGATAAGGCAAAACTATAATAAACACCAATACCACAAGTTACCCATTATGTTTAATTTCTGAATGTGTAGAACTGAGTAAAACTGATAACTATTTTATTAAGGTCATTTTTGTTATACTTAAGAAAATATGATTAACATTCAGTAAAAGGAAAAGGAAAAACCAGCCACCAAAAGCATCCAGACAGTGTAATTTTATAAGGTAACCATCTGATAATATAAGCATGTTGTTTTGTATTGTAACTGTATTGTTTCCCTCCTTTTCTGCTTGTCCAGTTTTAGCATAATCAACAATGTTAAAGACACTGGTTGAATTCCGCAAAAAGTGGTTTGTCATAATTTACTTGATATTTTTTTTAAAGGTTTAAGACAATAATTTATTAAATCTGGGTCTAATTTATTCCTCTAGGACTGATATTTTTTATTTAATTGGTATGGTTAATGATTTTATTCAACCATAGACAATTTGATGTTAAAACCAGCCATGGATCAAATGATAAAAAACATTTTTTAAAATGTATAAAGTCTTCAAAAAGAGTCACTTGTTTTATCAGATGCCAAATGGCACATACATGTAAGGCCCACCAGTGCATGTTTCTAAAATAGTAATACTGTTGTACATACTCCTCTGCATCTTTGGGCAGTTGGAGAGTGTGAAGCCAGGAAGGATCATAACACCTGCAGTTAACTTTAAGTCTAACATTTGAGTCCTTTTATTATATTCTCAACTATATAAGTCTTTATCTCCTAGTGCAAAGATGCCGTATGCAAGCGACAAGCTGTACAATGATGTTATTAGAAAAATGATGGCTCGTTTGGCCTCAGACGTCAAAGCAAGAGAACTGATGCCTCATTTGTCCTGCCTTACACAAACTGATAAGGTAAAAGACACTTCCATAATAAATTGTAAGCTTTTAAACATTATTTTACTGATGAAAGTTGTACCTAAGTGGATGTAATTGCAATTCTAACATGAAATGCAGAATGATTAAGAATTGTTGTAGTATTTCTGTTTATAACTACAGGCATTATTGGATTGAGGAGTTATCGTGTTTTTGATTTGCAGGAGGAGATAGAGGCTAAAAGAGAGACTATAGGAAACTATAATGCTATGCTGCTACTGGTTGAGAACCTACGTAGGAGAGAGAACTGGCCCGAGCAGTTTATTAGTGCGCTGCGTAACTGTGAACACAGGGCTCTGGCTGATGAGATCCAAACCAAGTATGATGAAATTAGGGGAATAAACGGTAAGACAATTAAATTATTCACCTTTCCACATCATCTATCACATTTTTATTCATACTGTTTATTAAGTAATATAAATTTCTAGTAAGCAAAAAGTTGTTAATAAAAGTTATTAATATTATTCAGCTGCAACTGCATCAGCTCCTGTTCCTGCTGCTGCCACGAGTTTCATGCCTGCATCACCTCCTGCTCCTGTTGCTGCTGCTTTAGCTTCAACACAATCTACAGCAGGGGGTTTAGCAAAAGTCACCACTGCAACAGTCCATAATGTTTCCAACTTAAACCCACCATTGTTGATTCCTGTAGAAGAGGCAGTGCAATCAACTGTTCCTGTCCTCATTACCCTGCCTTCATCTCAGAAAGAATCTCCAGTTCAATCCCCTGATTTTGTTTCAGTCCCAGAGGGTATAGTTCCTGAACCAGAGCATCCTGTCAAACAACCTCTGTCATTCAATACAACACCAAGTGAGCGCTCCGATAACTCTGCAGTAACACCCTCATTAGGTCCCTCAGATAGTAGGACTCCAACTGCACCTGAACAAACATCATTTAAAACACCTTTGCACCCCGCTTACCCAGTTAACACATCGACTTCTCAAATCACCACCTCTCATCTCCCTAGTACTCCAAGAAGTAGCAAAGTTTCCGTGCCAGTCATGGAGATAAGCCTTAGCAAACACCCCATCCAGGATTCCAGACCTCCTGAAAGTGATTTAGAACAGGTCTCACAGAACAGCTCGAGTATAAATCAGGTATTTATAAGATTTTTTTTTTTCTCGCGGTGGCTGGGGGGCCTCTTGTGGTTGGGTTTTCATAAGCTTGTCCTCTACTGTTCACTTGCACTACTTACTCTACCTTTTTACTCTATTATATTGGTGTAATATGACAGAAACTGTCCCTAAGTTTTTAGCATAACATAATTCTTGTAATTTTGCCTCTGTTTACCACTACAATAGTAAATCAGTAAATATGTTAATTTGTCTGAAGTTTTTGCTTTGATTCAAGCCATTTACCACAAAAACCTTGCTTTAATAATTGAGGAATTACATGTATGTAATGAAAAATTAAGAAAATTATAGGTATACAGTACAGCTGTCGCAATATCAGAATTTTGATATCAGAACCAATAACAGTATCAAAACCAATAAACGCTTGCACTCTATGGACTAGTGAGACACGCATGTTAATTGGCAAGTTCAGTTGTTTTATTGCCACAAATGTATACATTTACATTTAGTCATGATCAGAAGCTTTTATCCAATCAAGTATAAAATCAAGCGCTAAGCCATTTTGGACAACCGTTTGCATCCAACTTTTTGACAATGGTGTGTTGGGACTATTTTAGTTTTAATGAAACTCCATTGTACAAATTAAGGGCATAAAGGTTTGATGAGTTTGGTGTAGAGGAATGTGAATGGTCTACACAGAGCCCCAACCTCAGCTCCATCAATCACTGATATAATAAACCATAACAGAGATTGTACGTGTCTAAACTTACAATGGCTCTTTTCAATAAATTGGCCATGAAGAAAGAATTTTAGTTACAAATGACAAAAGTAAAGGCAACCCCCCCCCCACACACCCACAGAAAATCGAACACATTAAAACTGATTGTAGTAAAGCCCTACGAAACATAGCAAAAGTGGAAACAAAGTAAATTACATTGTTATTAAAGAATTATACTCATAATAAACTGTTATTCAATCTTTTTCATAGAAACCTTATGCCCTTTACTTTTTAATGTTTTGCCTGCTTCCAACACACCTGGTCCAACTAATCAACACTATTAATTATTGAGCTGAAATAGAGTAAGCACTAAAGGTATTTTGCTTGGGTATTTGGATTCAGGGCTAGGATTAAGTAATACTGTTCATATTTGTTCATGCATGAATTAATCACTTAACTTAATTTTTATGATTAGAGTAAAGGAAACTTATCTGAAATAGGGCATAAGGGAGAGAAACACTATGGACAGACTGCCACTCCATTTCAGAACAGATACAAACAAACATGTCATGCAGATAAAGTAGATAGGGCAAACATTGCCCATCCTGCTAACCACTTTATCGTGCTGTAATAGTTCAAATACTTTTGAGTGTGTGTATTAAGTTAAAAATATTTTAAAATGGGCGGCACGGTGGCTTAGTGGTTAGCACGGGGGGGGGGGGGGGGGGGGGGGGGGGGGGGGGGGGGGGGGGGGGGGGGGGGGGGGGGGGGGGGGGGGGGGGGGGGGGGGGGGGGGGGGGGGGGGGGGGGGGGTTCGAATCCCCATCTGGGTGGAGTTTCCATGTTCTCCCCGTGTCTGCGTGGGTTTCCTCCGGGTTCTCCGGTTTCCTCCCACAGTCCAAAAACATGGATCAAGTTAATTGAATTCTCAAAATTGCCCCATTTAGAGTGTGTCTGTGTGAGTGAGTGTGTGCCCAGCGATGGATTGGTGCCCTGTCCTGGGTCTATCTGCCCAGCGCCCGAGACGTTCTCCCCTGGATGGGCATGGGGGACCCCACCGCGACCCTAATAGAGGATAAGCGGGAGATAATGAATGAATGAATATTTTAAAATGTCTGAAATCCCTTAATGATAAATGCATTTAATTTATTAAATGATTTAAATCAAAACAAAAAAAATGAAATTCTACACCTGACGTTTACACTTTAATCACATTTTTATCTCTCTGTTTTAAGTCTGTTGTGGTGGTGGACATTGGCACATTAATAAACTTATGATTTTGAAACTTTTTGTCAAATTATTGTCAATTGTTTTAACATTGTGAATGACTAACCCTAAATGTTTGCTTTCCAGTTGTGTTTACAAATTATACCTTAAAATCAAAGTTTAAAATGGCATGTTTTTAAATGTACCTAATGAAATATGGGACTGGTTAATTATTTATTTCTCTGCTCCATTATCAAATCCCCAATAAAACTGCAGAAACTGCAAACAGGCAAATATACATATATATTTTTTCCTTTTTATATCAATTCAAACTGTTGTGCATAACAATTCATAAACACTTATGTTTATAATTGTCAGATGTGAAAAAACATGAGAGTAACGTGCTTAAAACTTTGATAGCCATATTTCATATTATTTATTAGCTCTTAGTTATAAATATTCCTGTACATTTTGTATTTACATTTAAATTATAGACTTGTCTGATATATCTTTTACAATCAAGAACATTGCAATTTTTCACTGTCCCTTGACTTGTGCTACACTACACATTTCACTCATCTAAGCAAATTAACCACTTAATAAATTTATTATACACCCACATAAGGCTCATGCCATCCGCATGCTCTTCTTTAAAGTTTGTAATGTTTTTGTGCTTGCAGCATTTGGAAAGGACCGAAAATGTAGTGACTTCAAACATTCATACTCGGACATCTTTTCAAGAAACAGCCTGGGTCTCATCAGCAGCTAATTTTAATAGTGATGCTAGTCTTGCACCTCAAGATGCTGCAAATTTGGAGGAGTATTTAAGTAAGCCTGAAGTTTTAAGAGAACAGCAGTCAATGTCAATTAGTTCTGTTAATTTGGAGATAAGCCACGCCAATCCTGCTGTTGTTACAACAGAAAGAACAGCAATACCAAGTCCTGTGTCTAGCCCTCAGCAGGCTGAGAAATATGACCCATATTTAGTCACTTCTGAAAGTCTGATGACCAGTTTGTCCTCTAGAGGACAGGATTCTGTTCCTTATCCTGTAGCTCATGGTGGTTCATCTAACCAAAACCATGAGTTTCCAGAAAGATTTGCACATTTATTACCTAATCAGCCTGAGGAGAACCATTATGAGTCTGTTACATCAAGTTTGCAGGGAGAACCCGGCACAACTGAAAATATTGTCCTGTATTCTGAGACTCCATCTATCCAAAATAATAATAGTCAGCCACAAAATGTGGATAGTATTGTATTCAAATCAGTTATGCAAGTTCAAATCAGTGGAAATACTAGTCGAACTTCAGATCAATCAGCCTGTGCAGTGATGGACAGTAATGTCTCTCAGGAGACAGAACTAAATGCTTCAAGTCAAATTAAAACACCCCTGTTAGAGGAGGAAGGTGAGCATAAGAGTGCTAAGACGACTACCAACAGACTCGCGCCTTATTGTGGCTGCAGCAGTTGGAATGACTGCTGCCTTCTTAGCTTGGAAAATGAACCACTGAGTAAATTCTCTGACCTTGGTAATATTTCCATGGGTAGGGAGTTGTATTTATTATTATTATTTTATGAGTCAAACAAGTTCTCCTTTAACTTTGGCGCTTGACTGTGTTGATTAAAATATTTTAGCAGTGATTCAGGTCCAAAAATTTTAATGAAATAAAAATTTTGTAATCAAAATTTACAAAGTGAGTTATATAAATTGGATTATACAGTATACAGTAGCACACTGGAATTTTGTATATTTAATTTAATTTTGTATAAACTGTCAGCAATAATTTTTTATATAAATTTTTCCTCTAAAAGACCTTGACATTATTGGTCTATTTTACCTTCAAACAATCTTTCTTAATAGACACTTTTTACGTGTTCTCAGTTCATTTGTAAATATTGTTAAGCATGAGCTGAAATAATGCCTTTTTAAAAAATAACAATCACAAGTTTTTTCCAGGCACTTAAAATTGGTTTTCTGTAAGTTCACCAAACGAATCAGCTGTATATGTGGGTTTTGTTGGATGACTACTTGCATTACTTGATTAGACAAAACTGAAAAATGTAAACACATTTTTATAATGGGACTATAAAATGCAGAGGAGTAATTTTTGTAATGATTTAGTCACTTAGTAATATAGGTCTGTATTTGAATACAGTAACGAAAAATGTGCATTAACATTGTGTAGATTTGATGATTATTTATTGTTTTAGTGTTTTTTGCAATATTGAAAAAATATGCCTGCCCTCTGTCTATTTAGTCCTACCAAAAGATAAAATATTGTTCTAATTATGAGACAAATAAACTGTCGGGATTAATTATTTTATTTTGCCCATGTACATACTGACACTTCAGCACTTTAACAACTTTTTTGTTTCTATGTTATGGCTTATTGCTGCTGTTATTTTGTTTATTTGTTATGCGATTTGATCTAAAATTTCTGTAGGCAAAAAACGTGTTCAATAAAAGGGTGATTGGTATGATATAAAATCTCTCTCTTTTATATAAATATAATGTACATATATAAAATGATGTACTAGTGTTTGCATAGTGTTGTGTCTGTGTAACCATCAATACCTACCAAGATAGGATGTCTAATGATCCGAGATGCTGACAAACATTTATTCATTCATTATCTCCCGCTTATCCTCTATTAGGGTCGCGGTGGGGTCCCCCATGCCCATCCAGGGGAGAACGTCTTGGGCGCTGGGCAGATAGACCCAGGACAGGGCGCCAATCCATCGCTGGGCACACACTCACTCACACAGACACACTCTAAATGGGGCAATTTTGAGAATTCAATTAACTTGATCCATGTTTTTGGACTGTGGGAGGAAACCGGAGAACCCAGAGGAAACCCATGCAGACATGGGGAGAACATGGAAACTCCACCCAGATGGGGATTCGAACCGGGAATCCCTAGCGCTGAGAGGCGAATGTGCTAACCACTAAGCCACCGTGCCGCCCTGCTGACAAACAACAGGTTGTAAATTTTAATAATGTTTGCATATGAGTACCATCACACAGTTTATTTATTTATATAGTGTTTTTGAGAAATAGTACATTCTCCAAGCAGTTTTACAGATTTTCACATCAGAGGTAACTGGTTAAGATTTGATTTATCTTAATTTGATTTGTGGATGGACGCAGCAAATTACTATGGTCAATTCTAAGACATTGTGAACAATGTTCTTCAGTGTGGAGTTTGATCTGAGTCCTAGTTTCCTGCCTCAAAAAAAGCTAGATCATAAATTGGTGATATTGCCCCTTTGTGTAAATGTGTTTGTTTATCCTCTACAAACGAGTTAGGAGGAGTTAAAATTCTTTCATTCATTATCTCCCACTTTATCCTCTATTAGGGTCGCGGTGGGGTTCCCCATGCCCATCCAGGGGAGAGCGTCTCGGGCGCTGGGCAGATAGACCCAGGACAGGGCGCCAATCCATCGCTGGGCACACACTCACTCACACAGACACACTCTATATGGGGCAATTTTTTTTGAGAATTCAATTGACTTGATCCATGTTTTTGGACTGTGGGAGGAAACCGGAGAATCCGGAGGAGACCCACGCAGACACTGGGAGAACATGGTAACTCCACCCAGATGGGGATTCGAACCGGGAATTCCTAGCGCAGAGAGGCGAACGTGCTAACCACTAAGCCACCGTGCCACCCCGAAGTTAAAATGTATTAACATTTTTATTTTATTTGTTGTTAGATGATAGTTGTGTCAATATATTAGAAAATATTACATTTAAAAGTGTGTAATATGTTTTTTTTTCTTATACAGACCACCTCGTCAGTGGATTTATCTCGTAAAGTGATTAGTTGTATTAAATCTTAAAATAGAAGCTGTTTGATTACGTAAAATATTGGAGTTGATTCCCGTTTTTATTTTTTTAGAATCAACGCGATTGTTTTGCCTCCCCAACCTTCGATCCGAATCTCAACACTGCCTAAAGCGTCTTTTATCGCTATGACAACCACCACTCTTAGCGTTCCAAACTTGTTGGGAGCGGTTCATTATACCCTGTCGACAGTAGTGAATGTATGAAGGCTTAGAAAATAGAGTTTATTTGTAGTTTTGATATACCCTGTCTTTTTTAACCACTTTTTTGTCTCCCACAACGTCGTTCCTTTATTCTACAGCTTTATATATAGGCAATTTGGGTGATTTAGCGACTTCTAGCGACTTTTAGCACAGCCAATAGCTACTTTTCTTACTGAGGCGTTGGGAAAATAAGTGTCTACATTCGAGGAATCGACTATTTAATTTTCTACATGAAGAAATGTCAAGGTAATTTTGTTATGGAGCTAAACGGCTACAACTGCGACGCTGAAGTTCAAGATGAGGATACTACAGAGCCATTGCTGTCCAGGGTCGACTCAGCGTGTGGCTTTACTGCTTCAGCGGACACGAAGAGCATCAGTACCGGGGAAAGCAGTGCCTCAGAGCGGCAAGCGTCGAACTCGAGCGCCTTGAGAAACGGGAGCGATTCATTTAAGAAGACCAGGCCGCGTAGGTTCTTCGGTCGTGGTGCTAACGTTAGCTACCTAGCAACACTGTTCGAGATTACTGCAGTTAAATAGAGGATCAATGGGTCAATTCGTGTGACAACCGAATGAGAACATGCTTGCTACTTTTTACGGGAACGTGAAATATTTTTTTAAAACTGAATTCGCGTTGTATAGAAACAAGACTACGCCCATACATAACGTTTAATATAATGTACTTTTATTTAAGTCCTGCTTTGTCATAGTTGCTTGCAATGATATGTGCATTAGAAACATATCTACAGTATTGTTAAATAGTTTTGGACGAATACGTGACTGTAGATAGTCTACGCTGAATTTAGTCACACAGTCACTAGATTCTAGTATACATCACGTAATATTGAGCACATAAAACATGCACGCATAGCTGCTTGCTGGCTTATTTAGATAAATAACAATTCTAATTGGATTAGTAGTTAGAGATTTGATATTAGCGTTTGTTTAAATACCCACTTTTTAGGTCAATACTGGGCTTTCATTTACCAGATTAGTTTGACCATGTTTGTTGTGAGCAGAGGGGAAAAAATCGTTGAATGATGTGTTTAAATAAGGGGAGCTTCAGAATTACTGCTCAGTGGTTCCCCCTTAAATCTGATAAAATAGGACAGTTTAAAAACATGCAACTTTGTTTGAAGGGATGTAATGTGTTTTGTCTTTTAACACAGCTTTCCCATGGTTCGGGATGGACATAGGTGGCACATTGGTAAAGTTGGTCTACTTTGAGCCCAAAGACATTACAGCAGAAGAAGAACAGGAGGAGGTGGAAAGTCTAAAAAATATTCGGCATTTCCTTACCTCTCATACGGCCTATGGGAAATCGGGCATTAGGGATGTGCACCTTGAATTGCCAGACCACATGCTGTGTGGCCGTAAAGGAAGTTTGCACTTTATTCGTTTCCCCACGCATGAGGTCCCAACATTTCTTCAGATGGCCCGAGACAAACACTTCTCTAGCCTGCATACCATGCTCTGTGCCACAGGTGGTGGAGCATACAAGTTTGAGTCTGAATTCTGCACAGTGCGTACATGCATGCACACTTCATTGTAGTGTTTCTCTTTGGGATAATATTTAACATGCTGAATTGTTGAATTGTACACTTGCTCTTTTTCTCCATTAAAGATTGCAGACCTGCAGCTGATGAAGCTGGATGAGTTAGACTGCTTGATAAATGGTGTCCTTTACATTGACTCTGTTGTCACAAATGGACCTCCAGAGTGTTACTACTTTGAAAATCCCACAGACCCAGAACACTGTAAGCAGAAAGCTTACACTTTGGAAAATCCATACCCTTTGTTACTGGTCAACATCGGCTCTGGGGTCAGCATACTAGCCGTCTACTCCAAAGACCACTACAAACGTGTCACTGGCACCAGGTCAGTCTGAGACAGAGCAAATAAATGCTTTTATTAGGTTTAGTCTGTTGGTAAAATTCATAACTATAACTCATGTGCTTAAACAGCTGATTAAGTAGCAGTAAGCTGTTTTATTTTTCACAGTTTGGGTGGTGGGACCTTTTTAGGCCTGTGCTGCTTACTGACAGATTGTGCAACATTCGAAGAGGCATTGGAAATGGCCTCAAGAGGGGAGAGCACGCATGTGGATAAACTGGTCCGAGATATTTATGGTGGAGACTATGAGCGATTTGGCTTGCCAGGATGGGCTGTTGCCTCCAGGTATATAAAGGATTTGTCTGTAATTAAAAATTAATTGAGACCTAAAAAATGTATTAAGTTTTGTTTTTTGTTACTATTGATGCAATTTTCTTTTGGACGTGATGGCAAACAAGTTTGCATATTACATTTATGGGATGTATGTTTTTAGTTTTGGAAATATGATGTGCAAAGAGAAAAGAGATTCAGTCTTAAAGGAGGACCTCGCACGAGCTACACTCGTCACCATCACAAACAACATCGGGTCTATAACACGCATGTGTGCACTTAATGAGGTGAGGCATACACAATTTTGCAAAAATCTGCTGTTGTGATGTATGTTTCTTGTTTAATAGAATAAACCCTCGTCTCTCAGCCTCTTTACAGTGCTGCCTTGTGGAATCAGCATCAAGCAGCATTGTACAGGGCTATGAGCAGCTAGGGTTAAATCTGCATTGTGTTGAAGTTTAAATACTCTAAGTTTAATAGTAATAATAATCAGTTATGTACAGTATTTTGCTTAAAATCATATGTAATTTTATTATCTGAATGTTATTAATGCTGGTGATTTCTATTTAGAACATTGAGAGAGTGGTGTTTGTTGGAAACTTTTTGCGGGTGAACACTTTGTCTATGAAGTTGTTGGCTTATGCTCTGGACTACTGGAGTAAGGGACAGCTTAAAGCTCTGTTTCTCCGACATGAGGTATGTATTGAGGGAAGAGGTTAGGAAGGTACAGCAAAGGATTTAAAAAAAAGATTGGCTTGTTAATACTCAGATTATCTTTATTTCTTATTTTTCTGTATGCATGTTATTTTGATAGGGCTACTTTGGTGCTGTTGGAGCGCTGCTGGAACTAGTGGATCCATCATGACCGAGTGGCCATGCCTCAGGTCATGATTACAACCAGCAATCCTAATCACATTGGAGGTTTACCAAAAATGCCTTCACAGCCTGCTCATTTTTTTAGATAAAAATGCAGTAAAATTTTGTAATTCTGTTATCTTTTAGCTACAAGTTGGATTAAGCTATTGCTTAATCTTATTAACTAGGTCTTAACGGCTTTCTACTGAGATTACAATTATTTGTCACATTTAAATATAATTGAGTAAAGCAAAATAGTCCTTTACTAAAGACAAGGTAAAATATTTTTGGGAACTCCTTTTAATAGATGATTGATTAGATTTTTCTTCTTAACGTACACTGGAGATTTAAGAGAACAATTTGACACTTCATTTTTTTTCTGAAATAATTTAATCTATATTGAGCAACATTTGAAAGATATTTAGCATGCCACTAGAACAGCATTTTACAAAATAACCAAAGTCTTTCAACAGAATACCTTTATTTTGCAAAAGCTTGATCATAATTAGAGAACAGTGATGACTGCGGCACAAAGAAAGATTACAGCTACATCAGTAGGAAGTGTACAGGCTTTGAATGACTTCAGTACATCTGTGGCCACAGGACTCATGCTGCTCTGGTGGGATTTTGGTCCACTATTCATCCAGTCTCTTTCATAGTTTTATGACTGTTGTGTGTTTCTTGGCCATACATTTGTCACCAAGTATTTTCTATTGGGTTTAGATCACGACTCTTGGCCTGCAATTTCATTGTTTTAATATTTCCGGGGGGGGGGGGGGGGGGGGGGGGGGGGGGGGGGGGGGGGGGGGGGGGGGGGGGGGGGGGGGGGGGGGGGGGGGGGGGGGGGGGGGGGGGGGGGGGGGGGTTTTTTTTTTTTTTTTTTTTTTTTTTTTTTTTTTTTTTTTTTTTTTTTTTTTTTTTTTTTTTTTTTTTTTTTTTTTTTACAAAATAAAGGTTTCATGTGAAAATATTTCGGTTGTTTTGTAAAACACTGTTCTAGTGGCATGGTGTAAAAATCAAGTGTTTATACATTGTTCTGTTATTGTGATCTCTAGTGTTCTCTCAGATTTTGCAAGAAAATTGCATAAAGAAAATAAAATTCAATATTTTTATAGAAAAAATAATTATGGCTGCTTTGCTATGGTTACTTCCAAGAAATAAGATCATGGACTCAATGATTAGGAAAGCAAATTGGGAACTATCTATGTGTAGTTACAAATACATAGTAAGTAATAGATGTGAGTAAATAAGGTGAAATTGTCCAAAATTTGTGTGTCTGAGTTCGTGTCTGGCACTTTGGCAGCCTGATGACCTGTCAAGGGTGTCTGGTGTTTTATTGGAGAGAAAAAAAAAAAAAAAAAAAATATATATATATATATATATATATATATATATATATATATTTATTTATTTATTTATTTTTATTGGTTTAAAATAACTTCATGCAGCTGCACCTGTATGAAAGGAGGAGACATCCCATTATCCTATTGCATAAAATTATATTTTACTTTACTTGAAAGTGAGGCTGAAATGTAATTAAGGAAGGGCTGTGTCATCTAGGTCCAGCTCAATATTAAGCCCATAAAGACACAACAAAAGAGTAATTTGAATCATGAAATAAATTTTTGTTAAACAGCCTTGGCCAAATCACACTTTTTGCCATTTTCAGCTGTGACATGGTAAAGATGTAAAACAGCCTCAAAGCAGGACTGAATCACCCCTTTGTTTTACAGTTAGCACCGTTTGTTGTTCTCATGAAAATACAGATTCTTTTTTTTTTTGCTCTAAATGCAACACTGCTGATTGTGATCCATAGAGTTTTAATTTAATCAGCCCACACCACTTGATTCCAAATTTTTATTTTAAACAATTCAATGTGTTGTATAATTTATTAACTGTGAATAAGGTTTCATATTTATCACTCTTCATGAACATTGAAGTCCATAAAGAGTCAAAGAATTTGTAACGTTTGAAATTAGATGGCAGTTCACCCTTCCTCTGGGTGATATGCCTCAGTTCTGTTGGGATGTGTATTTAACTTTGTTCTCATTTCTAAAAAATGTTTCTGTACTTTGCCACTTTATTAACAGTCAATATTTTTATGTAGATATTATGTGGTGAATTATTTTAGTTTAAGATGTTTTTCAGAATTTAAGAGGACCTGAAATAAATCTGTAAATACTAGCTAGAAATTTTAGGGATGGCGGTCCAGCGGTTAATGCAAAGCTTTTTGAGAGCAATAGCTATCAATGTTACTTAAAGACTGAACTACTTGAATGATGACAGAATTCTTTTATTTTTAAAAGGCTCATTATCAGAAAAGTCTTACTTAGAAGGAGGATTTATTTGCAATTGTTGTATCGGTGTGTCTTTAAGCTAAGCCACATTCAACTTTTTATATATATTTTTTGTATAGTTTGCAATAAATGCATTTAAAATAATTTATGAATTCTGTGTCTCTGTTCAGCAAGATTTTGCACACATGTTGTAGCCTGTACGTCAACATACTAAAAAACAATATACAGTGGGAAATGAAATAAGTATTTGATCCCCGACTGATATCACAGGTTTTATTCATTCATTCATTATCTCCCGCTTATCCACTATTAGGGTCGCGGTGGGGTTCCCCATGCCCATCCAGGGAGAGCGTCTCGGGCGCTGGGCAGATAGACCCAGGACAGGGCGCCAATCCATCGCTGGGCACACACTCACTCACACAGACACACTCTATAGGGGGCAATTTGGAGAATTCAATTAACTTGTTCCATGTTTTTGGACTGTGGGAGGAAACCGGAGGAAACCCACGCAGACACCGGGAGAACATGGAAACTCCACCCAGATGGGGATTTGAACCGGGAATCCCTAGCGCTAAGAGGCGAACGTGCTAACCACTAAGCCACCGTGCCGCCCCATTAAAGGTTTTAATACAATAAAATTAAAGAAACATCTAAATTTTATGCCAGCTTTATTTTGACCGTGACACTTAAAATATCAAAAGAAAAACTGAAAATTACATGAAATAAGAAATAAACATTAATTTGAATTTCATTAAAGGAAGTAAGTATTTAAACCTCTAGTAAAACATCATTTAATATTTAGTGGCAAAACCCTTTGTTGCCAAGCACAGCAGCCAAACACTTTAGGAGTCATTTTGGCCCACTTATCTCATCATCTCCAAATCCTTAAGGATTTTAGGTATGCATTTGGAAACGTGAAGCTTTAGTTCTCTCCATAGATTTTCAATGGGAATGAGGTCAGGAGACTGGCTAGGCCATTCCATGACCTTGCTATGCTTCTTATGGGGCCACTCCTTTGTTACCTTAGCTGTATGTTTTGGGTCGTCATGCTGGAAGACCCATCCATTACCCATTTTCAGTGCCCTTTAGGAGGCAAAAAGGTTGTCATCCAGGATTTCACGATACATGGCCCCATTCATCTTCCCGTCGATGCGGTAAAGTTGGCCTGTGCCCTTAGAAGAAAAACACCCCCAAAATAGAATACTTCCACCACCATGACAGTAATTCTGTACTTCTTGCATTTCCGAATAATTGCACCAACAGTTGTCACCTTCTCATCCAGCTTCTTATTTATGACTTTGTAGCCCATGCCAGCCTTATGTAGGTAAACAATTTTGTCCCTGACATCTTTAGACAGCTCTTTATCCTTTCGCTTTATTCTATATTAGGGTCGCGGGGGGGTTCCCCATGCCCATCCAGGGGAGAACGTTTTGAGCGCTGAACAGTTACACACAGGACAGGGCGCTAATCTATCGCTGGGCACACACTCACTCACACAGACACAGGGCAGATATGGGGCAATTTGGAAAACTGGCTTGAGAATTGACTTGATCCATGTTTTTGGACTGTGGGAGGAAGAACATGGAAACGCCACCCAGGTGGGGATTCAAACCGGAAATCCCTAGTGCTGAGAGGCAAACGTGCTAACCACTAAGCCACCTGTCAGAGTACAAACTTGCCACATCAGTGGTGGATCAAATCCTCAACTGTAATAGAACAATCCTCACAATCCTTTCACTCACAGTGAAATATTAGAAGAATGCAAGAAAACTTATAGACATTTGTAGGTTGATTTTGGAATTTTTATTTTCCACTTAATCTTTTAAATCGACTCCTAATGAATATGTGGTGCCATTAAAATTGGTTGATTTGTAAAAAAATGTGTTCATCCCTTCTTTCTAGTCCTGGTGCCACTGTCTAAATAACAAATATGCAACTGTGTGTGTGTGTGTGTGTGTGTGTGTGTGTGTGTGTGTGTGTGTGTGTGTGTGTGTGTGTGTGTGTGTGTGTGTGTGTTAATAAATACATAGATAAGTTATGTAATGTTTTGACTTTACAGTGAAAATTGAACAGCTACATAAATTGACGAGTGTTAACAAATTACAAACGTGTGAATGCAGTGAACGTTCATTTTAATTAAAAGGCTATACATATTCACCTGAATGTGGCTCTACTGCATTTAAATCAAAAGCCTTCATTTACAGATCTATTTAAGGAGGCGAATCCCGTCACGCAAACGGACACGTGGAAAAACTTTCCCTACGGTCAAAGAACTAGTGTGTTTTCTGAAGTCCTTTTCGCCCGCGATCCCAGCTCCTCCTCCAGCTCTCTCCTGCTCCCCCCTTTGTACATCTGGCACGTATGTGTTTAGGGTCACACTCATTATCTGTCATTATACGGACTTTCACTGCCTTTTCACTGCCTTTTCACTGCCTCGTTCTTTGGAACCGTGATGTCGAGTCTAAAGCATTTCTGTGGAAGCGGGTTAAACTAAAAGAAAAACGGCGAACTGAGGAAACTGAAAGAAACTACGCCTAAGGTAGGACACGTAGTGGGTCATCAGTTGGAATCTCCTGATTCTTTCACATCGTTAGTTCAACTGGAGCATAAATAACGAATAACGGTTTGTTATTAGTGTACATTGAGCAACGAGGCTGGACGACACGTAGATCTCAAGATGAATGTTTTCTTTGACCTTTATATAACAGTTTTTCTTTAAAGGATTGCTGAATCCAGTAGCTTATTTATAACATAATAATAATAACGCATTCTAACATTATGCTATGTCTAACATTACGTGGTTTTGATCCTACGTAGCCCATATGATGATACAATTCTGTTGTCCAAGGCTCTTTGATTATTATTTATTTATATTAATTATTTTAATACTGGTTTGTAACAGTTACAGGATTGTTATAGTTATAATGCTGTTTTGCTGTCTTCATAACAACCAGGATGATTATTTGCCCTGCATTTAAGTTTAAGCATAATAGCAATATCTTAAGCAATAAGCAATATCTTATCTGATATGTATCTGTGCTTTTAGGCAGTCACTATATCTGAGCAACAAAAGTACAAAGATGTACAATTTTGTGAAAGACATACACACACATATATATATAGAGAGAGAGAAAGAGAGAGAGCCTAATTATGTGTATGCATTTGTACATTATTATTATTATTATTATTGATGTTATGCTAAACAAAGTTTGGAGAATTTAAATGACCTTGATCCATGTTTTTAGACTGTGGGAGGAAACTGGAGAATCCCAAGGGAACCCACGCGGACACGGGGAGAACATGGAAACTACACCCAGATTGGGATTTGAACCGGGAATCCCTAGTGCTGAGAGGCGAACGTGCTAACCACTAAGCCACCGTGCCTTTCATTCATTCATTATCTCCCGCTTATCCTCTATTAGGGTCGCTGTGGGGTTCCCCATGCCCATCCAGGGAAGAACGTCTCAGGCGCTGGGCAGATAGACCCAGGACAGGGCGCCAATCCATCGCTGGGCACACACTCACTCACACAGACACACTCTATAGGGGGCAATTTGGAGAATTCAATTAACTTGTTCCATGTTTTTGGACTGTGGGAGGAAACCGGAGAACCCGGAGGAAACCCACGCAGACACAGGGAGAACATGGAAACTCCACCCAGATGGGGATTCGAACAGGGAATCCCTAGCGCTGAGAGGCAAACGTGCTAACCACTAAGCCACCGTGCCTTGTTTTTGAAATTGATTCATTCATTCATTCATTATCTCCCGCTTTATCCTATATTGGGGTCACGGTGGGGTTCCCCATGCCCATCCAGGGGAGAACATCTCGGGCGCTGGGCAGATACACCCAGGACAGGGCGCCAATCCATCGCTGGGCACACACTCACTCACACAAACACATTCTATATGGGGCAATTTTGAGAATTCAATTGACCAGATTGGGATTTGAACCGGGAATTCCTAGCGCTGAGAGGCGAACGCGCTAACCACTAAGCCACCGTATTTGATATTGTATATTAAAATTAACTAATTTAATTAACTAATTTCACTAAGCTGATGAGGTTGCCACTCTCTAGTTTTTAATTGCAGTCTTCTTTGGATTTTTTCTTCTACCTTGAAATATTTCCAAACAGTAGTGCGAATTTCCGTCTTACATCAATTCCTTTAAAAAATGCCATCACAGATCAGTTGAATTTGAAATGAATTGCCAACACACATGCTAGTCATATGTTTAAAGCAATGACAGACTGATTACGAGCTTGGCTGATTTTGATTATGCATATCTAGGACATCTGTTAGTTTGTGTACAGTACTCACTGGTAAGAGAGGATTTCTGATGGCCAGTAGTAGAACTTTGTTAATTTGAGTAATGTTATTATCCGACAGCCTCAGACATACAAGACATAAAATTTTCATATGCTTGATGAAAATGAGGCACCAGTTAAATGTTTAATCTGACACATTTTTTTAAAGATACAGTAATGAACACACATATACTGTACACACAACATGTTTATTTAGACCCACTGCTCTATTTACTTTTCGAAACTTTAGACAGCTGGTTCACATGAGGCCTACATGCACAAAAATGCACAGATTGAAAGAAAAGGAGAGGTATGCCTAGAATCTGTCTCTGCCCAGCATTCCAAAAGAGTTTTCCCCCTTCTGTTTCTTTTTTGCAGACTTTGATATGGAGCAAATTCAGTGGTGGAAACACCTAGTCATCCTCTGTCTGGGTTTTTGGCTTCCATCGTTCCATGCTCAGACAACACCTTCCATGCGTTCTAATTCCACTCCGGCTTCCAGTTCACCTCAGACTTTGAGCTTTCGTCTTGCTGGCCACCCACGTAAACACAATGAGGGCCGAATTGAAGTATTTTATAAGGGAGAATGGGGAACTATCTGTGATGATGACTTCTCATTAGCCAATGCCAACGTACTTTGTCGCCATCTTGGTTTTGTCTCTGCCACAGGATGGGCACACAGTGCCAAATATGGCAAAGGCACAGGTTTGTTTTACTATTCTTGCTCTTTTATACATAGTAAGCTTTGACTGTTTATATTTTATGTAATTGTTGTGTACATATTTACAATTTAGGAAAGATCTGGTTAGATAATGTGCAATGCAGTGGCAGCGAGAGGAGTATATCTGTGTGTAAGTCACGTGGCTGGGGCAATAGTGACTGTACTCATGATGAGGATGCTGGGGTAATCTGTAAAGATGAGAGACTGCCAGGATTTGTGGACTCCAACATTATAGAGGTATTTGAAGCAAGCTATCTGTTAAGGCTTATCCTCAGGAATGTTCAGATGTAATGTACGTGTTATATTCATGAAATGTTATGTATGTGCTAACTTTCATTCCCTCTTGCTGTCCAAACAGGAACTGAGATTTGAAAAGACAGCATTATGTGTATACTAACTAATCTATGCATACCTGTTGTTTTTAAAAGAGCAGTTTCCTGACATACATGTTGGACCTTTTCAAATTAATAAGAAGTAAAAACTAATCTACGACCAAGGACCTGGTTCTGCCATATTTCAAGCTGAAATTTGTTACTGGCAGTTTCCTGAAAATATTTAATGAAAATTAAGCTTAAAACATGGAACATTCTACAGATTATGTTTACACTTGAGTGCTGGTTGAATCTCTTACAGGTACAGGTAGATGAGAGGAACGTGGAGGAGGTCCGTCTCCGGTCAGTGGTACCCAGCAAACGGCTCCCCTTATTGGAGGGAGTTGTGGAGGTGAAGTATAAAGATGGCTGGGCTCAAATCTGTGATAATGGTTGGACACCTAAAAACTCGCGTGTGGTCTGTGGCATGATGGGATTTCCTCATGAGAGGAAGGTCAACAAGAACTTCTACAAGTAAGTGTAAAGAAATATCATTTGTTTCATTGTGTTTTACTTTAACTTTAATTCAAGGGCAAGTTAAGACAAATTTAGCACCATTCTCTGCTTATAGAAAAAAATCATATTGTTGTTAAAGGATTGAAAACCAAGCCATGATCACATCAAATGTGAAATTTCTTCACTCCATGTTTATCACAAAAGTTTACTGTTTACTTGAGCTGATACTGAACTAAGCTAATAAGCATATATAATCACTTCACTTAAGCAGTTTGTCATTTTCCATTGACCATGATTCATTGACAGAGTCTCTTCTATGGTTGCACTTTACTCTTACCTTAATTAAAAGCCATGCTAAATGCTTATATATTCAGTTTCCTCCCACAGTGCAAAAGCATGGATCAAGGTCAGTTGAATTCTCCAAATTGCCCCATATTGAGTGTGTTTATGTGAGTGAGTGAATGTACCCAGTGATAGATTGGTGTCTTGTCCTGGGTGTATCTGCCCAGCGCCCTAAACGTTCTCCCATGGATGGGCAGGGGAAACCCCACCGTGACCCTAGTAGAGGATAAAGCAGAAGATAATGGATGGATGGATGTGTGTGTGTGTATATATATATATATATATATATATATATATATATATATATATATATATATATATATATATATATATATATATCATTATAACTAATAAATTTACATGAATTTAACTTTACGATTGATAGAGATGAAATCGTTCTGGTATACATCTAGTACAATAGGTCATACTTAAGTGGTTTTTGTTTTATAGCATATATCATATTTCTAGCTATAACTCATGGTAATGAGTGTGCCTATTTACAGCACGTCATATTTCTATGTACAAAGAAATAATTTATACATTAAAAACATGCCTGAACTTCATGAAGTCCTGACCTTATTTACAATCACCACTTTGTAATGGATTGGTGATTCTTGATGATGATATAACAACATCAGTTCCCAACTTTACCTACATACCTGTGACTAAATGGTGGTGAATATCTGCAGTTATTGTTTGTCTTTCTTGTTTTGGTAATCTACATTCTGTTAAAAATATGATGACTTTTAAAAAATACTTTTAAGTGTTGTTGGTTGTTGTTGGTTGTTGGTAGCAGTTGCTCCTGAGCTCTGGTGTGTGTAAAGTAATTTAAAATGTGTTGTAAGAACAGTGCTGTAAAAGTGATACTATTATCAGTTTCTGATTGTTTGTGTACATATATGTTATTCATGTGTATGTGAACATGTACAAGTGTGTCTATCTTTATCTAGCTAAGTGTATTTCTGCTGTCATATGTGTTATGTCCTCCTTATGTCTTTATCTTCTGCAGGCATCTCAAAAAGAGATCCACTATGCCAACAGTCAAAGTTAGAGTAAAAGCAGACAGGTATACTCTAAGGGAAGAAACCCAGTAGTGCTCTTCCCTTGGTGTTTATCGTGTATAGACATCTCTGCTAACACTCAACTGGCATTTCTGTATAGTATTTAATTATCTGCTTAATATCTGCTTAATAAACATACAGTATGTCTTATCCATCTTGTTTAGGAATTTTTGAACATTGATGTTCAAAAATAAAAAAATGTTAATCAGTTGCATTGTAAACTGATTCACGCCTCTGACTTTTGGTCAGAAGATTAGGTGTTTTTAGCAAACTAGGCAATAGTATCGCTGCTAAACAAATGTGCTCTGAGTGACTGGATCACACTTATACTTGGTGCCATTCACTTGTATCTGATCATTTAGGATGGTTGTTAACACTAAGTGAAGTACACTTCTGTGCAAGGAGCAAAAAATATCATGTGTTTTGCTTACAAACTACTTTGCATTTTATCTGCAGTTCTTTGCTTTCTTTTTATTGCCTCTATAAATTATCAATTGTTTTTACTTTGTTCATACATATTGCAGGGCTTTATTTCCTTCCATTTTCTTCAGCTTTTGTCATTCTTTAAAACAGATAGCTATAATTTCTTGCAGAATTTCTTTGTGTAGTAAATTATGCAACGGCTGGCTAGCGACTGGCTGTTAAGTGCTGCTATTTCACATTAGGAAGGTCCTGGGTTCAATTCCCAGATCAGACAGGGAAAGGGCCTTTTTGTGCAGTTTGCATGTCCTTCTCATGACTGTTTGGATTTTCTCTTGGAAATTACTAAATTGTCCAACTATTTATGACTATATTTCTGTCGGCTTCTGTCATAGTCATCAATTCTGTTCAGAAATTAAACTCCTAAATAAACAAAACCTCCGCTATTGCATGTTCTGCAGTGCTTCTCATTTGTAATAGTTTTGTAATTTTTATCTTGTTTTTCTTTGCATGAAGTGTATGTGTGCTTACATATGCATGCTGGATTGATTATTAAAATGAACAGTTTTTTTTCACACTTAACAGTGTTTGCTTTTCAGACAGGAATCCAAAGCTAAAGCTTTCACTAAAGCTAGCTCTAAACCTAAACCTGTCAACACAGCCGTGGCTAAAAGGTAACCGTGGTAGATATTGAGGGATCAGACTGTAATCAGATATGTCCAGCATCTAAAGTACTGTTTTTATTTCTGTATACATGTATTTCTCATATAGTTTTGTCAAAACAGAGTTGTATTTAGAGAAAATAATAAAACAAAACAAAAAGATCTTATTACATCTTATTACTATAAAAATGTGTGAAAATATATATACAAACTGCTTTGGTGTCTGTTTAAACTAGGCCACATGAACTAAGTACCCTGCTCTGTATTTTACTTTGCCCATCTGTCTTGAACCTCTGTTTTAGGCTGTATGCAGAGCGACAGAAGAATTACTATCTGGTTCACTCTGTAGCATGTTTGGGAACTGAGGTGCATCTGGCTGCATGTCCTTTAGAGTTTAACCAGGTCAATGACACGGCGAATTGTCCTAACGGGATGCCAGCTGTTGTCAGCTGTGTGCCTGGACCTGATTATGCCCAGAGCCGTGGCATGAAAAAAAAACTCAAGTCCTCGGTAACATATATGTGTGTATATGGTAATCTCTCTTTCTATACTTTGAAATGGCAATCACAGTAATATATGTATATATATATACACTTTGTTTTTGAAAGAGTAAAGTGCGTTTAAAAGGAGGTGCAAGGCCAGGAGAGGGTCGAGTGGAAGTGCTGAAGGGAAACGTATGGGGAACAGTGTGCGATGATCGCTGGAACCTGCAGGCTGCCAGTGTGGTGTGCAGAGAACTAGGCTATGGATCAGCTAAAGAAGCCCTTACCGGAGCCCGCATGGGACAAGGTAAGAACAAGAGAGAAACAGCTGCTTAACTAAAAACATTTACATCATGGAGGTGTATGCATCTGTTTGTAAATGTCTTACAGGTATAGGGCCTATCTACTTAAATGAGGTGCGGTGCACTGGTCATGAACGCTCTCTGTGGAATTGTCATTATAAGAACATCACAGAGGAAGACTGCAAGCACACAGAGGATGCAGCAGTCCGCTGCAGTGTCCCTTACATGGGCTTTGAGAAAACGGTCAGAGCCCCATTTTTTAGTTCTTTTAACTTTATATGTCTCTTGGATAGTTCCACAAGAGTTGAAACTAATTGTGCCACTTCACTACACTTATTTTAACTTTAAGCACATTACACAAGGTTTATTTTTAGGAGTGTAAAATATATATATTAAAAATTTTAGTTAGTGTGTATATATAAACTTCTGCTTTTTCCCCCCAATATGTACATCAGTAAATGTTTCTGTGTAGATGTGTATTATATTCCTCAATATATTATTAAATATATTATCTTAAAAAACAAATTTTTTAAAAAGACTTTTTTAAGTCTTAATTTATTCTCTGTGGGATAACTGAACACGTAGAGTATTTATAATCACAGATTAACTTTTTTACTAATTCATGACTAATTGCTAATTTTGATAAGGCTAGTCATGTAGCAATATCACTTTTTTTTTTTTTTTTTTTTTACAAACTAATACTTTGAGATAATGTATGGCATTGTTTGGACATACATATCATGTTCTGGTTACACAAATACCCTGTTGGAAATTTGCAGCTGAAGCATTGTAGCCTGGCAATGTATTCTGAGCAAATTTGTCTAAAGAAACAGATCAGCGTACAAACCTATTACTTATTTTTACGTAATTAATCTTTTGCATTGTTAGAAAGGATAAAGCTAAAACCCTTGCTAACATTTATTGACTTGGGCAACATGCAGATAACATGAAAATATTTTCTCTTATTTGCATTAATTTCCACAATTTGTTCATATTTTGCTCCCATTGAGATTTGATTCACCAGCATTTTCCAATTATTGCTGTGCTCTTCAAGCCTTACAGCAAAAGTGTCCAGGGTGTGAGCCCTGTGGGTAAACAAAGGTCAATCCTGTGTTTATCCGTGCCTGAATGGGTTTAATTCGGGTAATCTGGTTTCTGCCCATATTCTAAAGACATGAGGTTAGTAAATTGGAGATTGCACCATTACTGTATAATTTGTAATCGTTCCAGTCAGAAAATAATGATAATGTCAAGAAGTTAAACTCCTAAATAAACCTGATCATTTGCTAACCAAAAGTACAAGAGTAATCTCTGTAACACTTGGAAAAATGGCAAGTTAAAAAGGCATCACATATGCTAATCAGCTAATATTAGCTATGTACATCTAATTTATGTTTAACTCTTATTGTCTTCTTATTATTATAAAACACAAAATAGATAATTTGGCTGGTTAAGAACTTTTGACCCATTTAAAGCTGAGTTGTTTATCCTAAAAAAGTTAGAGCATGTATGGGAACCAATGTTGCTGCATAAGGCCCAATGTTTATTGATAACTCTCTCTGAATTGTATCATTTATAGTGAAAAATGATTTGAGAATTTGTCTTTGGTTATAAACAAGACAAGTTTATCTTTTCATTTATCAGCTATCTGTGTTGTATGTGCAATTCTAAACCATTTCAAACTTTCTGTACAGTACTATGCTGTACTGCTAAAAAGCTTCTTAATTGTTTCCACCCCTTTGAAATTTGGCCTACTCAGATGCGTATTACAGGTGGCCGTTCAACCTTTGAGGGCCGTGTAGAGGTATTGCACACCAGCACTAATGGAACCCAGCACTGGGGTCTGATCTGTGGAGAAGGCTGGGGCACCAAAGAGGCCACTGTGGTGTGCAGGCAGCTGGGTCTTGGATACTCCAACCACGGCATGCAAGTAGGACACTAACACTAGCTTTGGAGTCTAACCTTATTCTTGCATTAAATGCTTGATCTGCTTTCCGTGAACTTTTCCTTAAGGTCCACCAGACCTATTGATGAAACATTACTACATTTCACTTATACAACACTTACAGTTTAAGCTCAGGATGGAAACAAACAGGCATGGTGGTACAGCTGTGGTTATTTATTAGCTGTGGAGAGTGTGCACTGACGTGCCATAGGTTGTGTGTACAGGTTCGGCTGATGGGTGGGCGGACAGAGTACGAGGGGAGATTGGAAGTGTGGGTGGGTCTCCGCTGGGGCAGTGTGTGCAGTGAGAACTGGACCACCAAAGAAGCCATGGTGGCTTGCAGACAGCTAGGGCTTGGGTACAGCATGCATGCTATTACTGTGAGTACATACATACAAACACAGCCAAACAGTCTAAAACTCATATCACGACTTGAACCTAGTATGTTTCTGCATATTTTATGGATAATCTAGCATTTATCACTGTTTCTGTTTTGCCATGATTTAATTGGTTGGGTTGAGATTTAGCAACATTATAAGTTATTAAAAAGTATCTAAAGTGATTGACTAATTGATTAGGTTATCACATAATTCCTTTTTTCCTCGTATAATTACTGCTGTGTTACAAGATAACAATTCTAAGATTAATTGGGTTCAGGAAACATTAGAAATCATTTTCTTATATATTGACTGTTTTAGGGCGGCACGGTGGCTTAGTGGTTAGCACGTTCGCCTCTCAGCACTAGGGATTCCCAGTTCGAATCCCCATCTGGGTGGAGTTTCCATGTTCTCCCCGTGTCCGCGTGGGTTTCCTCCGGGTTCTCCGGTTTCCTCCCACAGTCCAAAAACAAGTCAATTGAGTTCTCCAAATTGCCCTATATAGTGTGTGTTTGTGTGAGTGAGTGTGTGCCCAGCGATAGATTGGCGCCCTGTCCTGGGCGTGTCTGCCCAGCGCCCGAGACATTCTCCCCTGGATGGGCATGGGAAACCCCTCCACGACCCTAATAGAGGATAAAACGTAAGATAATAAATGAATGAACTGACTGTTTTATGTGGTCTGACTTTTTGAAAAAATTTATGTTTGTTATGAAGTACATGTATTTTTTCTCCCAAACATCCTTACATCCTCTTTAAGGTTGTCTTCTAAGGTTCAAAAAGTGGATGGTCATTGGATCTTTCAGCAGGATGTTCAGCTCAACATAAAAATTATTTCTTAAAAAAAAACAAAAAACATTAAGCTCCTGACATGGTCACCGCTTTTCAGATTTTCACTCCATAGAAAAGCATTTGGGGCATACTATATTGCAAACCTAGGATCTGGATGATTTAAGTACAAATAATAGTTACATTTTCTGTTCAGTGTTTTATGTGTAATTTGCAAAGGGGGTGTTATACAAAGAATGAAATGGAGGTTTACAAATAATTTTGGCACGTTATTTTTCAGAGCTTATTGTTTTAATGTAATATTAAGCTAATTTATCAAAAAGTGAATTTGTATTTATTAATCTTTACCAGGGTGCCAATAATTGGTTACATGTTATCGAGCAAAATTTACTGTTTTCAGGCCCCTATCTACACATAAACAAACAATATAGCATTTGGTTGGTTAAACTAAATATTTGAATGCAGTTCATATTAATGTCATGTCTTTTAAGGAAACATGGTACTGGGATGGAAGTAATGTGACTGAGATTGTCATGAGTGGAGTGAAGTGTACAGGAGATGAGCTGGCCCTCAGCCAGTGCCAGCATCACAAAGTCATTAGCTGCCAAAAATCAGCTGCACGATTTTCTGCAGGGGTCATTTGCTCAGAGAGTAAGTTCCAGTGTAAATATACCCAAGCACACATTAAAAAAATATATGGCCTGTACATTTGACAATACATGTAATGGAGTCTTACCACCTACAATGACACGAGTAAAGAAGGAAACTCATACTTGTGTATGAGAAAATATCTACATTTATATTTGGGTAATGCACATATTTAAATGCCTAAGTTCTTCCACTTTAGTAAGTTTGTCCAGTTTATTGCATTTGAGTTTGTTAAAGTGCACTTGCTATAGAATTAATTAAAAAGTGAGCACAAATGAAAAAAAAAACGTGCCATTTTTTTTTTCTCTTTTGGTGGCAAATTTGCAAAAAAAAAAAGTAGAAGCAGCTGTGACCTTATTCACATCAAATTGTGGGAATGCAAACTGTCATACAATAAACAGTGGAAACTTTAAATACATGTACACTCACAAGAATATCTTTTACACTTTTATGTGTATCTAATTTTATTCTCATAATACTGTCTTTGCTTTCCATAGCCGCATCTGATCTGGTGCTGAATGCGTCACTGGTTCAGCAGACAGTATATATGGAAGACCGGCCATTACACATGCTGTACTGTGCTGCAGAGGAGGACTGTTTGTCCAAAAGTGCTGCCAAAGTGAACTGGCCTTATGGTCACCGGCGCCTGCTTCGCTTTTCCTCACAGATTCATAACATTGGCCGCGCTGACTTCAGGCCTAAAACTGGCCGTCACTCGTGGATCTGGCATGCATGTCATGGGTAAATCTACCTGTGTGATACTTTATGAAGGAAAACATTGTAGTTTTAAATCATGTTTACATAAACAAAGTCATTTGCAAATGTACCAACCAAAACGTATGATCTTTAGACCAGATCTTGTATCCTACTTAATCACATTCAATTCAATGTTTTTGTTAGAAATGATAATCCATAAAAATAATCAAAATGTGCATTACCAGTGTTCTCTATTTATATCTCTTTAAAATACAAGAGAAATACTTTAAATATAAATGAATATTTTAGGCATTATCACAGTATGGATATCTTTACCCACTACGACTTGCTAAATGCCAATGGGACAAAGGTGGCAGAAGGACACAAGGCCAGCTTTTGTCTAGAAGACAGTGACTGTCAGGAAGGTAGGATGAAAAGATAAATATCCACACATATTGATATCAAGCATTGATATCTTTTTAAACTGAAAACCTTTTTTTATGTTGCAGGTGTTTCTAAAAGATATGAATGTGCTAATTTTGGTGAGCAAGGCATCACAGTGGGGTGCTGGGATTTGTACCGACATGATATCGACTGTCAGTGGATTGATATAACTGATGTCAAACCAGGAAATTTCATTTTGCAGGTCAAATTGTTACTTACAGTATTGGCACATTTACAATATGACATTGTCTTACATGGTTTTGTTGAAAAGGTGACTTGAATAAGATTAGTCAGTCATGTCCCTTTAGGATAGTTTTGTATAATTTCCTGTTAATATGAATAACATTACTGTTAATTACTCTCTTACTGTGGATGCTGTACTTCTGCCTCTTGCAGAAGAAATTAAATTATTTCATGGTTGTAAAATTCTAAAAAAAAATACATATACAAGCTAAAAAATACATAAGAGCTTTTGAGGGCTTTATTAATTCAATTGGAAAATAGTATGATGTTTTTACTAGTGTATTCACCTGTATGTACCAATTTCATTTAACACACATAATAATAAGCCCATTCTATCCAGATGGATGTAGGTCACATTTAAGAAAATCACAATTTTAATACAGTAGCTACATTATTTATATTATATTACAACATAGACCAAATATGTTATATTATACATAACTAATGCATACTGTACATATTTGTACCAATTTTTATTTTTTTTACAATCTCATGATCATTGTCTACTAATTATTTGTATAAACAAACTGACGTACAGTATAATTATTGCGGGTGTTTTACCATAGATAATTCTAGACAATCCATGCACAAAATACAGCATTAATTATAACCAAAAATGTACAAAAGCTAGGTAATCAGTGTAGGAGTTTGGTGAATAACTTCATTTTTTTTAATGCCATGATTTTTCTTAAAAGTGTGCATTTCAATTACTTTTTTTTTTTCTTTCAGATTGTGATAAATCCTAATTATGAGGTATCTGAAAGTGACTTTACAAATAACGCAATGAAATGCAACTGTAAATACGATGGCCACAGGATCTGGCTTCATAATTGTCATACTGGTAAGCAACTAAAATACATTGCTGTATGACTAAAACAGGCCAGCAAGCTGAAATTTGACTGCATGTACTTTGGCAGGTGATGCGTTCAGTGAAGAAGCAGAACGAAGGTTTGAGAAGTATCCTGGGCAGCTGAATAATGAGATCTCTTAAGTCATATAAGCAAACCTGTGTTTCAAATAGAATCTTACTATATAGTCAAAATCATAATGCAGCTATGATGTACCTCATTCCCAGTGACTAGATAAGATCGAAAGTTAAAATAACTGGGGAAGTAAAATGTGGGCATTCATATTCAAATCTCAAGTTTCAGAAAATAATATGTGTCACTGTGACAGATGATAAGACCCGCGACTTTAATGTAGGACCATGGTGCTATACGTTGAATGACGAAAATGGAAATTGTGGAATGTATTAGATAGCAAATTCTGACCGCAGCCTTCTATTACTGTACCTGTTTAGCTACATAAAACATATTTTTGGTTTACATTCGTGTAATCTTTTACTGTAAAACTAGTTTTTTTTAATTAATCATTAAAGATGCATTTTAAAAAACAGTAACTTATTTGTTATAAGAACCATCCTGCCTATAAAGGTTTTGGTTTGTTTCCAGTGATGCCATAATAAATGCTGTTGTCTAGGTGAGTGGCTTATCTTCGCTGTCCAACATTCAGTCAGCACATCACTCTTTTTCTCATCAGCCACTCTGGTACATACTGGCACAAAAAGTTCTTAAGTAAATTAAATATCCCTTTCTTGCAAGGGTAACCACAAGCCTCTGACTCACTGCAACGTAATCGATCGATTACAGAATTCTAATGTGTAGTGTGACAAGGAAAACAATGTGAGAACATATTAAAGACGTAATAATCTATTCCAGAGTCATTTTTTACCACGTTGCATAATAAATTAGGCGGCATAGTGGTTAGCATGTCCACCTCTCAGTGCTAGGGATCCAGGTTCGAATCCTGATCTGGGTGGAGTTTCCATGCTCTTTCTGTTTTCACCAGGTTCTCTGGTTTCCTCCCACAGTATAAGAACATGGATTCAAGATTAGTTAGCTGCTCTAAATTGTCTCTATATAGTGCATGTCCATGAGTGTGTTTGCCCAGCAATAGATTGGCACACTGCCTGAAAAGTTCTCCCCCGGTTGGGCATGGGGAACCCCCCATGGTGAGATCTTTACGGCAATACACTTTTAAATGGCATTTTTAGTCTACAAAGAAGCTTCTGATATGTAGATTTTTACAAATGAACAAAACTACTGATATTTAAAAAAAGTCAGTACTGAATTTTAATCAATAACCTATTTCTAGCTGTCTTAAATAACATACATTTAAAAAGAAGCAGACACAAGTCTTTGTTTAGCAACAAAATGGGATTTATCTTAATAAAGTGTGTACTAATTTCTGTATGTGCATTTGTGTCTGAAACAAAGACAATAATCCAGTGTGATTAAGTTTACTTATTGTGTTGTCAGCTGTTTCAGACATACTCACCCAAATATTTCATGTTTTAATAAATTACTCTGTGAACTGTTTAAGTTCTGAAAATGTCAATGCAGTTACTGTTCATTTACTAAATTCATTTTGCTCCCTTCAAAGTGAAAGTCATTTATAACAGCATGTCTAAAAATGTTGACAAACCTTTGCACAGGCAAAACACAGCCACATGGATGATGTTATTCTGTAAGCTCGGGGGTCATATGCAGCATTAAGAAATCTCGATTCCTGCGAACAACCATGTTGATACTATCACTAGTACGCACTGCATTGTAGATATCTTCTGATGTGTTGACCTTCATTCCATTGACCTCCACCACTATGTCTCCTGGCTTCAGACCCGCTCTGGAACACATCAACAAATTAGGCCATATGACATTAAAAGACTACTGTTTAGCCATAATCATTTAATAATTGCAGGAGTTATATTAAACATTACCTTGTTTTTATTTTCTGTTTCTTGCAGACATAAAATAACTTTTATGATTGCTAAAATATTTCCAATGCAATAATATATTTAATGCCAACTTTTAAATTATGTTTGATGAAAGTCATTTAATAGCCAATATGAAACAAATAAAATTAATTAATTAAAAAAAAACATAATATTTCTGACAAAATCAAGCATAATATTTCTGACATGGTAATTTAATCCTGGCCTTTAACCTACAACAAAAAACAACCTTTGGGATTAACTGAAATACTAAAATAAGATTATAGTATGGCAATCTGAGATAGGGGTAGTGTGTATGTGCTGTACATATGGCATTGATCATTTTATATCTCAACATTTGGCCTATCCTGTTGTCCATTATTTCTTATGTATTACAGTGGCAGATAAAGATGTATTATGGGCATAGTAGCTCAGTGGATAGGGTGTTGGGCTATCAAGCTGAAGGTTGTTAGTTCAAATCAGCAGGTCCACTGAAGTTACCAATGCAATGTAAGCAAGACTCTTAACCCTAATTGCTTCATGGATGGCCAACCTTGTGCTCCCTTTGTAAGTCGCTTTGGATAAAAGCGGCTGCTAAATGACCAAATGTAAATGTAATTTAATGTATTAAGCATGTCAGTTTAATTGTGTAATATATCATATAAACATGCATTAAACTATCTAAAATAGATTCAGTATATAACATTACAGTCTCTTTCACTTAACCTTTTTTGCAGGAAGTATCTACACATTTCACTTAAAAGCGAGCTGAAATAAACTTAGTAATTTAAAGGTCGTATCATGCGACTCTTGCTTGCCTGTTTGCTGGAGATCCGGTTATGACCCGATGTATGAGAATTCCATATGTGACATCAAGGGGGAATTTGGGATCCCTCATCTTCAGCTCAGCAATTATACTTGAATATAATAAAACATGTCAGGAATGACATAAATTATTCTTTTTCACTTTGTATTTTGAAAACTGAATAGTGTTTTCCCACCTGGGAGTGAGGGTTAACATCATTACTCCAATATAGCGTCGTTTGGCCTCAGACTCGCCAAACCAGGACTCTATAGGCAAAGTAGAGGACACAATAATAAAAAAATTAAAGATGTAGCAGTATTAGCAAAAAAAGGAAAGTGAACACAAGGATCTTACTCTTTTTATCTGCAGCACGCTCAAGAAAAAGTCGAAGTCGATCAGAGGGAATTGCAAAGGAAATACCAGCAGTGACCTTCATGGTGTTAATGCCAATGACTTCACCATCCTAAATGTCAAAAGTTTAAAATTGTGTTGCATGGCTTTTATATTTCTAATTACAGAAATGTAAATGTTCAAATAATGTTATAATCCTATATTTCAGATGAACATACCAAATTAATAAGAGGACCACCAGAATTTCCAAACTGTAAAATACATAGACAAATAAAAAAAAATTAAGAGAAAACACATAACAATAGAATACATTTATATTTAGTCATTTAGCATATGCTATTACCAAGAGTGGTTTGCAAATGAGAGAACACCACAAGTCAGAAGTTGAGAACACCACAAGTCAAAAGCTACACTGGAGTATTTTTAAACCTGATCATTATCCAATCTAGTTTTAATGCTTAGATATTCTCTACTGGGTATTTTTTATATTACAAGTGCTTCTGGGAGAGAAATGGTTTGAGTTGTTCAATTAAAATATTTTATTGTTTGTGTATTTAAGACTTTAATGTCTGGATTGCAACAAATGTTATTTCATGGCATTAACAGCCATAATGTAAGTTTAGTATTTACAATTTATTTATCAGCATGTCTTTGGAATATGGGAGGAAATTCACACAGGATTGGGAAAGACAGTTAGATTTCCCAAAAACAGGACCTTTGTGATCCAAAACATGAACTAAACCTTGGACCATGTTGTTGTAAGGTGTTAGAAGTTTGTAGGTTGTGGTAGATCAGTGCTTAGGGTATTGGGCTAGCAATATGATGGTTGTAGGTTTAAATCCTCGATCAAGTAAAGTTACCAATGTGCCCTTAACCTTAAAAGTGCCCTTAAAAACACATTTTCTTTAAAAATTTTACTTTTAAAAACATTTAATGGTGTAAAAGAATCATCTAGTTCACTAAAACAACAATAAATGTGGTAGCAACCAGTACCATTAACATGATTTTTGTTTTGATAAATTTTTGCTTGTCTTTTGAGTGTATAAAAATGAATGCTTACATCAATAGCAGCATCAGTCTGTATGTAGTCCATATTGGTGTTGGACAGGCCCAGCTCTTTGCTGGCTCTTTGGGTTGAGCTTACAATCCCTGACGTTATAGTGTTCCTAAGAGCAAAGGGGCTTCCCATGGCAACCACAAACTCACCCTGTCGCAAATCTGATGATTGGCCAAGACTCAATGTTGGAAGAGGATGCTGGTAACAAGCAGTAAAGCAGAAGACATTATAAAGAGGAATGCATCACATCTTCTATCTCAGAACATATTACCTTTTTGTAGTTGAAGAATCATTCATGTTACCTTAGCATTTATTTTAATAGTCGCTATGTCTGCAGCCTGGTCCACAGCCTGAACAGTGGCATTGTATGTCTCTCCGTTGGTCAGTTTGACACGAACACCCCGCTTGTTGGCTACTACGTGAGCATTGGTCACAATTAGTCCATCACTACTGATAATGAAGCCAGAACCATTGGAGATGGGCATTTCTCGACCAGAGAACGCTTGCCTGTAATTACAAAACCAACAGATAGTTTGTCTAATAGAAAATACAAAAGCAAAAGGATAGACAGTCTGAACTAAAGGATTACTATTTGGGGGGGGACAACCACAAACATCATATTCCAAGTAAACTCTTTTTTATGACATAACTAATGCAAAAAAGAGAGGCTCTCGGTTGCTATTTGACACAGCTGCATATCCACTTTCCTTTATACTGCACATCTCACCTGTTACACTGTCCTTCATACATTCGTACATATTCTGCACTACCCTCACTTATTTTTCCTGATTTCATTATTACGCAATTCTTCGTGACTCATGTCTGGAAAAAAAACATACATTTGACC
Organism: Corydoras maculifer; assembly: GCA_019802435.1. Classification (NCBI taxonomy): domain Eukaryota; kingdom Metazoa; phylum Chordata; class Actinopteri; order Siluriformes; family Callichthyidae; genus Corydoras; species Corydoras maculifer. The sequence continues at coordinate 2,463,958 of JAFMOD010000419.1, read as the reverse complement.
TATTTAAAACAACTCTACACAAATTTAATTTATAGGTCTTATTAAGTTCAAGCAAAGAAATATAACAGTACTAGGTTTTATTTGTATTAAATGACTGTTGGCATTAATTATTGTTTGTTTCATGGATTCATGTATAAAATCTTCACTTATATGATTACTCGAGAGTACAAATTAACTATGTAGATTTTACGACATTCCAATGGCACATAGATTACAGCAGGGGCGTCGTTAGACCTGGGCTTTCGGGGCTATAGCCCCGGTTGTTTTATCAGTAGCCCCGGATCAAATGAGAGCAGCTTTCTCTGCAGCCTCTCCTCCAGCAGCGGGCCGAACGATGGAGTCACTGTCAGCTGTTTGTGTTTCAAAGCTGTATGTGTGTATGTGTGTGTGTGTGTGTGTGTGTGTGTGTGTGTGTGTGTGAGAGAGAGAGAGAGAGAGAGGGAGAGAGAGAGGGAGAGAGAGAGCGAGAGAGACAGATTTTTTTGCGCCAGTATCGGGAGTAAAGTTACCGTAATAACTGTATGTTGGCTGTAAAGAGCAGCTTCTTAAATTTCATAAACCGTCAGAATTTTTCTGAAGGCGCAAACTGTCGCAAAGTTTCGGTATTTCAAAGCAAAAACCTTGTTAAAACTGTCTCATCTGCGACTGACTCGTAAAACAGATTCATGCTTTTCTGCCAGGAGCTCAGGTTCGTTTAATTTTATCCAATATAACTAATAAATGATCAAACAAATGAATGGAACAACAGTTTGAAAATGGATAAATATACTCATAAAAGGGCAATTTTTAAAGAGGACAGAGAGGGAATAAGGGATCTGGGCTTAAGTCTCTGATGTTTCTAAACCCTAAAAACGCTCCTGGATTACAGAAACGAATCTTTACTTCGGATCTGGATTGGAACTCACCGTCCAACGATCTCTATGTAGACGACAGCAGGCGCCGATTTTTCCACCACATCAGCAATAAAGTTGTACTTGTAGCGCGGACTGTCTGTTTTATATTGAGAAGCGCATAAGGCTGTAGGTAGAAGGTGGTTGAGTATTCTGTTGGTGGCGGTTTGGGGCACATTACTGTGATGCTCCTGATCATCACGGCTGCTGATGTAGAGAGCAGCTCCACTCAATCCCAATCCCACAGCCACAGCAGACAGGAGGCTCGTCCGATTCGGGAAGCTCTTCTTGCTGCCCCTTTCAGTACTTTGCTCCACATTCAAACCCCCGAGCCCCGTCCCTGCTCTCGATCTTCTTACTGCAGCAGTGTGGGGCAGGAGTCGACGTGTAAAACAGGAAAGTTTCACCTCAACTGCACTCTCACAGACACACGTTCCCATGATCCGCATGGCAGGACTAATTACAAGTCTTGATGCCATGTTGCATCACGGTCCTTTTTACGATCGTCAAAAAGCAAACTTCAGTTCAAAGCATGACTTCAGATGAACCCGTCTGCTTTATAAACTTTGAACCGCGAATCTCTGAACTTCGGGACGCGTCGGCAGCACCCACGCAAAGCGTTCCGGATATGATTCATCTGCGCATGCCTGGACCACGCAATCGGCAGCAGCTAGGGTAACGTTCCAAACTACATCCTAGTGCACTACATCCCTAATCACAGATTATGGGCAGCGGTTTGCAGTTTGGTAATGCAACATATAAACCCACTGCCTATATTATGTTCTTATAAAGAAATAAAATATAATCCAGTGCACTTGTGTACTTGTGCCATCTCAAGATGAACAGATTGCTTTGTAATTGTGCATAAAACAATATATAGCATGTATGGGATATAATAAAGCCCGTTGTTTAGACTTACGTCAGTTACAATAGTTATATTTCTAGTAATATTTTATTCCCGAATATCACAGACAGACAGACAGACATACAGATAGACGGATGGATAAATCCTTTTTTGATCCAAAAGGGCTATTCAGGGCACTAGTAGATGTTCCATATTGACACGTTTAGGTAAACGGCAAACATAGAAGCGAAAATATAAAAACTAAAATATAGGATATAAAATAAAAAAAACATAAGTACAAATAGGCAGCATGGTAGTTTAGTGGTTAGCACGTTCGCCTCTTAGCACTAGGGATTCCTGGTTCGAATCCCCATCTGGGTGGAGTTTCCATGTTCTCCGCATGGGTTTCCTCCAGGTTCTCCAGTTTCCTCCCACAATCCAAAAACATGGATCAAGTCAATCGAGTTCTCCAAATTGCCTCAAATAGAGTGTGTCTGTGTGAGTGAGGGTGTGCCCAGTGATAAATTGGCACCCTGTCCTGGGTGTATCTGCCCAGTGCCTGAAACGTTCTCCCCTGGATGGGCATGGGGATTCCCCGCGACCCTAATAGAGGATAAAGCCGAAGATAATGGATGGATGGATGGATAAGTAAAAATATGAATGTAAAATAAAAATATACAATATAATTGAAACGATATCTGACAGTGAGTGTGTATAAAGGTGTTTGTAAACATATATTAGTCTGGTACTACTACCGACCATCAAAGTTTAAAACCCAGTAACTCAGATATTTTTAAAAGATATACTTTTATTTTCTAGTCACACAAAGCATTAACGATTCAGCTTAATATTTTTGTTTGCCTGAACAATTAATACTTGCTATGAATTCTTCTGTTTCTGATACCAGGAGCAATCCCCGAGTACACCCCGAGTTTTTTTATATAGTCCACCACAGCGCTTATTGAGCAACACCTCAGAATACAGGATCAACGTCAAGCTATGTTATAGATGCATATGCAATCCAACTATTCAATTTGTACACTTTCGATGTTGCATTTTTATATTGTATTTTATATTTTTGTAATTATAATCGCCTGACAAGCCCTTAAATTACTTTGAATTAGATTTACTTCATCTTCTTTCAGATGGTCTCATTGGGTTCACCACAGACAATCATTATTCTTCATCTTGTCCTATCTTCATAGCATCTCAAACAGGAGGGGAAAGAAAAGACTCCTTGGTGTTATTGGTTTGTAAGGAAGGAACCTTGTAAGAACCAAGGCTCATTCTACCCGAGCAGCGGGGCAGCATTAGCAGTGCAGGACATCAGTATACAGATTGTGCATTTATCAGGTGTCCATTTGTTTCAAAAATAAAAAAACTGAGCAGCTTTTAGCAGAACTATAAAACCACTAGTCCAAAAGAAATCCAGGTTCTGTCCAATATATCAGAGTGTGATTAATCAGCTATTTAATCCTCTGTGAAGATTAATGCCCTCTAAGGTCATTGCTGTAGTCCTCTGTTAGTGTTGCGCTTTCTAAACTGAATTGCATATTTCTAATACATTTTTATATGAGTATACTAAATCAGAAAACTACATAACATCAAAATATTAGGCAAAAAAACCTCATTGACAAAACACTGGCTGTAAAATTATCTGATTTAAAACAGATTATGTAACTCACAACTGAATTCCTTTACTTTTTGATTTCTTTAAAAGTATCTGAATATATAAAAGTATATGTCTAATGACAAACCTGCAATAAAATTAATTATAAGTTAAAGAAAAAAAGAGCTTAGCATTTTTTAACTATTAAACACCCAGCTACATTAATCTTTTTAAAAATATTTTTGACGTTTTTATCTGTTAACTATGTGTGAAAGATGGTGGAAACAACTGGCAGAATTATACTTAAGCAGAGCTGGACACGAATGTCCAGTGACAAGACAAACATAGTTACACGTCACCTTCTCTTTTGAACCCCTTCTACTGATTCCAGTTTAAATAATATTGCTACTTTTCTTTTCTTTGTTTAATAACACAGACATTTCATAAAACATTTCTATTTTTAATAACAAAGTTTAACATCTGAACATCTATTTTTACACAAGAAGCGCAGCGTAGTCATATGAAGTACACAGTTTTAAGTCTTTCAAACACTGATAGTTAAATTTGAAATTCTTATTGCATCACAGTTCGTTTTACTACTCGGCCCTCTTTATCTATAGCAAAATTGAAATTTTTTGGGTTGTCCAGTGCCTCCTCGATTCGCTGATCCAAGTTTTCCATTGTAATAAAGTCCTTTGCCTGTTCCTGAGAAAGATATAAACGTACAAATGTCAGTGTAGCCAAATATGGAATAAAACAAAACTGCACACCAGTGCCAAAAACTTTGAACAGAAAAATTAAATGGACAATGATTGAATTAAATACCAATCAGTGTGCAGATTCTCCAGGTTGAGCAGTTTTTTTGCCATACCAAATGCTCAGACAACAGATTTTTACTGTTAATATTAAAAAATAATAATAATATTTTGTACTACCATAATATAAACATAATTATTTAAGATACATTCCCTTTAGTCTTGTCACTGTCTACTTTTTTCTGTCAAAGTGTGTAGCTTGTTACGAACACACTTCTGACATTTTAGCTAGTCTGTCCTTACACATAGATGACTGTAAATGTACAAAAAGTCATGGGGTATGTTCATGTTTTAAAAAAAATAATAATAATAATAATAATTTTAAAAAAAGATCTTGATTTGTAAGATGCTTAGGTTAAAAGCTAAATAACTAAATGTAAATGGAAGACATTTATCGTATGCAAAGATAATAATAACACAGTAACAAAAAAACAAAGGAAAGAGTATTGTTTCACCTTAAAAAAACATACATGACTTAAGACTTTTTATGAAATGAAAGATTAGAAATAAAACTCTTCATGCAGAATTATTTCACAAACAATCTAAATTCAATGAAGAACAAAGCCATATGAGTCAGAAGTATGTAAAAGTTTGTATCACAGTCTGAAACATCATCAAGAACTTAAAAAATTATACACATACATGTACAAAATGATTTTTACATCTGTATAACCTTACGTCTGATAGTGTTCCTACCTGTAGCTGCAAAATCTCCTGCTCTTTTTCTTTAATATATTTCTCCAGTTCCTGCTGACTCAAGATTATTGCCTCTTGCCGTTTTTGCTCTGCAGCCTCGGCCTCTTTCTGCACACGCAGCTCACTACCAGGTAAATTAGCACATAAATAAACAGAAGTAATATAAATTGACATCAAATAGTTTTTTTGTTTTCCCACCGTAATTTCCGCAGCCTGAGATTTTCTGCATCATTCCAGGCCATTAACAATCTATGCTCCTCTGCCTCCTGCTTGGCCCTTTCCTCTGCCAAAGAGCCAATCTCTTCTTCATAGCGCTTCCGCAGCATCTCCTCTTTAAACTGCAATCTATTAACAAAACAAATATAATGCAATGTGAGGCCAATGTACAGGTTTTAAGCAATCAATTTGCAAAGTGTTAGATATCTCAAAAATATAACAAAGGCAAATAATTGAAAATATACTAATTAAAGTAGCATAAACATATTCATAACATTTTCCTATCCATCAACAGTCAGCTCCTCTGGTACCCATTTAAAAGAAATATTTAAATACACACGAGTTCAAACCAGTAAAATAAATCGTCCTTATGTACAGTCTACTGTTGGTATTAACACATGTAGCTTAACTTTGATTAAACACATGTATACAAATATGACAAGAAATTAAGAACAATCAGATATGACAATGAGAAATTTCATGAAAGTGCAAATTTTAAGGTTTCCTCCTTGACATTGTGAATTGCTCCCTGCTAGGTACAAAAGTCCTATAGCCCATAGATGTTTACATTTAGTCATTTTGCAGATGCAAATACTTAGAAATCAGAACACCACAAGTCAGTAATTAAGGAAATACCAGCTACAGAATTTTCAAACCTGATCATTATCCAATCCTGTACCCTCACTTTTTTTTTTAAACATCAGGTATTTCAGAAAGAGATGCGTTTCTTAAAGATGCCAGGTGACTCCACCTTACGGACAGTGATCGCTTCACCATTTTGCAGTGGTGAACGCTACAGATTTAGAATTAGCACCATGGTGAGGTGGAATCACCAGGCGACAATCATCACTAGAGCAAAGTGATTTTGATTTTGTATTTTGAAAATAAAGAGTGAAGGAAAAGAGGCGGATCCAGAAATGGTCCTGTAGGCCAGAGTCAGTGCCTTGTACTGCCTTGTTCGACATTGTGCTCGTGTTTCGACTTTGTGCTCATTTTTTGCTCGACTTTGTGCTTAGGTTCAGCTCGACTTTGTGCACGTGTTTCGACACGTGAGTTTGATAAATCGCAGTGCCAAAACCTTCACCGATAAGCCTCCAGGTTTCTGCTAACAGGTAATCTAACTTTGACTTGTCATGTGGTGGGGTTTTTGCAATGCTAGTATTTGTAAAAGTTGTTAGTGTTTTAATACTGCAGGTAGGACAATTTTATAGCTCCAGTTATGTCATTTTCAGAGACTGTTACCTTTAATACAGCAGGTAGGACGATTATATATGTCCAGTTACGTCATGTTCAGAGACTTTTACCTTTAATGCTGTGCTTTATCAGCTCTAACTGCTTTTCTTGTCTGTTTCATTTGAGGTGTGGCAGGTTTCATGGAGGTGAAATCAGATCTTCATCCATGGCTTTGCCGAAGCACTGCGGCTATGACAATTACTAGATGGAACCTGGATATTAATTGGACTGGCGGTGCTGCAGGGCACCCTCAATGGGCTTATATATAGTTTTCTAGTTGTTAGAGTTTTCATTTGTTAAATATGGTCACCTGATCTCAACACAATCTGTACATGTCTGTCCTACACTGGTGATGCTGCCCGACCGCAGGAGCCTTGCTCCCCCACTGAGCCTTGGTCCTCCCAAGGGTTCCAAGGTTTCTTCCTTACAACATAACAGGGAGTTTTTTCTTGCCACTGTAGCTTCGGCTGGCTCTTTGGGGGTTTAAAGGCTTTTAACTTTGTAAAGCTGCTTTGTGACAACGTACTGTTGTAAAAAGCGCTATATAAATAAATTACTTGAACTTGAACTTGAACTAGGGCGGGATGCAAATCCATTGCTGGGCTCTCACACACCACACCCACTATATGGGGCAATATCGAGCAGTCAAATCCATGTTTTTGGACTGTGGGAGGAACCCGGAAAATCCGGAGAAAGTCCATGTAGACCATGTAGGGAGAACATGGAAACTTCACCGAGATTGGGATTCGAACCTGGATCTCTAGTGCTGAGAAGCAGATGTGATACCGTGTCACCTAGTTAAAATATTATTACAGTTTGTAGCTCCCTTTGCTTTAATGATGAGTAGTAATTGATATTAAATTTTAGGTCGACAAAATAACATTCAAACTTTATTGACTGCATTAAATAGTGTAGAGAGTATAGGCTTCATGCTCCCAGCGTCTTGACACGCAAACATGAACGCTTTAAACCCTTAATTCTAAGCCTGGAAGAAATTTGGAAAAACTAACATACATATAGCTTAATTTATTTACCTGTCATTGTGTGTTCAGAGTATATTAAAAGGTAGAATATTTTTTAAAGATAAAAGTAAATACTCTGGTTCCTGAATGCTTGAAGCACAAGCACTTATGCAAAAAAATATTACACTAGTGTAGCTGTTTGTTCCATAATTGCTGATTTGTGTTGTTTAATTTGTAAGTCACTTTGGAGAAGATTAAATGAATAAATGGAGAATATTAAAGCTTTGAGTCCTTACTTATAAAGTACTGTAACCTATAGAATCGTCCTTCTTGCTGTATTAAAGGTGACAGTCTCTGAACATCACAAACCTGGACTATAAAATCGTCCTACCTGCTGTATTAAAGGTTTAAATCTCTTACTATGGCGTAATTTCAACTAAATTACAAAACCATATTATTTTTTCAAACTGAAATGGGCATTTAACTATAGATATGCGCTAGGGTAGGATGTTTTGATACAAATTACAAGCAGATGTAAAGGATCAAATCCTATCCATCCATTATCTTCCACTTTTTCCTCTATTGAGGCCATGGGGGGGGGGGGAGAGAGAACGTCTTGGGCGCTGGGAAGACACACCCAGGACAGGGAGCCAATCTATGGCTGGGCACACACTCACTCACACAAACACACTCTATATGGGGCAATTTGGAGAACTCAATTGACTTTTTTTGGACTGTGGGAGGAAACCGGAGAACCCAGAGGAAACCCACGCGGACACGGGGAGAACATGGAAACTCCACCCAGATGGGGATTCGAACTGGGAATCCCTAGTGCTGAGAGGCGAACGTGCTAACCACTAAACCACCGTGTGGCCCTAAAACAGTCAATATATAAGAATATCAGTCACACAAACACACTCTATATGGGGCAATTTGGAGAACTCAATTGATCTTGATCCGTGTTTTTGGACTGAGGAAGCTGGAGAACCCGGAGTAAACCCACACGGGCAAGGGGAGAACATGGAAACTCCACCCAGATGGAGATTCAAACCGGGGATCCCTAGTGCTGAGAGGCGAACGTGCTAACCACTAAGCCACCGTGCCGCCGAGGATCAAAGCCTATATTTAATTAAAACATTAGTTATATACGGACTGCTAGCAACAAACAAGTAGTAGTTGTAAGGAAAAGTGCAGGTGTTCTTACCTAAGCGCCCTCATGATCAGGTCATACTGACTGTAGCGCTCGTTCAGCACCACCATCTCCACTGGATCCACTGGAGCAGGAGTTTTAATCCGTCCCGCTTTCGACTTGGCTTTCGGTTCGTTGCGGGATTTTCTGCCGCGGACATTTTCCACCACGACCCCGACCCGAGGAGCCAGGACAGCAGCCGACGCCCGGCATCTAACCACCGCCCGCAACATACTACAATAATCACCCCGCACGTAACACCGAAGATTCAATAACACAGCGCGTTAACGAATCTGATACCCAAACGAAAGAATAGTTTAAAAAAACACTATGAGAAGGTCGCCATGCACGTATCTGGCAGGAAATAGTACTTCTTCTACCAAGGTGAAAACGATTCGAAGAACAGCGCAGTGACATACACTGTTCAGAACGAGAACTGCATGTTATAGTAACGCCGGAAAAACATTCAGGTAAAATGTTCCACAGCATTTTAACCTGTTTAGTACAAGGACTTTTCAAGGTATTTGGGAGCTCCAAGCCAAAAAAATGTCCCATCGAACAAATATTTCTTACTAATGTTAAAGAAAGGAGTATTTCAATGCCTTTGAAAAAAAAACAAAAAAAACAACACAATCTTCAAAAAACAACCTATAAAAAGTGCACGTTTTGTAGAAATTTTAATCAATTAGTGGGAGGGGCCTCCCTAATAGAGATTTCAATAAGAGTGTTGTTGTATTTTACTGCATTGATCGTCACAGGGGCCGCCTTAGCATTCAATGACTAACCGGTCGTTTTCAATGGGCTGCAGGCCAGCTCGGGGTTATTGGTTGTTTGCATACCCTGTTGAAACTAGAGTTTAGAACTTTTAGTTTCGTAATATTTTCACATCTTATAAGCTCATATTACAGAGGTTTACTAATGTTTATTAAGTGTATTCTGATATCAACGTGTTGATTAGTATGACATTCTTCAGGTTGCAAACATTAAAAATGGATTTTATCTCATTAAACAATTGATAGGGCGGTACGGTGGCTTAGTGGTTAGCACGTTCGCCTCTCAGCACTAGGGATTCCCGGTTCGAATCCCCATCTGGGTGGAGTTTCCATGTTCTTCCGTGTCCGCGTGGGTTTTCTTCAGGTTCTCCGGTTTTCTCCCACAGTACAAAAACATGGATCAAGGTCGATTGAAGTCTCCAAATTGCCCCATATAGAATTGCTGGGGGTGGTGGTACATTTATTATGTTGCTTTAAAAAGAGTTATTAGAGAATATACAAAAGCAGTAGATGGGGAATGTAGTACAGTACATACGGTGCACACCAGGTAAGTCTCTTAATAATAATTGTCACAGAGTAAAATGCAACATATTATTTTATATACCTAAAATTAATAGTAATCAACAGTAATATTTTCTTTTACCATATTCATATAAGTTTATAGTTATATTTAAATATCCTGTCAGTCCCAGCAGTCCGTTTGATTACAGCCTGTGACAATTGTGAATAAACTCATTACAATAAAAATTGCTCTGTAATATTCATTCATTCATTATCTCCCGCTATTAGGGCCGCGGTGGGGTTCCCCATGCCCATCCAGGGGAGAACGTCTCGGGCGCTGGGCAGATAGACTCAGGACAGGGCGCCAATCCATCGCTGGGCACACACTCACTCACACAGACACACTCTATAGGGGGCAATTTTGAGAATTCAACTAACTTGATCCATGTTTTTGGACTGTGGGAGGAAACCGGAGAACCCGGAGGAAACCCACGCAGACACGGGGAGAACATGGAAACTCCACCCAGATGGGGATTCGAACCGGGAATCCCTAGCACAGAGAGGCGAACGTGCTAACCACTAAGCCACCGTGCCGCGCTCTGTAATATTTTAAAGAAAATTGATTTTCTGTAGACCAGTAATTATAACAGAAATCATAATAAAAGACACATGAAAAAATATTTCTTCTGCTAGTTTTATTCAGTAGCATTTGATCTTAGGTGCAGAGGTACAGAATAGAGCACATTTAGTGCTGGTTGTTTCTCTGCTTGTTTACTTAGTTTTTTATCAGTGAAAATAAGAAGTAATGACAGAAAAAAAGAGCTAAGGGCACATATTTTCTTTGCTACCACTATATCTTTTAACATTTGCATTTTATAACCATAAGCTAGCTCATTAGCTTTTTAATATAATTTACTGCTTAAAATTTAACAACAAAATATAAATAATCAGCAAATAAAGTGCTACAATGCAAAATATATATATATTTTTTAAAAATTAACAAGTTTCCAGACACTTACTAAAAATACAGGGTAATGTGTGCTGAAATAAACTCCTGATAGCAAATTCCACCTCATATGCAACTTGCTGCCCTGGGCAATTTTAGTGCCATATTTAAACCATTCCAAAAAGAGGAATCCACAATTACAAACAATTGGTTGAGAGTTTGTATTGGTGGAGTTTATTCACAATTCAAGTTAGGCATTCTGAGGAATCCAGGAATAAGAATTTGCTAATAGGATATAAAGCTCTAGCTGGGCAAGTGCTGATAGTAAAAGTTCCCTCCATGTTGATATTCTTATTCAAAGTGTGAAGAAGAAGGGGAAAGATCCCAGTTTCCCTCTTGCATAACACAAGGGCACATTTTTCTTTAGTTTACTGGTGTAGGGATGAGAGGCAGACTTTGTTTCATGTCAATGGGTTGTTTACATTTGCATATCGTGAGATAGGCCTAATAGGTTGAAAAAATAGGGTAACCATCCAATTGTCATGAATTGCATAGACTTATAATAAATGTGTATTACTTAGAGACAGGCAGAGGAAGTAAAATATAAGGTTTTCATAATGCATATGGTCCAAAGGATTTTTGTTTGTGTTTTGTGTTTGTTTTTTTTTAGATCTGAACATGCAGTCAATCATGATGTAGTGCCACTAGAGGAAAGAGGGTTAAGTTAGCTCAACCACCTAACCACTAAGCCACCACTTCCCTTGCATTATGCATGTTATTTAAATATATTGAATAAGGACAGAAATTTTATAAAGGACAAAATTTATAAATTTATAAATTTTGTTTACAAAGGTAGTAGGGTATTTAGGGTTATTATTAAAGTATGAATAAATAAATGAAGGAAAAGGATCAGAGGAGTTGAATATGATAGGTTTGGGTTTAAGCCTAAACAGGCAAAGAATAGTATGTCAGTCGAATCTCCTCCCCCTCGAGAAGCTGCCTGTTAAAACAAACAAGAGCATAAATGACCACAAGAAGACATTAAACATTAAAAACATACATGAAATAAATAATGTATTGTTAATGTTAGGCGACTTAAAAAAGATAATTGTTACTTGTAGGCTGCAATCTCGATGTCCAGAGCCATTTTTACATTTAGCAGGTCTTGATACTCCTTTAAGTAGTGAGCCATCTCCTCTTTGGCCTCAAAAATATCTCTTTCCAGATTGCTTATCTTCCCCTACAAAACATAGAAACTGCTCAAACAAAGAACTGCCCATCCAGGGGAGAACGTTTCGGGCGCTGGGCAGATACACCCAGGACAGGGCTCCAATCTATTGCTGGGCATACACTCACTCACACAGTCACATGCACAAACACACTCTATATGGAGCGATTTGGAGAATTCAATTGACTTTGATCCATGTTTTTGGACTGTGGGAGGAAACCGGAAAACCCGGAGGAAACCCACGCAGACACGGGGAGAACATGGAGAGGTGAACATGCTAACCACTAAGCCACCGTGCCGCCACTATTTCACAAAGTTATCCTGAAAATGTATACCTGTAGTCTTTAGGAATGATAAATAAAACTTTAAAAGCAATTAAAGATTATGTCAGCAGGTGGACCTGCATTCTTTGGTAATCGTTACCTGATATTTCTCTTTTTAGTGTTTTGCTAAATAAGTGACAAATACAATGTTGTGTTGTTTGGGAATTTCAGAAAGAACTACTTTAGCTACTAATTAATGCAATTATCTATCAGTTAATCAATCAATTTATTTATTTGAATTATAAAAAATTTAAATAAATACAGTTATTGTTCACATCAACCTTTAATATGGAAAATCTGTCATGTTATTTTGACTGTGGCCAAATGTGTTGATATATGATATGAGCATGTATAACTGCAGATATACTGGGTGCAATAAAGGTTGAAATACTTTAATATCATTGTTTATATAATAGGAGATCTTTATGGTTTGACCTTTTATGTTCACCAAATGTACATACGGTATATACAAATGCACCTGATATCAGCTTAAGCTCTGTTAGCCTCTTATTAACAAGGCAGTTCTATTTATATAACTAGTAAGATATTGTTAAAAAGAGAGGTTAATTGTGTCAATGTGTTTATCCGTGTGTCTACCCTGCAGTAATATAGTATTTTCAATCAAATCTAAAAACAAAGTATAACTTCAATAAGAAAATAAATAAATCTACAGTGATTTTGTTTGATACCTGATACTTGGTGACTTCTTCACCTTGGGTCTCTTCTAGTTCTATAAGCTGGCCATTCAGGGAGCTGATGACACTTCTAAGCGTCTCAACCTCAGCAGTGCAGGCGAGCAAGAGCTGCCGATGTTTGGCTGTTTCTTCACGTATTAACCGCACAGACTCCTGCTGCTTATCAGCTGCCTGTGTCACACTGGTCACCTTGTCTTGGTACCAGGCCTCGGCTGTCTGCATGTTGCACCTTGCCAAACTCTCATACTGGCCTCGGATCTCTTTAAGGGCAGTGGAGAGGTCTGGTCGACTCACATCTGGCTCAATGGTAAGATTAGCCACCTGGAGCTGTGCTCTCAGCTCCTCCTGCTCCTCCCTGAACACCTGCTTCAGGAAAGTCAGCTCCTCTGTCAAAGTGATGACGCTTGCCTCAGTCTCAGAGGTCCACAGCGCGGTCCTGTCTGCTTCATCCCTCATGCGCCGCAGTTCATCTTCAGCCTGCTGGCGCCGACGCACCTCCTCGTTCCACCTCATCTCCAGCTGCTCATGCTCCAGTCTAAGCTTGTCTTTCTTAGCCTCTAGTTGCTCCTTATCCTGAGCCTCGTTGTGCAGCTGCTGACGGAGGCCGTGTACTTCTTGCTGGTACAGTAGTTGCAAACGAGATGGCTGAGACTGCAAGCGCTGCAAAGTCTCCAGCTGCAACATCAGCACCTGATTCTTCTGCTCTAAATGACGCACCTTGTCGATGTAGCCAGCAAAGCGGTCGTTCAGTCCCACTAGTTCTTCTGTTTCCTGAGTTCTTCGTCCTACCAACTCTGCACACACCACACTCAGCTTGTTTGACTCCCAGCATCCCACTGGCTCCGAACTCAGCATCCGACGTGAGGAAGAAAAAGGCATAGGAGTCAGACGCGGATTGTTAGAGTGTTTGTCCCAACACCGCGTCGTGGAAAAGGAGTAAATAAGGTTCATGATGATGAATTTTTCAAATTCTCCTAGCCTGATCAATAACGTAATGCATGTAGAGATTTTTAATATATTTTTTAAGTCCCCCTTGTTCTACACACCATGGATGGAGATGAACCGGCACTGCACCAGCTCAGAAACACTGCGCTGCAGCACGTTTTATATCACACTCGCACACGCACACACGCACACGCACACGCACACTGCAGACCAATGAGAAACTCAGAATCGCTAGAAATTGGTTTTATGGTTCGGTTAGAAAAGTATACTGTGGGGTAGGGCATTTTTTGTGATTCCTTACAAATTAAACAAAAATGAAATACAAATTTAAAGAGTATCTTAATGTATTAGGTCTGTAATACAAAATACAATTTAAATGTACACAAATAAATACTTTTTCTTCGCCAGATCCATATGATAAATTTGGCACAGGAAAGCCTTCAGCTTACAACAACAGAATATTCTTGAATATTATGCATTATTATTAAGTGTCGCTCTATTATTAATACATGAATAACGACCAGAGCAGTTTAAGAGTACATTGTCTTCCAAAAATATTGATCATATTAAACATAAACAGATTGTAATAAAATATGTCTTCATTCCTTTTAAAGCAGCATGAACCACTGGGCCAAAAAAGCAGAATGCAAAAAAGTTTTTTACATATAGAAACTAATTGCTGCTCAAATTATTAAACCAAAACACCTTTAACAGGTTTAAATGGTGATACAAATACAAAGCTGAATGTCAAAAAGAACAGAAAATTGCCAAAGAACACAAGTTATTTAGTAATGGTTTAAACATGACTGCACACCTCAAGTGGTTGAGATCACCTCAGATGGTACTTTTCATACAGCATTTTTTATAAATAATGAAATAAAATCTCTAAAGGTTCCCGAAGACCACAACTCTGTACTGAAGAGATTAATGACATAATAATAAGTACAATCAAAAGTAAAAATAAAAAATTATTAAAAACGAAAATTAAGCGAGCATGAACATTTTCTTAGATCTTGTCGTTTTATTAAATAAAAAATAAATTAAGTTGTTTTAGCATATTATTCCTTAGACTTTAGTGACAGCCTAAATGTGATTGCATATAAAACTAGCTATACATTTGTTTTAAAAACAAGTTTGGTTAACAACTTTTAACATTTAAAAGGTAAATTTATGCAATATTTGAACTTATTATATTTGTGCATGGTGGGATTATTACATTGCGTGGTACATATATAAATGTAATTACCCACACAATTATAATGCTACAAATAAAACCCCTACATGTGTGCACCTATTGTTTAACTTTTGCTGCATCGATGTCCTTGTGTTCTGGTACATGTCATCATTCCTAAAGCAGCCATTTGTTCTGCAGAAATAGCATTCAGGATTCTCACTGCACATAAAGAAAAGTTACTTATAATAAATTTTTATGTTAACAGTTTTTAGTTTAAAAAAAGGCATTTGTTGCTAGTCAATCATCACTCACTAATTCTTTCCAGGCTTTGTTCCATGATGTTTGTAGAGACTCTTAAAGTACTTAACCACAAGTTCTGTCCCAGCAACTTTATAACCCTAAAATTCAAACAACCAATCAATATCAATGCTAAAGATAATGGTCTCATTTAGATCATTTGAAATAAATACAGAGAAATAAATTGGTATTAACTGAGTACTTTCTAAAGTCTGATTAAAAAACACTTGAACGGGTGGTATCCACACAGGTCTCCACATTTCTTAATCAGAACAATCTCCTTGATCCCAATCAGTCCGGTTTTAGATGTGGTCACTCCACGGAGACAGCATTGCTCTCTGTGATTGACTCACTTAAAACTGCCAAAGCCAAATCTCAATCCTCGGTCCTCACTTTGTTAGACCTTTTTGCAGCTTTTGATACAGTAAATCATCAGATTCTACTGTCAACTCTAGCTGAATTAGGCTTTTCTGATACGATACTTGAATGGTTTCGATCCTACCTCACAGGAAGGACCTTCAAAGTATCATGGAATGGGGAGATCTCTAACTCTAACCAAGTACGCACTGGTGTGCCTCAGGGCTCTGTACTTGGCCCTCTCCTCTTCTCACTATACATGACATCACTGAGCACGGTCATCCAGGCGCATGGTTTCTCTTACCACTGCTATGCTGATGACACTCAGCTTCATCTGTCTTTTGCCCCTGACGAGACCACCATCTCAAATCGGGTATCTGCCTGCCTCACCGACATATCTGTTTGGATGAAGGCTTGTCATCTCAAATTAAACTTAGAAAAAACAGAGCTTTTCATTATCCCAGCTAAACCCTCAATCCATCACGACCTGAACTTCC
>JAFMOD010000419.1:2430808-2447214 GCA_019802435.1 Corydoras maculifer | reverse complement strand
CCAACTGCTTGTTCAAGCCCTAGTCCTATCCCGGCTCGATTATTGTAATGCGCTACTTGCCGGTATCCCAGCTTCCACAATCCGACCTCTTCAACTAATTCAAAACTCTGCAGCCCGACTTGTGTTTAACCAGCCCAAGCGAACTCATGTCACTCCTTTACTCACTTCCCTCCATTGGCTCCCTGTAGCTGCTCGCATTCAGTACAAGTCACTGACTCTAGCATACAGAACCATTTCTGCATCTTCCCCTCCTACCTTCACTCCATCTTTTCTAAATACACTCCGACCCGTTCTCTTCGCTCCAGCGATGATTGCCGCCTGGCGATTCCACCTCACCGAGAAGCTAATTCGCACTCCGTGGCGTTCACCACTGCAAAATGGTGGAATGTTCTTCCCAACTCTGTCCGTAAGGCAGAATCACTAAACAGTTTTAAAAAATTACTGAAGACGCATCTCTTTAACAAATACCTGTTGTAATATAAAAAATAAATAAATAAAATAAAAAAAGGGGGGGGGGCATGTGCCGCGGCATCGAATAACATTCAGGTTTGATGAATTTACAGTATAGTTGGTTTTCTTCATAGCTTCTGACTTGTGGTGTTCTCATTTGTAAGTCGCTTTGGATAAAAGCGTCTGCTAAATGACTAAATGTAAATGTAAAAAATTAAATACAATGCAGAATAACTTTTCTATGAATGAATCATGCTTTTAATGTCACAGAGAGATGATAATTTATATATATTTTTACTTTAGTTATTAAAGACAAATCTCACAGCAATGGGTAGCTCCTGGGTAGTGACCCAGTCCAGTCAAAATCAAATTAATAAAATGTCTTAATAGATGTGCGTGTGTATGCATTGCTGCCATGCAATAGATTGGCAATCTGCCCAGAGTTCTCTTTTCCGCAGTAAATGCAAGGATATGCCATCTATGGGATTGGCTCAAATAAAATAAAATGACTGGCAGACACAGTTAACTGTGTAACAGGACTTTCTCCTTTATATAAAGTCCTTGCGCATTTTTTCAAACAAAAGTAACTTTAGGTAAAGTAAAGCGCTTAAACAGAAACACCATGCATATAAACCTTACATGAAATTTTTCGATGGCTCTTTCACAATCCTCTTCCTTGGTGTAGTTGATGAAGGCAATAATTTCACACTATGAACTGTTCCAATGCTGTTTTCCAGTATTGTAAAAACAAATGTGGAGGAAAAAAGAAGATCTCCAGGTTAATGTCACAGAAAATAAATACTGTAGTTGCAAAGAAATTTACTGAAAGAATGCCAAACTACAACAAATCTTATTAATAGATCATTTTTAAAAAATGAATCCTAATATCACAAATGTAACTTACATTTTAAAGAGATGACAAAGCTTTGATTCTGTCAGAGCAGGCACTAGAGATGCAACCCAGACAGGAAATAGCTCTCTGAAACATTTTTACAGAATTAGAATATCCATATATGTATATATGTAGTTAACAGATTCTTACAAGTCATTTGGTACAGTTGAAGGACTGACTATAGGATGCTTCTGACGGACTGGTTTGAGTGGGACTATGGTTCTAAACTTGAAATTTGTTCAAGATGTACTTGGATAAAACTATCAGCTTTATGTGTTATGTTTTTTTCTTGTACTGTAAATTTTAATAACATTAAATGCAATTTCAACCTGAGCATAGGATTAGCCTAATCACAGGAGCTGCAGAAGATTTACTATTCCCTTTTACAAACATAGTGTTCTATATAATGTATCAGCAATATTGTGGTGTAAGTATCCATGCTGAGTCTGAGACACTATGTAGTTTTCTATGGGGGTTTCACAACACACTGATTTCTAGTGTAAATATGATGTACTCTACAAGGTATCATAAGGACTTAAATGCAATGAAGCATAATGTGTTTCACAAAAATGGATTTTCTTGCATTTTGCAAACTTTGCACAAATATAAATGCTTGATATAAATGTTTTTTTTTAAACTTGCCATTAGCTGAATAATCTGCACGCTCATGAGCTCTTGTGCCACATCGGTGCAGGAGGGGTCTAACTTCAAAACTTCCCTGTAGATTAAACCAGCTTCATAGTATTGCTGAAAATGGAAAAAAAAACGAAAGTTTTGTAATTGCAAAAAGCAAATGTCATATGCTGTGTGTATAATTGTATGTTGAATTGTTCTAATGCTTATCACTGTACCTTAAGCCCCACTAGTGCTTTTGCTTTTCTGTAGAGCCCTTTAATCAATGTGGGGTTTAATGCGAGGCAAATATTTGCATCTTGTAAAGCCTTGGTGTACTCCTGCAATTTTTCATAACAGTAGGAGCGGTCTCCAAACAACCTGTAAAGAAGAAACTGAGTGAGTACCATTACTTAAATAAATCACTTAAAAAAGTGCTAGAAAGAATTCTGCTGAAAGATTCTCTCCATATGATGCAAACTAAACATGCATGCAGTAGCACTATACTACTAAAATATGAACCTATATATTACTGTTAGTGAAATAATAACACAGATGTAACAAATGTAATTCAGACAGCATCTGTAAATACATACACAGGTAACCATTTTTCATCATCTACTTAAAAACATCTTACCCATTAACTAAAGGTGCTTTGTTCCATGGTATATTTCTGGATGCTATGTTAGATATATGATGTTATTTATCTAGATGTAAATGCCACAAAATAAAAGAAGAAAGTCTAAGCGTTCACATTCCAAATTTCATCCTAAACCATAACATCTACAGTGCACAGCTAATACTAATAAAATGGCCTTCAACGTTCCCAAATTGTTGCTAAATTCAAAAATATAAAAACAACCGCATTTGTTTTTTAATCACTCCTTAAGTTTATATAGTTCAGGATTTAAACTTACCTAAATTCATTAGGATTGTTTAATATGCCTTGAGTAAAATATTCCACTGAAAAAGCTAAATCTCCCGTTTTAGCAAATGAGTTTCCAAACAAAAATGTAAAGTTTACAGTACATACATGATCTCAACACTAAAACCTGTTCAAGATAAAGATAAGCTGCCAGATCAATGCTTTTTTTGACCGGATCATTCATATTCGTCACTGATTTTTCATTATTCTGTGAACATGTCATGAATAATTTACAATCAGTTATATCATTATAAAAGAAACAACTTCCAAATTAAAACTTAAGAAAAGAGTTTTATTTTCTAAACCTTATCCTGAAGTATTGGGTATTTCACATCTTTTTTCCTTCATGTCAAATTGCAATTTCTTGCAATTTCGCTTCACAGCAGCTACTGCATTAGTCATGAAGCAGTTGTTCATGTCCAGCACCTGAAACACCAAGTTACATTATCATTCCACTTTAACTATAGATATAGAACTTGAAAAGATTCTTTGGAAATATCATTACTTATTAGTTTCAAATCAAAATAACAGAAAAGACTAACCTCCTCCTTCCCAGTCACACTCTCCTCAACATCTTTCTCATCAGAACAAACACTACTCTCTGGAGTTACTGCATTTCTCTGAGGTTTAATGTTAGAACTTGCATTTATGTTTCCTTTATTCTTTTTTTTACACTGTTATTCAGGTTTAGGTTTATTTGCATCAGAATCAGTCTACAAGATACACAAAAATGGAGTTGCTATCCTTAAGGATAATGCAATTTCATTCACAAAATGGTAAACAAAATAAAAATGTCCTCGAAAATCAAGTATTAAAGAAAAATTAATTTATTTTTGTAATTCTGTATTTAATTGTCAAGCGTCTAACTGTAACATACCCGTTGGTCAAATTTTTCTAGCCGACGCCTCTCTTTCTGCCTCTATAAAAAAATCAAGAGATTTTGGCTCAATCATCAATGCATGTGTAATCATAGAATGTATGGTTTTGTTACTATATAATTAGGTAATATTTACCATCTTTTTCTCTTTTTTCTTTTCTGCCTTTTTAAAAAAAGTTTTTACTCTTCATCAACAAGCTCTTTAGTATTTTTTTCTGCCTGCTAAAATACACAATACATAAAAAGTCAAAAGCTACATTTCATAACCATGCACAAATGTAATGAAAAAAGGAGACACAAGATTTACCTGTGGAGTTATATTTTCGGATAAGAAATATGTATATTTCCTTTTTTGTTTATTTCTTTCACCTTTAATTAAATTTTTTTTTTATTAAAATTAAAATAAACACTGTATTTATTTTTTAGGTAAATCTGAAAGACTGAATGTTAGTACAAAGAGTCTTCATTAACCAAACATTTATAAATATTGTTTAGTCTTCTACGTTGAAGCCCAGGTACTAGACTGTGCAGGTTTGATTATACCCAAATCTATTTTTTTTAAACTACACTATATCAAAACAAAGTAAAAACTGTATGGATTCTGTCTCTCATTTACATTTTGTATCCAACTGAAGTTTAGAATACAAAATTAATTCTCTATTTGCTTTGTTCATATTTATTTATACTGTTGATTACTAGGGAGTTTCTCATACTCAAAAAGCACCTTTCTGCCAACATAACACACATTAGACATCACAACTAAAGCAATGTCACTGCAGTGCTGAGAATCATGTAATGGTGTTGATTACAGTATAAAGTTGTAAAAATACAAAGCATAGCCACATGGAATAACTGGAAAAAAAAACACAATAGGTGCAAAAACAAGGAGGTTTAACTGGCTGATGACTGTCTTATCAGTCTAAAGTTCAGATTAAAGTTAATAAATCAACTTTAAATTTAGAGAAACTTTGAGTCAACCCATTCTAAGTTCCATATTTGTAGCTACAACAGCGCCCACTTTAAGAAAGGCATTGTGTTTTATGTTAATTCAGTGTTAATTAGTCAGCATTGGCGTTTTGACCAAAGTTCAACACAAACAACTAAGTTATTCATATTCTGTAGTCTTGCTTAGAGACACCATGCAAAACTACGGTATACTTGCCCAGTTCAAAGTAATAGCGATTAGATTTTGTGACTTTATAATGATTTATCATAAGAATAATTTAATAAATGTATAAACCATGTGTTTACACAATAACTGATGGCAAATATGTGAAAGCTAATTATGAAGTTTACTATACAACTTTACATTACTCCATGAGGTGCTATATAAAACCTAAGCATATTATTAAAATAAAAAGGAAGTTCATGTATGTGTAACTTAGTTATAATTCTGTGGCTGGTAGCTTTTTTTGTAGCGAAGCTTAATTTATTGTTGAGTAACTAATAACATATCCTAACTACATTTTATTGATAACTTTTCCAACACAGTCTACATATTTAAACCAACATTGTATCTCAGTAATAAAAAAACACTTCAGTGTTAAGACACATTTATCGTACCTGAAAATATGTGTGAAATACTTTCTTTACAAGATTTTTACATTTTGAAGGATTGCGCTGTAACTCAATCTGAGCTTAATCTGAATAAAACTGACTTTCTAAGTGACGTTAGTTTCTATTGCTATGACAACCTCCACGCTCAACTTCCAAGTTGTTAGCAACGTTCCATTATACTCTGGGACAGTAGAGGTTTCATAAAACCTAGAAAGTTTACTTGTAGTTTTGACATATTTCGAGTGTTTTTACTCACTTTTCTCTCAAAAGTGATTCCTTATTGCAATAGTGCAAATTAAGTGATGATGTCGTGGGCGGCATTTTTTTAGTTTTCATGTTACAGCATAACAAACTTTTTATACAAATATGTGCATCTAATAATATAACAGCCTTTGTGCTTGAACTGGGGTTTGTACGGACATTGCAGACGAAATCATTGAGGCACACATCTTAATCATTGAAATTTGGTATTTAGTTCAGGTTTAAGGCAGCACGGTGGCTTAGTGGTTAGCACGTTCGCCTCTCAGCGCTAGGGATTCCCGGTTCGAATCCCCATCTGGGTGGAGTTTCCATGTTCTCCCCGTGTCCTCGTGGGTTTCCTCCACGTTCTCCGGTTTCCTCCCACAGTCCAAAAACATGGATCAAGTTAATTGAGTTCATCAAAATTGCCCCATATAGAGTGTGTTTGAGTGAGTGAGTGAGTGAGCGATGGATTGGCGTCCTGTCCTGGGTGTATCTGCCCAGCGCCCGAGACGTTCTCCCCTGGATGGGCACCCTAATAGAGGATAAAGCGGGAGATGAATGAATGAATGAATGAATGACTGAATGAAGTGATGATGTCATTAAGCGACTTCTAGTGGACCGCCAATATATACTTTCCATATTGAGGAGTTGGGAAACTGCTTAGAAGAATCGATTCTTCTGTGAATGCTTTGAATGATTCAGTTCACTAACTAGCACTCAGCTGGTACGAATAAAGTCAACTGCATAAAATACACACCAATACTAAGCCTAATTAATAAGAAATAATAAGTAAACAGTAAAAGACTGAACAAATCACTATTTACTACTCCTAGTTTGATTCTATGATAATGGTATTAACCCAAATAACGTTGAAAATTTGCTTGTCCTGTTTTTTTATATGCGCATAATATGCGCATGCGCGAGAATGTCAGTTATTCTCATAGAAACCCCCACCTATCCCCAATACAACAACAATGGAGTCGCTGCGACCAAAGAAAGTTGAAGAAAGCATTTACACAGTGAGTCTGTTTTGTTAATCATGCCTATTTCGAACAGAGATTTGTGTTTGGTTGAATAACTCTCTATAAAAGGTTTCTATATTCTTTCCCGCCAGCTGTGTTGCTAAATATTTATTAGCTTGCTAGCGTTAGTTAGCAACGCGTTTGAAATTTAGAATGAACCGTTGCTTTTACCTCTAGGTTCCAATAATTTTAATTAATTGGGTTAATGGTTAACATGCATCTACCCTGCTTCCAGCTTCCAGTATGTTACTGTTCTAAATACAAACTATAACACTAAAAGTATTTGTGCTAGTAGTAAAAAAATAATGCCAGACAAAGGTGTGACTCTTTGATTTTACATTCATAGCAACAGACGTGACCATTCTTCTCTTTATTTTCCTATCGTTTGTGGTAAAAGAATAGTGCAGTGATTAGAACTCATTTCACAAATATAAATGTATGTGAGAACGAAAAAGGATTTTTGTATGTGTGTACAGTTTGCATGCTCCGTGTCTGCGTGTGATCTGTTTTTTTCCCCACAATGTAAAAATATGGTACGATGTTAACTTGCTCTACATGCATGCGTGTTTGTCTACTAAGTAGTGGCAATCTGTAAATGGTGGTACCCTTTTCATATATTAGTATTGTGATAGTCATCAACAACACACATATTATCAATCAGGAAAATCATAGTACAAAATAAATGAATAAAGTATAATAGTATATAAAAGGCGGCACGGTGGCTTAGTGGTTAGCACGTTTGCCTCTCAGCACTAGGGATTCCCGGTTCATCTGGGTGGAGTTTCCATGTTCTCCCCGTGTCCGCGTGGGTTTTCTCCGGGTTCTCCAGTTTCCTCCCACAGTCCAAAAACATGGATCAAGTCAATTGAGTTCTCCAAATTGCCCCATATAGTGTGTGTATGTGTGCGTGTCTGTGTGAATGTGTGCCCAGCGATAGATTGGGGTCCTGTCCTAAGTGTATCTGCCCAGCGCCCGAAACCTTCTCCCCTGGATGGGCATGGGGAATCCCACCGCGACCCTAATATAGGACGATAATTAAAACGATAAGCGGAAGATAATGAATGAGTATATAATAATTGTTAAATAATTGATTTGTTAGATAGTAAATAATAATAATAATTGTTGGGATTATTTTATTACCAATTTACTGTTGGTAATTACCAATTAACCATGTTCTGCCTGGTTTTAAAAAGCATTTTCAGAATACTGTTTCTCGTCTATAGGAGGTAGAGTCTTGGCACCAACTTCCTTCAGAAGAGGATCCCAGTCAGTTTCTTGAACAAACTTCAGACATACCTGAATATCAGCATGGGCCCCCTATCAATCCTGAAGAACAAATCTCTTTTGTAAGAGGCACAAATATGCAGCAAGTATCTGACAAGCTGGAATCTTTACAGCTAGGTAAATAAAACAGTTTTAAGACAAATGCATACATATTAATTAAAATAGAGCTCAATAAAGTATTTTATACTCATTCTGACATCTTGTTTTACTCATCCACAGAATTGCAGGATAGCTGTTTATCGCCTGCGTTAACACTAATTCCTCAGGGGAAGATGTTCATCACTTCTGAGTCCACACTTCTACATCAGACTGATTTAGATTTTGTTTCATTAAGGTACTACATTTCAAAGTGTAAGCCAAATAATGCAACTGTCATTTATAATACTCTAAAAACATGTGTTTTGTGTCCAGGGGATCTCCAGATCTGTCTGCAGTTTCTGAGCAGTGTCCTCATTTATCACAACTTAGTAAGGGTGTAGCGTTCAACCACCCCAATGGATCTCATTTACAGATATCATTATCCCAGCATCCTTTGCAAGTGACATCTGCATTTTCAGAGGGTGAAAGTAATTGTGATTCACTTTCACAGCATAGTCTCTCACCTAACACGTCTGGTGTGTTAAATCAGGATAAAAAAAAACATGGTACTGAGGTGGACAAGAAATATAAAAGACTGCTGGATGAAAAGGAACAGTCTGGTGTGGATATGTATAGAAAAGTTGCTTCTTTAAAAGCTGTTTCAGTTCATTCTTTTCCAAGACTTGAAAATAGTGATGAGTCTTGCACACCTGCTTATTCTGTCTTAGCCCCACCAAATTGCTCTCAAAATAAGCACTCTGAAATTCAAAATAAACAAAATCCTGATGGTACCGCTACAGAAGAAATAGAACCAAGGGTATCTCAAAGTAGAGAGCAGCCACAAGGTGGTTTATCATTTTCAGTATCTCAACAAAAGACTTTAGGGAGTGTTAGTGTGTCCTCCCACTTATCTACTATATCAAATAGTACAGTTCTTTCTAAAAACATGCTGTCAGGTGAAACCACTGACTTTCCTAACAGACAGCTTCAGCTCAGCAATGATAATGTTTTATTAGCAGCTGAGGGAAGATGCCAGACTAAGAGCAAAGACATACCAACTGGGCAGTTTATCAGTCCTGCTGTTGCAGCAGTAATTCAGAATGCAAACTGGAGTTCAGGCAGGCACACGGCAGTGGATGAATCTTTCTTAACTTCTCAACCCATGTCCCAGTCCACTCCTGCAGTGCCATTTGGTAAGGAGGCACAAGTCCAAACTAGACTTTCACATCTATCCTCTTTTCAAGATTCTGTAGCTATATCTAGTCACAACAGTAGCCCCAAACCACAGCAGATACCAGCCCTGAATCTAAGTGCTGCAAATTTGCAGAGCATTCCTGAAGTGTTCACTTTATCAGCACCAGTTAAGAATCAAAGATTTTCACCAGTTCATCCTGAGATGCCACTTAATCAAGCAACTCTCTCTTCTAGAGAAGATGTGGTTCCTAGCTTTACTTGTGTAGACACAGCTTCTGATCAAGCTATCTTGAATGCTGTTCAGCCTATATCTGACTGTAATCTCAATAGCAAGCACACTCTACTATCTGCAGGAAGAGTGAATTCACTACCAAGTCTCAATTATTTAGAGAAAGTAGATGTTTGGAAAGTAAATCAAAGTTCCAGTCGATCATTTCATGATGACTTGGCCTTGCAAGAGATTGACATACCTCCAAAGTCTAAAGTACTGAACTCAAAATCTGACTCATTGAACTGCAAGCTGTCCAGTCAGAATCTGCAGCATTCAAACAGAATATTAACATTTAGCACCAACACTTGCTCACAAAATGCTAGTGAAGCCAGTAACTTAAGAGATACATTAGAGCCTAGAGTAGCTGGAGCTTTGGTATCATCACATACTCAGTCCCATTCTCACTCCGCACCTGGCACAATTATCTCTGTCAAGCAGCACTGCCCAGGGTCTCTTGTAAACTCTGATTCCATTTCTCCAGGTGTTAACTCAGTTAATGCTAAAAAATCACAACTCTCCAATGAATCAAATGCACAAAGATCAGGTGATCCATCAGGAACAGGCTATGTAACTGCACCTCATCTGCCAAACTCCAACATACCCAGCACTCTATCTAACTCTCATGCTGAGCAAAGTCTGCAGGAGTCATTATGTATAGCTTCCTCAGTTGTCAGTCTAGAAGTTGACAATTACGCTCCCTACTGGACCTCCAGACCTAGCTCTCCTCCACATTCCTTAACAGCTGAGCTTAACATTGAAGAACGAATTCCTGTAAGTATCAAAAAATATTTGATCCAAGCAAAAAGGCCTGCTTTTGTCATGTATTATATTAGGAAATCTCTTAAAAACTTTTTTTTCCTTTGTAGGTCTATCTTCATAACTTGGGGATTGTTCAATCGCCATCAAAAATCCTGAATCCTTTTACAATACGTGGACCTTTCAGAGAGCCTGAATTTTCACCCACAGATTTCTGTACAATCAAAGGTTCGGTAGGGACACACACTGAGAGTGCACAGCTGTCTGAAGGTAAATAAACCATTTAATCAAGTCTTGTTAATAATTTTCAAAAAGCTATAATTTATACACATTGATATAGTTTTTGCTTTATTTTTTATTCTGTACTGTTACACCGTTGGTGCAGTTTAATACGTGTGTAATAAGAATTCTTCCTTCGGTCTCTTTTAAATTATGAACTATACATGTTTTATGTGATATTAACAACTGTAATAACATGGCCAGCACTTCGGACACATTTACATTTTGCAAAAAATTCATTTTAAGAATAAAGACTTTGTATATTAACAGGAATTTCTGTTTAAATTGCTTCTTGTGTCTGAAAATTATACAGGTGACGGTCCTCAAAAGGATACTTTCTCCACTTCCAGTATGATTTCCACAGACTCCAGTGCCTCACTTGCGGAGAGCTATGAAGTTCAGAAGTTAAGTAGGCCACCAAGTCCAGGAAATGTAAGGATGATATGCCACCAGTCAGGAACTCCAACTCAAGCTTACATTTCTCAGCACACAAACTTGCTTTCTCGAGATACCTCGAGATCTCCTCAACGAAGCGATCGTATTGGCCTTTCCACTAGCCTTAAGTCTGTGCCCATTCCTGAGCCTTGTCTGAAAGTTAAAGAGAGGAAGTCATCACTATTGGGTGCTGCAAACCTACAAGAAATTAGTTTACTTGGATCTGCAGGAAGCCTTGTATCTGACCAGTCACCACTCACCACATCTGCTGGATCACACTCTTACTCGGATAGTGACACCTCCATGTTGTCACTGAGACAGAATACACAGTTGTGTCATGATGACTCGTCTCTGTCACTTGGTGGAAAGGTCTCTTTGGTTCTGGCTCGCTCTTCTTCAGACTCCGCCTTAAAGGAAAGCTCATCATTATCCTGTGGGGTTGTCTCGCTGTCCAAACTTGCTGATCACATGTTTATGGCTTCTTCAGCAGCCACCCACATAAGGGAGGAGAATCTGAAATCACGTGACCTTCATGATGCTCCAAGGAGAACAGAGCCTGAGGGCTGTAGTGCAGCAGATCCAGACAGGGCAGGACCTGTCAATCTGTCAGTCCAACAGAGGAATGACAAGATAAAGTTAGATAACCAGATGGAAAGCCAGGATGGTGAGGAGGAGGAGTTGGGTGTTCAAAGTGACAGCAGCAGTGAGGGTTCACTGACTGCTCGGGTTGCTAAGATACTGCAGAGTGAGTCGTCAATCTCGATGTGTACCAGTCTGACCAGCACTGCAGATTCAGAACAGGTTAAAGGTAAACAAGGTGATGCTCAAGACATTAGTATTACACTACAATAGTATTTTACAATAATCATGAACTTCAACCCTGTAAATAATAAGCCGCATTGTCATGTTCAATATGTGATTTACAGATTTGGGAATCGATATAGAAGACAGGAAGAGAATTGAGGAGATCAAAAAAGAGCTGCTGCTCCACACCAAGGTACAGTTCAGGTCATGTTTAGAAGAAAATACAGTATTACATGTTTCCGGTTTTAAGAACGTTATACTGAAAGACTTGCATTCTGCTGTTTCTCTGTTAGTATCCATCATGGACCAGTGTCATTTATGCCACTGAATCTGACACAATTTTTTTTTTCTTTATATCTCAGCTTAGCTCAGATTCAGACAGCACTACACAATCCAGCAGTGGGCCTCTTCCTCACATGGCTAAAAGCTTTCCAGATGTGCACAGTGCTGAAAACTGTCTTACCGAGCAGCTGCAAAAAACCCATCAGATTTCTTTTGACTCAACCGTATTAAAACCCATGTCACCACATCAAAACTTGGAGGACAAGGTGCGTCAGATTGCCTTCAAGGAAGGTTTTAGGTTTCCACAACCTCTGACATCTACCAATAGAACATCTGCACAGCGTACACCCTCGCCACAGCTTCAGACTCTGCTTTTGCATGACCTTGATGCACAACGAGGCAGTACACTAAACAGTATGTTAACATGCCTGAGATCAGAAGATGAGTTTAAACCTCAGACCCAGACTTGTAATAAAGCAACTGAAACGAATGATATGGGGACAGCGGCAGAGGATAAAAAGAAAAACAATGATCAGGAAGATCTGGAGAGTGAAAGAACGGCTTCTTCAGCAATAAAAGAAGTGTCTTTGGAAGAGAATTCCGGTAGAAGAGAGGTTAATCCATGTTTAGCGTCCGGCTCCGATCTTACACATAACCCTCACTTGGACCACATCAATCTTTCTCTGTCAGCAGCACCACAGCAGAACGTAATTGAAGCACCACAGTCATCTACTGCTATTTCCTGCAGCAACTTTGATTTGCAGATTGGTGTACAACCACATTACTCCGAAGCTATATCCAGTATGACTTCAAAAGAGCCCCAACCTGTAGTTTCTAGCAGAAGAGAAGACCATCTCTTAAAGTGTGGCAAGATATGCTCAGTTCAAGATAAAGATGTAGAACACAGTCAGAACTCCAAAATAATTACTGGGTTTTCACAGAAAGACTCAAGATACCAACAAACCTTTATTCCTCCCCAAAGACTCCCTGAACAATTTTCAGTTCACAAAGCTGGTAGGTGGCAAAGAACTTTGTTTTTTAGATATTTTATGCAAATTCTTAATGCAAAGCTTAAACATTTCCAGAATTTTTTATTTCCGGTTTGCAGCAAGTTGGTTTAGATTGTGATGGCAGTCTTTGTTTTTAATCTTTCCATGTCTGGTTGATTTAAATCAACCAGGTAAAACATATTATCATGTTTTGTTTTTATTAGTCTTTGTTTAAGTTAACAGTAATGTAAATGTTGTCAGCCACCAATAGGTGAGTCAGCAGCATAAAAGGTACAAGAATATATGCAGCAAGGGCTTGAAAAACCCACTAAACACATAGGCGCAGATGTGGTTACAGGGTGATCAGTAGTTTAATAGTTTTGTTTTATTTTTGTGAAGTAAATGGGAGCATACAGTAATTAGAGGACTTGAAAAAAGGCTTCCATTGGAATGCTGTTACGTAGGTAATGACACCTGTGCTATGTATTTTTGGAGTTTTTGACATTTATAGTTTTTAATAAAAATTTTTAAGAGTAAAGGGTCTTAGGGCCTTTTTAAAAGAAAAGGGTCTTAGGGCTTTTTTTTTTTAACGACAGATTTTCATTCACTTTGAATTTCTTTTTATTTAATTCTATAGGAGAATATATAGTGGTCGATGGCATCCACCAAACAAACCTCTGTAAAATTCTCATAATTTAACCTAGGAACAACATTTTACTATTAAATGGGAGGGATTTTTTTTACCTTTCTACCGTGACAAAAACTCATAACGAGATTTTAGTTTTTGGGTTATAAGGGTTTGATTGGCCGAGGGACTAAAACTGCTCCATAGACTTCAATGTTAATTCTTTTGTCACCTTTTCCTCATTTTTAAATCATCATAACTTGGTGGGGGGGGGGTTTCTCTGAGACACTCACACACACGAACTTCCAATCAGGCTTAGGGGGCGTGACTAAGTGACGTCACCAGAGCAGACCGCTGCAAGTATTTCAGCTCACACAGTTCACAGAAGCTCTGGAGCATCAGGGCATCTTTTACTGCCATCTTCTCCACATTTTAATGCTTTTATGGGAACAGCATTTCAAACCCTCTTTATAGTACTTTTAGGAAATACAAATGGAGTTAGTCATTGTTTTAAACCTGAAACATGTTCCAACTACAAATATTATTGCATTCAAACTTTTAAGTCTTTACAGATTCTCTTTAAAGTTTTTCAGTGTTTCTCAACATATGATTAGGTAATAGTGCTTTATTTTGTTATCTTTGAAGAAGTTCCAACACTTCTGCCTTATAAGCCTCATGGAAGTTCAGAGCTCTTCTATATGCCACAGACGGATGAAGGTCACTCTACCAGCAACTCTGAAACTACTATGGAGAGCTCGCATCCAGGTACAAAAGCCTTATTAACCTATATTCTTATGCAAAAGTATGACCATCTCTGCTTAAGGTTTTGTTGATTCATTTGCTAGGTATCAAGAAGGTTGTATATGTGCAAGTGTAATTCTGCATTAAATAAAAATTATAATTTGAGAATTAATGTTAAATATTACCTGAATAATAAACCTGTACAAAACAGTAACTGCATGCTACAATTCTAGTGTTTTGTGCAGACGAGCAGCAGCCAATCCTTCAGTCATTTATTATTAATGATGTAATTTGAATAATAATAAATAATAATAATAAACCGTTTGATAATTATGGGTTTTTGCCAAATCATTGATCATAATTAGCATACACGTCATTTAAAAAAAAATTGTTTTAAAAATATAACTTATCATTTAACATTCTGTTTCTGTGGATCTTTTTGTCTCTTGCTGGTTGGTACCTCCCCTCTCACAGTGCTGCATTATTTATAATCTTTTTTGTCTGTGAGAAAGACAAAACCTGGAATCATGTGCTTCATTAGAGAAAGCCAGGCTTTGTGGACTCTTCTCTCTCACTGTAGAGTTTTTAACTCTATTTATTTTCCTTAAAAAAAAAAAACTATCCTTTTTACCTAAAGGATCTGATGATGCTGTGCCACCTCGCTTTACCACTGAGGTTTTGGGCTGTAGAGAAATCGAGGACAGCAAAGTTACACCAAAGCATAAGGAGGGCATTTACAGCAAGAGGGCCAAAATGAATAGAGGTAAGATGAGAAATTGATAATAAATAGACTGATATTTTAACTATGCTTAGGAACAGGATTGTAAATATTCATTATTTATCTATTTCTCTTGAACATTGTTTCTTGCATTTTGGATTAAACCCCCAGGAACTTCCAGCAAAAGTATAGGTTCTGCCAGTCAACTTAAAACATCCTGCACTATTTTTGGACATGATGAGGACCGAGGTGCCATGGATTTTCCAGAGAGAGATAATGAGGGGAAAGAAGAATTTATTCCTCTGAATGTGGAAGCAGATTATAGTACAGATGATCTACAAAATCAAAACCACTCTGTACAACAACATATTTTTGCTCCTGAAACACCTATAGACATTAACTTTGCAAAAGAGCACAAGCAAGACCAGTCAGCAAAAAAGTTGAGTGCAGAAATTGGTGGCTCTCTAGACCAACTGTGGCGACGTTTTAATGAGAGTTGGAGCCTGCAGAACACTCAGCCTAGTTTTGAGGGAGAGCTATCACTTCTAGAGAGACTGGAGCGTCTTTCTCGCCTTCTGCACAGGTCTGCCAAACTGCCATGCAGACAAGAGGAGGACAAGAGCAGAATTAGAAACCCAGATTTAAGGAATGTGTATAGAAAAGATGCAACAGAAAGACATGAGAAAGAGTGGAGTAAAGAAAGAATAAATCCTAAAATAGCATGGGCAAATGATCATTCAGTGAGCCATAATGACACCTCAGAAAAGCAAGAAAGACAAGAGAAAGACCTTAGCTGTCCTGCAGAGAAGGATGAATGTGCCAGTGTTTCTGTGCAGACGAGCAGCAGCCAATCCAGCATCGACACCCAGCGCTTGCTTAGAGCATTTGAAATGCAGAGAGTTGGCGACACGGTAAGAAAAGTCACTAAAAGTCATCAGAATAGTGACAGCCTGTTGCAGCTCTATACCACCATTAACAAGCAGAAAGCAGAAAGAGGGCAGTGCAAAGCCAGACCGAAACATCACCATGTTTCTACGAGCACAGACACAAGCAGCACAGAAGAGTCCTTGGTAAGCAAGATAAAATCTACCTTAGCAGTACCCAGAAATGTGAAGAGAGTATGTTTAATTAAGCATTGTATACCCTTTAAGTCCTGCCCGATATAGGGTTATCGGGGCCCCACCCTGGAGCCAGGCCCGGGGATGGGGTTCGTCAGCGAGCGTCTGGTGGTCGGGCACTTTCCCATGGTGCCCGGCCGGGCCCAGCCCGAAGGAGCTACATGGGTTCCCCCTCAAATGGGCTCACCACCTGTGGGGGGGGTAGTAATAGGGGTTCGGTGCAGTGTGGATCGGGCAGTGGCCGGAGGCGTGGG
>JAFMOD010000419.1:2379736-2429492 GCA_019802435.1 Corydoras maculifer | reverse complement strand
CATCTGGTAAGGATGCCTCCTGGGCGCCTTCCTAGGGAGGTGTTCCAGGCAAGTCCGGCTGGAAGGAGGCCCCGGGGAAGACCCAGGACACGCTGGAGGGATTATATCTCTCAGCTGATCTGGGAACGCCTCGGGGTTCCCCCAGTCGAGCTGGTGGAGGTGGCTGGGGCGAGGGAGGTCTGGGTCTCCCTACTTCGGTTGCTGCCCCCGTGACCCGAACCCCGGACAAGCGGAAGATATTGGATGGATGGATGGATGCCCTTTAAGTGTGTTATCAAGTTAAAGCATTTCATTATCTTCCACTTAATTCAATACTGGTATCGTGGGGTAGGTTGCCCATCCAAGGGAGAACATTTTAGGCGTGGGGCAGATACATCCATCCAGGACAGGGCACCAATCCACCGCTGGGCATAGACTCTCTTAGACATGCAAGCATGCACTATATGGGGCAATTTGGAGCATTTTACCAATTTACCTCGAATCCATGTTTTTGGACTGTGTGAGGAAACCTAAGAACATTGAAAAAAAAAAAAAACTATACCCAGATCAGGATTCAAACCTGGATCTCCAGTGCTGAGAGTCAAACATGCTAACCACTAAGCCAAGTTTAATGATGAATTTAAGAAAAGAAAATTGTATTCTGTATTCTGATTTAAAGGACATTGTTCCTGTATCTGTATTTCACATGTTAGTCATTACATCAAATGTGTAATTTTTGCTCTTAGGCTTCTTTTGAACTGGAATCCTCAAGCACATATTCACCATCCTCTCAAAAAGCTACCACACATCCTTCCAGAACCAAGAAATCAAAGGTCAAACTGGTTAGCAGAGGCATTCAAGCAGGTGGGACCCAACTCAGTTTTATTATGTGTAAACAGTGATTCTTTGTCATTTCTGCCATATAATTTCTGTCTACCTCATTCTTTAGGGGATTTGGAAATTGTGGTGAATGGCACCCGAAGGCACACACGCGATGTTGGCACAACCTTTCCTTCCCCAGGCAATACAATGGACATCAGGAATTCAGCAGTTAATGGTCAACTACCAGCCCTGATCTCCACATTCGCAACAACCAAACCTGCTTCTACTCAATATGAGCCAACACAGATAAAACAGACTGTGAAGAACAAGCAGACCCCCCACCCTGATGGTGTGTTCCTGGGTTATTTAAGTATTTTTTTAAAACACAAACTCAGTGTATTACTAGTATTACCAAAACAATTTGGAAAACATTCAGCAAACCTAAAATGGCTATATACATGTGTTCTTGTCAAAGTAAACCTCTTATACTACACTATATCTGTACTGTTATAAATTATGTACTCGTATACCATATCTGTACATGAGTTAAGGATGTAATACAGGACTAAACACTCAGATGATAAGACATTTTTCTACAAACATGTTTTTACTAGCAAAAATGCATGATCAAAATCATGCTAAAGTCACTACTATACTAAAGTAATGTTAAACATCTGGTCTTTACTTGCGAATTGGGTTTTGTTTTTTATAGAACTAGTCTGTTTGACAGGCAGGTCAATGTCTTAGTTTATTGGATAAAATGTTAATAAAATTTCTCACACAACATTTCCTTTTCATTTGTCATCAGGCTTGTCTTGGTTTGTAACTGCTGATGAACTAAAAGGAGATACACCTAAGGAAAATGTGCCACATCAACTGCAGACTGGACAGACCTGGTTTGAGCCTTACAGCAGAGTGCAGCCATGGAGAAAGCCGCTCAGAGAACGGCACATTCAGGTTGAACAAGAGAAATCACCTCTCCATAAATCTCCTTTGCAGAATCATAACAGTTGCAAACCTTCCCTGGTTTACCTCTCTCTACAGGTGTGTTGGCTGAATACATTATACATAACCTGGCAAAATGTTTATGGTTACACCTATTAATTTGTTCAATATCCTCTTATCCTTAATCCTCTGCAAGGGTCCTCATGCCCACCCAGGTGTGAACGTTTCGGGTGCTAGGCAGATGCACCCAGGACACAATGCTAATCTATTGCTGGGCACGCACTCACTTACTCACACAGACAGACTCAATATATATATGGGCAATTATAGCAGCCAATTTACCTTGAAACTATGTGGCAGGATCGCTGTGGAGTGGGAGGGGCAAAGTTTTTGTTGATGGACTTTGATTACAGCTCCGCATAATGAGTGTGCACCCTTTTAAAACCGGGAACATCAAAAGTCACAGGTAGAGAAACCGACCACTAGCAGGTGGGAAGGTGGATACCGCACGTGTGCATTAGAATAATAGGGTAATAAAAGCCTGTTGTTTTTAAATGTAAGTGTCGTGTCAGCAATAAAGCCTGTTAGTTGGGGTGCAATCCTGTCTCTGGTCCTCATTTCTTCCACCACCCCCAGTTACACCATGTTTTTCCTCGGTAAGAAGAAACCCACATGGAAACAGGGAGAACATGGAAACTAATGTCTATGATGTATTTATAGACAAGGTGATGTGGTTTATTTAAATTAATTTTTCTGTGAATTGCATTGTTTCAGGAAGCCCTGGTATTACACCGGCCAGAGTTTGTGTCACGTTCTCAAGAGCGACTGAAGAGACTTTGTCTGCTGGCAGAAGAGAGAAAGATGCAGACAGTATTTAACAAAGAAAGACATGAGCTCTTTAATCAGCCCTCACGTGTACGGATGCCAACAGCGGGTTAGTTTAAGCAGTTTTTCTGACTTCTTTTCAAGTAAACATTTCATTTCATGTTAATGAACTCATTTAATGCATAAGAACATTATTAACCCTGACTGAATCAAACACTAACACAATCACCCTGCCTTACATAATTATTATTATACTCTTTATTGGAAATAAACATTTTTTTTTATTATTGTAAACATTTTTAAAACTATTTTTTTTAAGAATTCTGAGCACATTCACAATTATTACTTCATTGTTACTTTAAAACAGCTTTGCTAATAAAACAGCATTTATGCATCCACTATATCTTAATGGTTTTTAAATCCAGAGCAGGAATTATAAGATCATGTCTCTTTCCAGAATCAATTAATTACAGGAAAAATCCCTCTGATTCTAGATTGATGCTGGATCATTGTTCCATCAAACTTGTCACTGTGCAGCCCTTTCACTGCTGTTGCTACAAAAGGTTTCGAGCAGTTCTGGTTGACCACAGAACTGCTGTGAAACAGTGCAAGACATTTCACATTAAAGATTTGTGCATAATGCTCGACTACAGGTGGCCACCATGCTAAGGAGTGCTAATGAGTTAGCACTAGGTGGGACCCATTTTGAGATGTTTAATAGGATCTGAGTATGCAGGTGACAAAACTCCTTACATTGTTAGCAAACATTTTTTTAATGTGGCTGAATCTTTCAGATTCAGCTGCTAAGTTGGATAGGGGTACTGGCCTGGCATCAGTTCCAGAAAGTACTCCTATTTTTGTATATAGTACTGTGCAAAAGTTTTTAGCAGGTGTGAAAAATGCTGTTAACTAAGAATGCTTTCAAAAATGTGTTTATTTTCATCAATTAACAAAATGCAGTGAATGAACAGAAGAGAAATATAAATCAAATCAATATTTGGTGTGACCACCCTTTGCCTTCAAAACAGCATCAATTGTTCTTGGTGGACTTGCACACAGTTTTTGAAGGAACTTGGCTGGTAGGTTGTTCCAAACATCTTGGAACAACCACAGATCTTCTGTAGATGTACCATACCATATATATATAGATATACCATCACTTCCAGCACTTCTTCTTCTTCTTGACGCTGAAGATATTTCTTAGTGACATTGGCTGTGTGCTTGGGGTCATTGTCCTGCTGCAGAATAGATTTTGGGCCAATCATATGCCTCCCTTATGGTATTGCAATATTGGTTTAATTTTAGATTTTTCTTTTTTCGTGCTCACTTTGCATTTTGTAAATTGATAAGAATAAACAATTATTATTTGTATTTTTGAAAGCATTCTTAATTTACAGCATTTTTTTTACACCTGCCTAAAGCTTTTGCACAGTATTGTATATATTTTGTTTTATTCTTTCATAGTAACGGTGCATGCTCCTTGAAGTGTAACTTTGGTTGTAGAAGTTATGTGCCTTTTCTGAAGTATCTTTTGCACTTTGCATGTTAGTCATTCACACATTGCCCAAGGTGTCATTTGTCAATGTTAAAATTTGACATTAACCTTTAATTAATAAGATTATAAATGTTATTTTTATTATCATTTAAAAGTGAGTTGCTTATAGAGAGAATCTGTAAATATGACCACTAAATGTTATTATGCAGGTCCTCCAGCTCAAGCTTCCGTTAAGCGAGTTATTCCCATTAGCGAAATGGTCCAAAGGTCCAAGCGGTAAGTTCTTTGAGTGTTACATTACATAATTTTAAAAACATTTATTCAAAACTTACAAGTTAGGAGTATCTCAACTTGATGACTGGGGTCAGATTGCAGGGTCAGCCATGATACAGCACTCCTGGAGTTAAGAGTAATAATATTCTAGAGCAAGGCATAAAAATTAATTATTTTAGCTTTAGGAAAACAATACTGCTTGTCCAGTTTTGGTTGGTGTATAATGTTATTGCTATTTGATTTTATAAAATGAGTGATTCCAGTCCTTAAATCTGATTGGCTGTGCTCTTTGTCCAGCTGGCCACTTCACATTCATATTAATGCACCAGGTTATTTTGAGGTCAATATATTGAAGTAATTGTCTGTAACTGGCCACCAAAGTGAGTCGTCATCTTTATAGTCATCCTGACATTCTAACTTGTCTTAATGAAGATGCTGGAGCAACATTCTTGGCTCATACGTGGTAGAGCATTATTGTACTATTAATTGAAAATGCAGATTAATATTAACAGCGAGCCCTTTCTCGGTTAGCACTAAGTGGGTATCCCGTTGCTAAGCAATCAATGTTCACTTCAAAAGCCAGACTAGATTACGTCAGTAAAAGACCATTTTATTAATAATTTTGTTTTAAGTAAACACATTTCTAAATGAAACTGTTTTATTATAGTATTTTATGACAATTTTATAAAAACAGAAAGGTGTTGTTACACCTCTGGTGCCTTATTAAAATGTATCCAGTAGACTAATAAATATTTTTGTTTTTTTAACTGTCAGGATTTATGCACAGCTTCCAGAAGTTCAAAAGAGGAAGGAAGAACAAAAAAGAAAGACTGAGTACCGCACATACCGTCTTAATGCTCAGCTATTTAACAAGGTAAATAACCGAAGGTGGCTTTTCCCACCCTTTTTACACCTGCTATTGTGGCAAAAAAAAGATTTATTCATTTCATCAAATGTTCCACTATGCTGCTGCTAAAGATATCTCTAAGTACATATTATTTTATATTAGTCATAGCCTTTTCTTCACATTCAGTTCAGTATAAAATAAAATAAATAAAAATCAACTGTTAAGTGCAATGTGCTTGAACACCGTGCACTTCAAGTAAAATCCATGACATGATGATAAAGCTGAAGGACATTAATACCCAAACTATATATAATACTGTATGGTTATAAAAAAATACTTTACAGATAGCTAAAACCAAGTAAATGGCTGTTATTATCTATAAGGCCCATCCCTACATGTTTTACTGAATTAAAAACACACCTTTGGGAAGCTCAGCGATCGGGACTCAGGCCTCAGGCTTACATTAAAGGTAATTAATGTGGACTCTGACATTCTCTATGACTCTATATTAAATCTGGCCAAACATATAAGTAATAGTATATAATTTGAATAAATGCCCAAAAGGTTGAGCATTCAGATGTCTGTTTGCTTAGTAAGTACAACCATTAAACACTAGCAAGACATGGCTAATTTTCCCTGTTAAAGATGCAGCTTTTATTACCTGAACCAATAGTATTTGATCTTTACCATAAAAGTTTATTATTTCTAAACACGTCATAAAATCAAGACACTGGTGTTTTCAATTAAGCACATAAGTAGGTAATGTAGTGTCAGTAGGTAATTTTTCTGTGTCTTTCTCTCTTTCTCACACATACACACTTGTGTAGAACTAATGCTCATCTCTTACTGTTGTCTTGTTTTGCAGAGAGTCACCAACCATATTTTGGGGAGAAGATTGCCTTGGCAATAATTGTCAGAAAGAATGATTTTTATGTAGGACACTGTCTTGGGTCTTTGTGATGGTTTACAAAAGTGTGATTAATTTATAATGTGTGCAACTAAATTATGATTTTAATAATAATGAGTTTTAATGTTTTTTTATATTAAATATAACCAGCTAATTTCCTTTTCTACTGTTAATAAAATGTCATCTGTTCTCATAATGAATGTTGTGCTTTTTTCTATGTAAACTTGCATTTCTTATCGAATAACAATTAATTTATTGTTAATATAATTTAACATTTTAGTTTAACTGCACCAATACCAGACAGTAAATATACTTTATGGATAAAGGTACCTGTTAGTCACTGAATTCAGGTGTTTTAGTGAGTCAGCAGTTAATTCAGAATATATATATATATATATTTTTTTATTTTACAGTAGATTACCATACCACAATGAGCTGCTCAGGCCTGGTCTAAACTAAGAAATGCAGAAAAATATGTATATTTTTTTTGATTAAGTATTTTTTATAGGAATAAAATTTCTAGTTAATTGCAATATACCTGATTATACTTATATCATTATACCAATATATGGTTAATGTAAATTGCCACCATGAAAACTGAGGCAGCAAACTTAGCGTTTCAGTCACAAACCTTTTGCCCATGAGTGTATTGTCAGGAACATCAGCTCACTTGTTGCTACTTGTTTTTTTGTTTTTTTCTCCCCTCTTCTCTGTTCTAGTCCTCCTTCACAGCAC
Source organism: Corydoras maculifer (assembly GCA_019802435.1). NCBI lineage: Eukaryota > Metazoa > Chordata > Actinopteri > Siluriformes > Callichthyidae > Corydoras > Corydoras maculifer. Next base: position 2,422,664 of record JAFMOD010000419.1, on the reverse strand, counting down.
TAATGACCAGATATTTTTGTTTAGTATGGTGTTCTCAGTCTCACAGTGCCACATAGACTTTACTAACTTTATGTCTGATTTATGTAAAAAAAATTTAAAAAAAGGTGGTCATTGCAGTGCTAAGTATAATCCACCTCCCATTCCATGGACTACAGGCCACTGAACACAGGCAAACATGAAATGATGTCTGTAGGGAAACAGATTAAATTAATTTTATTACTGTAGAACTACAAAGTAAAGGTGGATTTATATGGTAAGTGAGGTGGATCAAGTGCATAATTAGGAAAAACAGGTTATTTAATATTGTAAATGACTTACTTAAAATATTTATAGGTTTATTGGTTTTCCGGTTATATTAATACAGCCTTTAAAACATTTAAAAAAATTCTCAAACTAGATAATTATAATTTACTAGGCCATGTCTTGTTAACTGAAATCTTCGTTACTATTACAACTTTGTGATTGTGGCTGTGTCCTCTGTGTAAATATAGAAGTCTAAAAATAGCTTCTTAAAGATGAATTGCACGCAGCTAACAGCTGCCCAGTCAGCGGTAGACTGCCTAGCCACAATATGTTATTCAAACCTGGTCTAAACTACCACATAGTTAAGGTATTTTTATTTTAAATACATTATGTAGGCTCCATTTCTATAAAGTCTTGTTTTAAGTGACACACTTTTGTATATGTATTTTATTTTGGTGCTAGTCTTTAGATTAGTTTCTGTTGTGTTCTCTTTCTGTTTCGGCATTTAGTTTTTTTTATAAGAATGGAGGAGTACAGGCAGTTTGATCAAGACTTCTATCAGTCTGGGTATTATGTTGATGATCATGGTCAGGAGGCTTATGGCTATGATCCAGCTTATGACGAAATCATGTAAGAACAATACAGTGCATGGTACTGATAATGTAGAAAAGTTGTATTCTGTGAAGGTTGTACATAAAAAGTTACTTGTTAAAATTAGCTAAAAGTATAACAGTGTAAAATACATATGTTAACAAATGTTTTAGAAGCTGTTTTATATATTGCTAATGACATTTGTAAAATGTCTTTTACATAGGTGAATAATTGGTCTCCAGGTTATCAAACTGATTTGAAGCATGTTGATTTGATGTGTAAGTAGAATTGTAAGCAGTTCATTATATGCAGATTTTTTTACTGTGTAATTGGTAGAGATAGTCAATCCTCTCTGTCAGATCATGCATATGCACCATCAGTGGATCAACCTTACACCGGGCACATGTTCCAGCCTGCTGCTACTTCTGAAATTGGAAAGTATACTGACTCCTATGAAGAGGAGCCACCATTACTGGAGGGTATGCAAAATGAAACATAGACTTGTATTTTGATTTTTAAATATGCGAAATCAGTAAAAACTATTTCCCTGCTTCCAATTAGAGTTGGGAATCAACTTTGATCACATCTGGCAGAAGACTCTAACTGTGCTGAACCCACTAAAGCCAGCTGATGGTAGTATCATGAACGAAACTGATTTGACCGGGCCTCTACTCTTCTGCATTGCTCTTGGAGCCACTCTGTTAATGGTATAAATGATGATGAATGTTTTTGACTAGTCTCAAGAATTAGTAAAACTACAGTACGTATTGGTTGCAGCGTAAATAAACATTGTTTGTCACTGCAGGCAGGAAAGGCCCATTTTGGATATGTGTATGGTATCAGTGCCCTAGGATGTATGGGCATCTACATTTTACTAAATTTAATGAGTGCATACAACATATCCTATGGATGCGTAGCAAGTGTGTTGGGTTACTGCTTGTTGCCCATGGTGGCTCTTTCTGGCTTTGCTGTTTTTCACTCCTTACAGTAAGTACCTTGCATCACATCTCTATTAAAATATTACTTTTGCATTTCAATTGTACTTAACTGCACTGTCTGTTCGAAATAACATCTAGCATTTAACTTAAAATGAACAGTTAAGTTGTGAGACTGGTAAAAAGGGCCATATCAACTCAAATCAAATCCTTTATTGTCACGTCACAATAACACAGGTGTGAAAGGCAGGTGTGAATATACTTTGATGCTCAGTTGTACTAAAGAGTATTTACATAAAATTTTGTCTACGTATCGTAATTATTGTAGACTGGTGTAGAATTGTAGAATTTGCAATTGTAAAACAAACAAATGTGTAAAGAGTGTACTTGACTTGAGTTTGAAGGACTATGTACATTTTCGATTTGTTTATTTCATTACTCATGCATACAAATTTAACTTTGTTGACTTGTTGTTTGTTGAGCATTGGGCCATGTCCAGTTTTATGGCTCAGAGGTTTTCCACCCTTGTTGTAAGTAATGCAATAAAAGTATTTTGGAGAGGAAAATATATATCTTCATAGGATATAAAAAGGAGTTTAAAAGTATGTGGTGGGTGAGGAAGCTCAGTGGTTATGGTGTTGGACTAACAATCCAAGCGTTGTGGGTTCAAATCCCAACAAATCCCAGGTCTACTCATGCTACCAAGGCCCTTAACCCTCATTGTTCCAGGGATTCTGTATGTAACCCTGTGTTCTAACCCCAAAACATAAGTTGGAATACTTGTAATTCATTTAGTCACACAAACGTGTCTGCTAAACGACTAAATGTAAATGTAATGTAAAAAGGGAATTAATTTGTAGAGCAAATCGTTAAGGTTTAACAAAGGTGATTCTTTTGTGTTTGCAGAGGAGTGTTGGGTACATTGCTGGCTTTGTTTGTGATTGGCTGGTGCAGTTTGTCAGCTTCCAAGATCTTCAGTGCTACACTTGATATGGGAGGACAACAGCTGTTGGTGGCCTATCCATGCACTCTACTGTACGGAGTTTTTGCCCTTATCACCATCTTCTAATCATTAAGTTGAAGAAAAAAACAAGAAACCCAAAATGTCAAGGTGGTTCTACAGCCAAATAATTTTGAATAAGTAATAATTACTTTCATAATAATAACTTTTGATTCAGGATTTTTTTTTAAAAACACTAAAGTATTACACAAGTATAACACAAGTAAAATTATTTTACAATCCTTAATTTAAAAAGAATAAAAAGGCCACATTTTTAATTCATACATCATTTAGTTTAAAAGTATCTGCTTTATAGTGCAGTGCCTAATGAGGAAATACATACATCTGCTTCATTTCAATAATTATTACTGACTTTGGAGTGATGTGAGACTTTCAAAAATACAATTTCTACATAACTCCTAAAAAAAATGCAGCTTTAAATCACCTTCTGACTTTTGTGCTGAATTAACAGATTTTTTAAGCATTCCTATTGCTAATATAATGAGTTTTTTTTACTCATCTATTGATCTCTCAATTACCTCAGCATTACATATAATCTGTTCTTATATGTTAAATTACTAAAACTCCCACATTGACACTTTCATTTTTCACTTAAGTTTAGCATTACACCTAAATTGCATGAAATGTCGCTCTTTCACAAACAAACACATTTATTCATTCAGTATCTTCCGCTTCATCCTCCATTAGGGTCGCAGTGGGGTTTCCCATGCCCATCCAGGGGAGAACGTTTCGGGCGCTGGGCAGATAGACCCAGGACAGGGCGCCAATCTATCGCTGGGCACACACTCACTCACACAAACACACTCTATATGGGGCAATTTGGAGAACTCAATTAACTTGATCCATGTTTTTGGACTGTGGGAGGAAACCGGAGAACCCGGAGGAAACCCACGCAGACACGGGGAGGACATGGAAACTCCACTTAGATGGGGATTCGAACCGGGAATCCCTAGTGCTGAGAGGCGAACGTGCTAACCACTAAACCACCGTGCCGCCAACAAACACATTGTGACTACTAATTAAATATTCAGTGAAAATGGAGATGAGTTGCTTTTTGATCTCATGGATAATTTATATTTTACAGGTGAGCTCTGATATAATACTACACATATCCTTATTGTAAAAGTCATATAAATAAATAAAAAGAAATGTTTATATTTCTTATGTGATGAAATGAATGAATTACTGTTTTATTTTTGCTCTGACACAAATACTTAAATGAACACAAATGTTAAAAAACACAAATGTGCAGATTATTACATTTTTCTTCCAAAAGTTTGTGAATACATTAGAATTATAAATGGTCTAGAACAAACCTAGGCATTTTATGGCCCTGGGATCATTTCTGGGGCTTTGTCTCTCTGTGTGGATCAAATGATGTCAATGAGAAGTTAAACATATAAACCATAAAAAAATTTTTGTCACATTTAGGATAAATTCACAGTTTTACATATTTCACATCCTAATCCTTCTTATACAGAATTACTGTGATTAGGAACACAGGCTGTTCAGAGAATAGAACTTTAAAGTACTGAAATCCATCAAAAAGGTCAAAAAGATAAAACAAAGTAAATATTGTTTACAAGCTATATTTACAGTGTTTTTCAAAGTGTGCAACAGTGCAGGTGGTACTTGTGCCCCTACACGTATCAAGAGAAAATTGTACCATTAAACAGCTATTTAAAGTGATATTTAAACATTATATCTTGTCTGATCGTGTGACATATCATAAAACTAAATAAAAATATGTAGATTAAATTATTTTTTAATTATGATAAGGTAGATCACATAAGGCTCAACATAGACAGTTTAACAGAGCAGATATTTAAACTTTCAGTATTCTGATAACAATTTCACTATTTATAATGACAAACAGCTAAAAATATAAAATATAATAAAAACGTGGTTTATGTAAGTATTTGTTAATTGTCTTATTATTGGAATTCTGCTAAGGAAAAGATGCTCTACCATGACAGAAAGATCACATAAAATCATCAAAATAATAGTACATGAGCAAACTTAGAAGGTTTGAAGTATTATAATTTCAGGGGAATAACGGGTAATGTGGTAAATGGCAGCACAGCAGTTACTTACTTTATGGCCTGAAAAAGCATCTAATTACACTAATAATGCTGCTGCTGTCAAACCAGCTAAAAACATATAAACTGAGTAAACAATTTCAAATGTTTAATTCAAATTAAACAATAATTGCTTATTTATATCTTGTAATAATAATACCATAATATAAATGTAATGTTTTGGTCCTCTAAAATACATAAGCATCAAAAATAGACACTAAAATTTCAGCTTTAAATGCTGGGTTGGTGTTTATGTTGATTGTAATTTCAGATTTTTCCACTGGCATCAGCTGGAAAATGAGTTCATGGGTTCAAGAAGACAGTCTTAAGGTCTCGTTGGCCTAACTCCATGCAGAGGTCCCTTTGGTGGAAAGAAGCAAGACTGCACTGTAATCCGAAATCAGTATAATGACAGTATAAAATTATATGCTATCTGCATATTGCTGTTAAATAGCAATTAATATAGTCTTCTCATTAATATACAGGTAGTTATATTATAAGTCTATTTAATCTCAATGTGCCACACACTAATGTAAATGTATAAGTAGCTCTTAACCAAGTCCTCCCACAGTCCAAAAACATGGATCAAGTCAATTGAATTCTCCAAATTGCCCCATGTAGAGTGTGTTTGTGTAAGTGAGTGTGTGCCCAGCGATAGATTGGCGCCCTGTCCTGGGTGTATCTGCCCAGCGCCCGAAACATTCTCCCCTGGATGGGCATGGGAAACCCCACCGCAACCCTAATATAGGATAAAGCGGAAGATAATTAATGAATGAATGAATGAATAATGACAGTTTTGGTGGGTGACACTGACAACCCTCATCTAGGGCTGTGGGGGGGATGCCCATCCAGGGGAGAATGTTTTGGGTGCAGGGCAGGGCACCCAGGACAGACTCCAATCCATCGCTGGGCAGCACTTACTTACACAGAATGTTCTCAGCGCTAGGGATTCCCGGGTTAAATCCCAATCTGGATGAAGTTTTCTCATGGGTTTCCTCCGGGTTCTCCGGTTTCCTCCCACAGTCCAAAAACATGGATCAAGGTCAATTGAATATTCCAAATAACACCATGTATGGAGTGTGTTTGTGTGTGTCTGTGTGAGTGAGTGTGTGCGTATGTTTTTGGACTGTGGGAGAAAACCGGAGAACCCGGAGGAAACCCACACGAACACGGGGAGAACATGGAAACTCCACCCAGATGGGGATTCGAAACTGTCATTATGTTCATTAAAAAACATTTCTAACACATCTAAAAATTCTAGCACTGAGAGGCGAACGTGCTAACTACTAAGCCAACCTTGCTGCTATATATATATATATATATATATATATATATATATATATAGGTAGGTTGGCGCCCTGTCCTGGGTGTGTCTGCCCGGCGCCCGGCCGAGACCTTCTCCCCTGGATGGGCATGGGGAACCCCACTGCGACCCTAATAGAGGATAAAGCGGAAGATAATGTAAGGATATATATATATATATATATATATATATATATATATATATATATATATATATATATATATATATATATATATATATATTCATTCATTCATTATCTTCCGCTTATCCTCTATTAGGGTCGCGGTGGGGTTCCCCATGCCCATCCAGGGGAGAACGTCTCGGGCGCTGTGCAGATAGACCCAGGACAGGGCGCCAATCCATCGCTGGGCACACACTCACTCACACATCCACACTCTAAATTGGGCAATTTTGAGAATTCAATTAACTTGATCCATGTTTTTGGACTGTGGGAAGAAACCGGAGAACCCGGAGGAAACCCACGCAGACACGGGGAGAACATGGAAACTCCACCCAGATGGGGATTTGAACCGGGAATCCCAAGCGCTGAGAGGCGAATGTGCTAACCACTAAGCCACCGTGCCGCCTTATATATATATATATATATATATATATATATATATATATATATATATATATATATATATATATATATATATATATATATATATATATATAGTGTGTGTGTGTGTGTGCCCAGTGATTGATCTGCCAACGGCCCAAAACTTTCTCCTCTGGATGGGCATGACTCTGATCGATGGTCCTTAGTGGCACCCACCAAAACTGTTATTATGATCAATTGTTTTTCCCTGACGTTACAATAATTGGTTCTTTCTGGCTGTACTGCTTTAATGAAAACGTGTGCATCGCATCGCTGGCTGCTGCCTCAGCTCTCACCCTGTGCAGTTTGGCGAGGTTGTTGAAGAGGATCTGGCCCGCGCTGACTTTGTCCCTGACTCCCCGCACGGTGCCGTTCTTGCTGAAGATGTTGACGCGTTTCCGGCTGAACAGTTGATCGTACGTAGCGCTGGCGTACTCCAGTAAATCGTCCGGTTCGCCGCCGCTGTCCTGCCGGTCCTCTCTCGCTATGCCGCTCAGGTGTCCATTCGCCTCGCTGACACTGGGAGAGACGGGGCGCTCGGGTTCCGAACCGGTGGCTGTGTCCGAGTCCGCAGAGTCCTCGGTGCCGTCCAGCCCGTCCCTGTACACCTCCCTCAGCACGCGGCCGCTGCGCGCCGACGCCACGCGGAACCGCACGCGCCTTTCCTGCTGCATCCCCACCTGCACCCGCAGCTACATCCCTTTGGAAGGACGACCTGCCCCGATGTGGAGGCTGAAATAAAATACCGCGTGCCCAATATGGCTGGAGCTGTCACGTTAGAGGTCCTGCCCTCGTGTTCAGATAAATAAAGTCAGAGGGTGTCAAATTGACGCCCATCGCGTTAATATTGAATGAAGCTGATCCATGGAAACGGAAAAGGCTGACTTAGCCAAACTCGTATTAATAAATAAAATATAAATACAAGGGGATCTAAATGAATATTGAGTACACAAGGATGAGCAAATCTTGGTTTTAATATACAGTAACTTTATCTTTTGCAGCAAACAGCGTCAGGTCCTGTCAGGTTAAAATACATTGCTCTTTTAGTCAAGTTTCACGTTGATTTATTTATATAGCATTTTTGCAATAGTATTTTGTCTCAAAGCACCTTTATAGTGCAATAGTTCTAAGTCTGAACCCCCAAAAACAAGTTAAAGTGGCAGTGACGAGGCAAAACTCCATGGTGTTGAAAGAACCTCCTGAAGACCAAGGCTCAATGAGTAACTCATCCTCCTTGAGCAGTCAGGCAACATTAACAGCACAGGACACCAAGGTTTGTGGTTGTAAAATTACCAGGTGTCCATTTTCCCAAAAATGGAAAAACATTTTACACAATTTACAGAGTAGCATCCTAGCAAAATGGCTAAACAACTAGTAAAATACAAATCAAGGCCCAGTCTGGGTCGTCAGGAAAAATACTTTGAATGAGTTAATAATTCCTTTTATCCTCTGTGATGATTAATGTACTGTCAGATTGTCACTGGAGTGCTCTGGCAGTCTTATGGATGAGAAGTGATATCTTAAAGGAAAACAGATAAGACAAGCTGTAACAGGAAAAAAAAGCAAAGTGTTTGATTTTCTACAGAGTGCAGCATGTGATTCTGGCAAAACTACCAAAGCAGCACAATTAAAAGGGCCAGATACTGCAGATCACCAGTCAACAAGGCTCCCTGGAAGAGCATCATTTCAGCATTGCACTCTACATAATGATGAACTCAGGAAGGAGGAAAGTTGCCAGTTTTGCCAAAGCTTCTTTAGTCAAGTATAACTCACTTCCCTGTTGTACTACAACGTCATGTCGCTAGATGTCAGTGAAGCTTTTGAAAACTTCCCTTTCGCGAATCAATCTCACCGAGGAAGATCTACAGAAACTATACCAGGAGCTGAATTGTATAAAGTGGCGTTTCTGTTGCACACAGCGCAGAATTCATTCAAACTATTCGACTGAATGTTGGAAATGAAGACGCGTTAGCGCCCTGCGGTAAGTGTAGCTATAGAAATGAAGCTTACTTTGCTACGTTTGTATTGTAAACAAAGAAACCTGAGATACTACAGCCGGAGGAAACCCACGCAGACACGGGGAGAACATGAAAACTCCACCCAGATGGGGACTCGAACCGGGAATCCCCAGCGCTGAGAGGCGAACGTGCTAACCACTAAGCCACCGTGCCGCCTACTATGGATTTCATCGTGGTAAATTGGGGAAAAAATATATAAAGTTAATGAAATCGAGGTTAAATAGGAATTGAAAATAGATCTACTTTAAATTATATATATATATGGCAATTATATATATATATATATATATATATATATATATATATATATATATATATATTATATATATATATATATATATATATATATATATATATATATATATATGTATATATATATATATATATATATATATATATATATATATATACACTATGGATTTCATTCATTAATTCATTCATTATCTCCCGCTTCATCCTCTATTAGGGTCGCGGTGGGGCTCCCCATGCCCACCCAGGGGAGAACGCGCCGGGCAGACAAACCCAGGACATGGCGCCAATCCATCGTTGGGCACACACTCACCAACACAGACACACTCTATATGGGGCAATTTTGAGAATTCAATTGACTTCATCCATGTTTTTGGACTGTGGAAGGAAACCGGAGAACCCGGAGGAAACCCACGCAGACACGGGGAGAACATGGAAACTTCACTCAGATGGGGATTCGAACCCGGAATCCCTAGCGCTGAGAGGCGAACGTGCTAACCACTAAGCCACCGTGCCGCCTACTATGGATTTCATCGTGGTAAATTGGGGAAAAAATATATAAAGTTAATGAAATCGAGGTTAAATAGGAATTGAAAATAGATCTACTTTAAATTAGATTTATCCTTATTTTCTTAAAAAAATTTTGTTAAAAGTAACTATAGTTATTAAAAGTATGTGTAAATTGTTTAAATTGTCTTAATAATTGTTACATAACAGTATTCATTTGGCTATTAACGAAGACATTCCTTTTCTAGTCTTGGTTTATGAGCTTCTGTAATTGAAGTATTTCAAGTCTTGGTGCCATATGTTTTATTTGACGTAAAGTAGATTAGTTAGAAAGTCGTTTGTGGGATCAGTAGCCTTGTACTCTTTCTTTTTTGTCATCACAATTGAAAATACCTTTAAAGTCAGACCTGGACTTAAAGAATATTGACTTTATACATAATTAGGACTTTAGGATACATCATTTTCTATATCTGTTTTAACACAGGTTAAGATGCAATCATGGCTCATTGCAGGAAAGTGTGGAGTGCCTGCTATATTTGCATGTCTAGCAGCACTACTTTGTGCCAACGTACTTCTGTATTTTTACCTGGATGCATTATATGAAGATATTGCACCTCCTTCGGTTCACACAGACTGTCATCCAGGCTATTTCAGAGTAGGTACCATGGCTAATTGCAGTCCTTGGCTGAAATGCCCTGAAATCCATTCCACTGTTCGGCGACTCAAGCTGATTGGACAGGGAGCTGTCAAGCGGGTAAGACTTTTGTATTTGCTCCATGGCACATTTTTCACCTTATAAATGAACATTCAGTTTTTTTTTTAATTAACTCATCATCATGAGCTAATTTAATTATTTTGGAAAGGTAAATAACAATAAATATATAATATAAAACCATGTTTAAAATTGCTTTAGTGCAATACAACTAACTGTTCAACATTTGTATAAAATACTGTATAGTTTGTATTACTGTATATTACTGCTGCCAGTAATCTTTAATGCAACAACAAACTTTACTTCCACATGTCTTAAAGGACCAAACTTCTCACTGGAATTAACACCGTGAGAATATAGAGAATGCAGCTATACAGTAAACTAATTTTGTAGCCAAATTAATTACACTTTAGTTACTAGTCACATGCATCTTTACAAGCATACATAATATACTGGTTTAATTTACACTCTTTAAATTATTTTTATTATTGTAAAACATAATCTTTGATTACTCTGGTGAATGCCCCCCTCTTAAAAATTGACTATATAAAAACTTCTCTATAGTCATAATGTGTGGTGTTATGGTGATGTGTTTAGTACATTTGTCTAATTGTTACTGTTAAACAGAAGCAATGCAAGGTCTCTTATGTGTTTCAGGTGTATTTGTCTGAGTGGAAGGGACAAAAAGCAGCTTTGTGTATTATGGCATCTGATGAGTATAAAGCCGATTTTCTTCATGGGTTGTCCATGCTGCGTTCCCTGCAGAGTGTGTGGGTGGTGTCACTAGTGGGCATGTGCCAAGAAGATGGTATATTTGTTACTGAATACCACCCTCTTGGTTCAGCCCTTACAATTGATGCTACTCTTTCTCAGGAGCGTTACCTCAGTCTAAACACCTGGAACACACGACTGCAACTGGCCCTTGACTATGTTTCCTTTCTGGTGTTTTTACACAACAGTCCAGTGGGCACTCGGGTCATGTGTGACTCTAATGACTTGCAGAAAACACTCAGTCAGTTCCTCATTTCCTCAGACATGCGGCTTCTAGCCAATGACTTGGATGCTTTGCCCATCGTGGAGAATAATGGTAAGGGAATTAAGTGTGGTCACATTGAACTGTTTGGTGAATTTGTTGCACCAGAGCAGCTGTGGCCTTATGGAGAGCATGTGCCTTTTTCAGATGACCTCATGCCTAGTTATAATGAGAAGTCAGACATTTGGAAGATTCCAGATGTTACCCGTTTCTTACTTGGTAATGTCCCTGGGAGTGATATTATCCACTTGCACCTCTTTCAGATCCACGTTGAGTGTAAAAGTCAGGATCCTAAGCTTCGGCCATCAGCACAAAAAGTTCTGCATCTATATCACTCAGTTTATGATGACATGAAGAAGAGTAATTCAGAAAATGTTCGAGAAATGCTGTGAATTTTTAATGAAGTTATTTTACATGCGAAATCTTGATGATTAGATTAAGGTTTGTAGCTGTAAACTTAACAACTGGGTGCAAACAATGATGCTTAGATACAGACACACACACATCTACTACTTTGTTTACCTGCCTTTATATAAGTCAGTAACCAAACTAAATTTGTGCTTTGAGTATAGCCAGTGGTCAGTAAACCATCTGATTGCTTTAAATTATTTTTATAGATATAAAAGTTTTTGTAGACATGCACCTGAGATATGTAGGAGAGCAGAATATGCCATATGGAAGGTAATGAAATAAAGCATGATATACAGTAAACACCAAAGTCCTGCACAAATATTTGAAATTGGCCAGAGTTAAGTTGATTAATCATTTGAAAATCCTTCAGTTGATTTAAATAGTTCTAGTTGAACAGTTATTTTTGTTTGTTTATTTTCTTTTTGTGAGGTGTTCAAATCTTTATGGTCTGTATCGAACTGGTAGAATTTACAAATGTATTTTCATTGCAAGATGTTTAAGAATTTAGACATTTCCCTTACACACATACAAAATATGTGCAAACTCAATTTCCAGAACACTTGGGGCACAAATGCAATAAAAACTGAAACCTGTTATGTGTTTAACCTTTATTAAAAATACAAACAAACTGACATTGTGTTTTTGTTAATGACAAACTTACATAAATGTATTTGGTTTTTGATGCCTGCAGCACACTCCATAAATGAAAGACGTTAAGACAGAGGCAGGTCAACACCACCCTTTCTTTTAATGATTCCTTTGAATTATTTATTTCTTAATACATTTTTGTACCTTTTCAAGTGCAATTAATTGCCATTCTTGCTGAATACAAGACTTTAGGCATTAGTCACACACATTCAATTAACGTTTTTGCTTTTTCTTATTTGAGATGAAATTTTCCTAAATATTATGAATTGTAGCTAATGGAAGACCTAAATTCAATTCAGTCATGTGCTAAGAAACATTATTTTGTCTCGCAAAGTCTGGCACAGAGTGGTAAACAATGTCCAATCCAATGCAAAGAATAACCCTTTGAATTCTTATTTTTATATTATGTAAGCTTACCTTTAAAATTAATCTTATAACTGCACATAGCATGTTTTTTTTCTTCTTCTTTTTTTCCTTTTTTTAAAATTTTTTTTTAAAGAAGTTATAGTATTTAGTATTTTTATGCTAGATTCAGTATGTGCATTTGCAATTCTTTGCCCTTAAGTCTATGGACAATTAATTCAAGAGATATTCTGTCACTCTGATAAATGAGTGGTTTAGATGATGAACTGTTCTTACTTTTAATCTTCATAAATTACATCAATTTCACTCTTGACACATGTGACTAATGTCAATATGCAGTTACAAGGACCACAGCTTCCTTTTTCCACCTAAAGTAATGAGGACTTATAGGCTTATGTTTGGAAGATTAACCAAGGAGCAGTCATTAAACCACTTTATTGGTTTTTAAATTTGAATTCAGAAAATTATATTTGTGACGTTGCATTTCATAAAAAAATGAAATGAGATTTCATTTGCTTGGACTAGTATATAGAAATTAACCAATTAATTATGTATTTTCTATGTGGATTAAGGGCTTGATTTATGTTTTTTAATAGATAATGATGGAGAAATAGTCTGTAACGCGATTACACTGTGTGCTCTGAGTTCGCTCTCATAACGAATCAAAAATCTTCCTGCCGAAAGGAACCGGAAACACGTCATTTGTTGTCTACGCTTCCTCGGTCCACTCCGAGGCTGGCTGGCTCCTTAGTCAAGTTAGCGAGTCCACCTTAAGAGATGGTACTACACCGGAGGGTGGCGCTGTTTATTAATTTTCATTTGAACGTTACACTATGGCCAAGGTTTTGACGATGTTAATAACTGAACTTTTGTTTATGTCATGTTAACTAAGCCATGTTAGTAGTTGGAGTCTGATTGTGTGGGGTGGACAGGTACACTAATGATCTGTTATAATCTATCATCCAAGATGTTATAGTCTATAGTGTCAAAGGCTGCACTAAGATCTAATAAGACAACCAGGAACCAGCCTTACAACCTGAAGGGCCCTGTTTTGATTACCAGCCCTACCAAATACTATGGCTGAAGTGCCCTTGGTTAAGGCACCTACCCCAAACTGCTTCTTGGGCACCGTGTACAGGGCTGTCCACCACTCTGAGCACATGCGCTCACTTCACCAGTGTGTGTATTAGAGCTGTGCGGATCGATACAAATATCGATAATATATAATAATACCATAATAATACGCTAATATAATACCAATGCTGGTATTGGTATTGAACAATACTTGCGTAAAAAGAACAATACTCAAGTTTTTGTGCGCACGCCGGTTTATCAAAATCTATTCTCTGAGTCTGTAACGCTGATATCACTGGCACAGGCACACACACACACTCAGAAAATTTTGTTTTAAGTTGTGTTAAGTGATATTTTTTTTTACACTCTTCATTTAAGAAAAAACAGAATTGCACTGAAAGGAAGAAAATTCCTTTTTTTTTATTGTTTTGCCTAAGAACAATTCTATTTGAAAAAAAAAACAAAGAAAGAAAAAACTGTTTAGTGAGGGGAGCATTTTTACTTTATATTTGTATTGTCATTTCTCCTTTTTTACCTCAAAAATATATATTTTCCTCACGTTAAAGCAAACTTTGTTTTATTACTGTTTCATTGTTTTTAAACAAAAATACATTTGGTCATTTATTGGACGCTTTTATTCAAAGTGACTTACAAGGTGAGCACAGGGTTGATCACAACATCCCTGGAGCAATAAAGGTTAAGGGTCTTGCTCAAAGACCCACATTGGTAACTTCAGTGGACCTGGGATTTAAACCGCCAACCTTCAGATTGATAGCCCAACACCCTAACCACTGAGCTACTAAGCCCCAATCAAAAATGTTGATTGGGATACATTATTTTGGGATACATTATTTTGTTGTCACCTACAATGTTTGGCGAAATTCTATACTAGTTCTTTTGGATCAATGAAGCTTAAATATTAAAAAGTATCGGGATCGAATATCGCGATATTGGCCCTGTATTTACTTGGTTTTCTTGGGATTGCACAGCTTTAGTGTGTATGTACACTGTACACTACCCGGATGGGATAAAGGTGGAGAACCAATTTCCTATGTGTGCAAGCACAGTAAGTAAACTAGATCATTCATTACTTTAAAACACAGCATTTACTTAAAAAAAGGCATAAACTACTTTTGTGTAGTAAACATGATTTAAAACTTCTAGTAGATATAACTTCTCATGTGCCAGATCCTAAATAAATTCCTCAATACGTGTTGATTTTGTGGAGTGTAGAAGAAATGTATTATATGAAAGGCTGTTCTTTGTTTTTTAGTGTTAAGATTTTGTAGCATGCAATACTTTAAACCGTGACATTTGTATTGTTTACTTACTTTTGCAAATATAGGCTGTGCACCAGAAAATTTTGCATACAGTATCTTAATATTGTCTGGTTTATAAATGTTTATACACACTCCAATGATGTAGAAACGTCTTTGACCTATTTCAGCGTTCGGAGAATCAATAAACAGCGCCACCTTTAGGTATAGTTAGGTATATATCTTTTTTTAAGGTGGACCAGATTCGTCGAAAAAGCCGCTATTAGCAGCCAAACTAAGCCTCGTCCGGTTAGTGGGATTTTAGGTCTGTGAGAGGTCGGTGCTGGTAGTTTCTTCTCAGCTGGTGGCTTTTCCGAAATCCAGCACTGACAGTCTTCAGACATTTGGAGCGGTTGTTAGAGTCGGTCAGCCCGCTCGTTGTGTTCAAAACGAGGGCGCCAAGCGCAACCCCGCCATAATGAGCTCGGAACAGCCGAGCGACAGCAGCGATCCAGAGGAGCCTCGACTCAGCAGCGTCCCGGAGTCACATCGGCTGTTCTGTGAGGACGAGAGCGAGGAGGACGACGAGGAAGATGAGGACGACGGCGGCCATTCCAGACGGTCCTCTCCGAGGCGTGAAACGGAAACAAATACTAGCAATGGGTCGCGGCCTGAACCGGCAGGGAGTGCCGCTCCGGGCGGCAGCCTGTGCATCAGTGGCCGCGACTCGCTGTTCTCTTGGCTGCAGAAGCGCAGTGTGCGCACAGGCCCGATGGTGGATCCAGCCCGCGATAACTTTCGGACTATGACTCGCCTTTATTCATCCATGAGCCCCGCTAAAGACTCTGTGAACCTCAGCACCCAAACTCACGGCGCTGTGTTTAATCTGGAGTACTCACCTGACGGGTAAGCAAGTCTGCATTATTCTCATAATCTCAGCGCACTGCATCAGTCAGTGTCACCTGCGCCACACAAGACAGGTGAGTCCGTGGTGCTAAAATAACCTGGATTTAACAAAAACATGCAGCAAGTGAGAATAAGCTCCACGTGTATGCTTCTGTAAAATCAACACATCTCAAATTTGATTTCCATAATACACAAAAAGAGCGTCAAAAAGTACACCCTATGCGATTTTGTACACTATGCAATGGTGTAAAAGCGTTTCTTTGAATGTGGCCAATATAAAATAGGTGCTGGATTAAAATGAATCAGGTTCATTTAAATGAGTAGTGTTTGTTTATCTATCATAATCAGCCATACTACACACGGGCAGTTCTCTTCATACAGGTAAGTAAGCAGTCTGGCTTGGTGGACACAAGTTTTCTGTCCACTTTGCATATGTGAAGAGAGAACAGTCCTGGTCCTGAAATAAAGTGCAGATTCTTTCTTGACCATCTCAATCTATTTAATCTTATCCCATTATCTTCTGCTTAATGCTATAATAGGGTCACGGGGGGGGGGGGGTGTTCTTGGCACTTGGCAATTTAGAGCAGCCAGTTCACCTTGATTCCATGTTTTTGGACTATGGAAGGAATCCAGAGAACCTGGAGGAAACCCATTAGAATACGGGGAGAACATGGAAAATCCATTATCGGTTGTAATTTACACACTAGGGCAGCACGGTGGCGTAGTGGTTAGCACATTCACCTCTCAGCATTAGGGATTCCCAGTTCGTATCCCAATCTGGGTTGAGTTTCCATGTTCTCCCCGTGTCCCCGTGGGTTTCCTCCGGGTTCTCCGGTTTCCTCCTAAAGTCCAAAAACATGGATCGAGGTCAATTGAGTTCTTCAAATTACATACAGTGTGATTGTGTGAGTGTGTGCCCAGCGATGGATTGGCGCCCTGTCCTGGGTGTGTCTGCTAAGCGCCTGAAATGTTCTCTACTGGATGGGCATGGGGAACCCCCCTGGGACCCTAGCAGAGGATAAAGCAGCAGCAGAAGATGATGAATGGATGGATTTACACACTACATTACTAGTCTGCAACAGAAGCTTATAAAGTACAAGATCAGATCACGCAGAGAAATATCCTTATGGTCTCCAATCTACATTTTTATATAAAAATGCACTTAAGACCCTGTAAATGATGACATACTCAAAACAGATTTTTTTTTACCACAAACTGCAGTAGTGTTTTTGTCAGCTCTAAGGTACTATATATTTGTGTTGATATTAGTGTTGCCAACTTTTTTAGCTTATCTCATTTAAACTATAGGTTTGGTTGAAAGTACCTTGTCTCCCCTGGAGTGTTCTGTGTCTTTGCACCCTAAATGTTTTTTGACATATAACACAGAGGAGCCCAGCGATAGATTGGCGCCCTGCCCTGTGTGTATCTGCCCAGTGCCTGATACGTACTCCCCTGGATGGGCATGGGGAACCCCCCCCCCCCCCGACCCTAATATAGGATAGAGCAGAAGATAATGAATGAATGAATAACACAGAGGAACCAAATTAAACAAATATTGCACATATTACCATACAGTTTGATATCCTCTTGCACAGCAGAAAAGTTTTGCACATAGATGATTGAAATATATATTGCACAATCAATGATAAATTTTGTTGCAAAATGTTATTTTTAGTTTTGTTTGGAGTAATTACTGAGAGCAGTGCTGATTGTACTGTCTAACTGCAGCGGGAACGAAGGACCTGTGGTAATGCTCTCTAACACACTTCACTGAGGTGCTGCCCAGTGCTGCTATAGAGTCTCATAGATGGGGTGGGATTCATTGAACATAAGAGTTGCTAGCCTGTTTAGTGTCCTCCTGTCTCCCAACACCTGCACCGGGTCCAGGACAGAACTGGCCTTCCTAATAAGTTTGTCCACTCTGGTTCCATCTGCATTTGTGATGCTGCTGCCCCAGCACACCACTCCATAAAATATGGCTAATGCCACCACAAAAAAGGTTCCGAATAATGGCCCCCACATGACTATAATAACCTCAGCTCTGTCCTTTTTTTTTTTTTTATAATAATTGTTGTCCGACCAGTCCAGTTTAGGGATGAGGTGAACACCCAGGTACTTATAAGAGTCCACCATGTCAATGTCCATTTCCTGGATGTTCACCGGTGTTGGGAGACGGCAACCGTTCCTACGAAAATCCACCACCAGCTCCTTAGTTTTTGCGGTGTTGATCTGGAGGCGGTCACATGGGCACCAGTTCACAAAGTCCTAAGTCACCTGTCACTTAAGTTACTTAATTTGACAATTGCATAATTGTCAAATTAACAATTACATTTACTTTTTCATGGCTTCACTCTTGGCCAATTATTTGTTGTGGCTCAGTGGTTAAGAAATTGGGTTATGAATCTAAAAGTTGTTCCACCATAAGTTTCTAATGTGGGCCCTTAAGCAAGATTCTTAACTTCGCTCCATGGATGCCATATCATGATTGACCCTGCGCTCTGATGTCAACTATCAAGTTGGTTTACCAAGTTTCTTTTAAAAAAGCATCTATAAAATGATGTAATGTTTTACTTTTCTGATTGAATGTGTACTCAAATTGCTGAAGATTTGATGGATTTTTTTTATATCATGATTTCCTTGTTTCCCTGACTCAAAGGGAAATAATATAAACAAAGTAGCATTGTATTAACATGAGCTATGTTTTCAAATTTTGTGTATCACTAATATTTAATCCTCAACACTTATTATTATTTTTGTTTGTCTGCATTTCTGCATAGGTCAGTGCTGACTGTGGCTTGTGAGCAAACAGAAGTCCTGCTGTTTGATCCTGTCTCATCTAAACATATAAAAACTTTGGTGGAAGCACACGAGGATTGTGTGAACAACATAAGGTAGGTCTTATAATCAACACTAAGTTTCAATGTTTTTTTGCTGTGTTATCACATACAGTCATTCATTTCTGTTCTGTAGTACAGCATTACTTTTTAATGAAGTAAACATGTATAATTTTACTACTTTATTTATTGTCCTTTTGTTCTATGCTCATGTACTCATATTAAGGTCTACTACGTCAAACCTAAGATGTGTAGTTCTTTTTGAATTTTGTTGTGTTTGTGGTTCAAACATTATGAGAATACTTTACTTGTTTACATTAAGCAATTAGTTCATGTGCTCTGTTCCTTTGTATAACATATCACCTGTCCCCATTTTAGTTTTACACACAGGATTTATTTTATTAAGAATTGGTTCACCTTTTAAAATGAATTAGTTGTGTGATGAATCATGAAACAAATTTTTGATTGTGATGCTAGGTTTTTGGACAACCGATTGTTTGCCACCTGCTCTGATGACACAACCATTGCATTATGGGATTTAAGAAAGCTAAACACAAAAGTATGTTCACTGCATGGCCACGCTAGCTGGGTGAAGAATATTGAATATGACACACACACTCGGTTGCTTGTAACATCTGGCTTTGATGGAAATGTCATCACATGGGACACCAACAGGTTTGTGCTGTTATGCTATGGCTGTTTTATTTTCAGGTTTTTTGTATTGGCTTCTAACCACATTGCACGGGTGCAGGTTCACAGAGGATGGCTGTCCCCATAAGAAGTTCTTTCATACGCGCTACCTGATGCGAATGCGTCTTACTCCAGACTGCAGTAAAATGCTTATCTCCACTTCCTCGGGATACCTTCTTATCTTACATGACCTTGACCTCACTCAGAGCCTAGAAGTTGGAAGCTACCGTATCCTCAGGGCTCGACGTGCTCCGCTAAGCACAGGTATGTAAAAGTGCTTATGTGTATTTACATATTACATTGTTGCACAAAATAAAATATCTTTGATTTAATAATTAAACACTTATTTGACTAAAACACAAAATGAATATTCATGTTTTTTTACATACCAACCAGTTCATATTTAGTCAATTTAAATACATGCAACATTGAAACATTTGTCCTCGGTCCAAATAAGAATAAAATGTTATTTGACAAAAAAACTAAATTTATTTAATTTTACAAATATTTACAATTAAATTAAATCTTAATAAAACAATTTATGAAAACTGCAGGAAAATTTTTAACCCTCAGGCAGGATTCTGAAAAAGATTATCATGTTGTGATTAGGTTATGGGTGTGGAATTTTTAAGTCAGGAACAACACTTCACCCACAAAATCTTAGATGAAAAATCTTGGACCTGCTTCTCTGATTCTCTTTTAAAATGTAGTGCTTAAATGTAGTTTGGCTGCTATAAAGTGTAAACACACTCAAAATGCATTCAGATCTAATTGCGACCAGGTTGTTTTTTTAGGCCATACTTGTTTAGTGTTGTGTTATGCATTAAAAAATACTTCTTTACATTGTTACTAAAACATAGTCTCATGATTCATAGTAATAGAAATAAAAAAAATAGAGGTTGAGGCTCATGATAAACAGGTCCCTTAGAAGCCTCACTATAGTAGTTATACACTCACGGGCCACTTTATTAGGTACACCATTGTAGTAACGGGTTGGACCCCCTTTTGCCTTCCGAACTGCCTCAATTCTTCGTGGCATAGATTCAACAAGGTGCTGGAAGCATTCCTCAGAGAGTTTGGTCCATATTGACATGATGGCATCACACGGTTGCCGCAGATTTGTCGGCTGCACATCCATGATGCGAATCCCCCGTTCCATCACATTCCAAAGATGCTCTATTGGATTGAGATCTGGTGACTGTGGAGGCCATTTGAGTACAGTGAACTCATTGTCATGTTCAAGAAACCAGTCTGAGATGATTCCAGCTTTATGACATGGCGCATTATCCTGCTGAATGTAGCCATCAGATGTTGGGTACATTGTGGTCATAAAGGGATGGACATGGTCAGCAACAATACTCCGGTAGGCTGTGGCGTTGCAACGATGCTCAATTGGTACCAAGGGGCCCAAAGAGTGCCAAGAAAATATTCCCCACACCATGACACCACCACCACCAGCCTGAACCGTTGATACAAGGCAGGATGGATCCATGCTTTCATGTTGTTGACGCCAAATTCTGAGCCTACCATCCGAATGTCGCAGCAGAAATCAAGACTCATCAGAACAGGCAACGTTTTTCCAATCTTCTATTGTCCAATTTCGATGAGCTTGTGCAAATTGTAGCCTCAGTTTCCTGTTCTTAGCTGAAAGGAGTGGCACCCGGTGTGGTCTTCTGCTGCTGTAGCCCATCTGCCTCAAAGTTCGACGTAGTGTGCGTTCAGAGATGCTCTTCTGCCTACCTTGGTTGTAACGGGTGGCTATTTGAGTCACTGTTGCCTTTCTATCAGCTCGAACCAGTCTGGCTATTCTCCTCTGACCTCTGGCATTAACAAGGCATTTCCGCCCACAGAACTGCCGCTCACTGGATGTTTTTTCTTTTTCGGACCATTCTCTGTAAACCCTAGAGATGGTTGTGCGTGAAAATCCCAGTAGATCAGCAGTTTCTGAAATACTCAGACCAGCCCTTCTGGCACCAACAACCATGCCACATTCAAAGGCACTCAAATCACCTTTCTTCCCCATACTGATGCTTGTTTTGAACTGCAGGAGATTGTCTTGACCATGTCTACATGCCTAAATGCACTGAGTTGCCGCCATGTGATTGGCTGATTAGAAATTAAGTGTTAACGAGCAGTTGGACAGGTGTACCTAATAAAGTGGCCGGTGAGTGTATATTTTCACCTCCACCTTTCTGATTTTATATAGTGTGGGATGATATGACAGACTTTGACCAGAGCATTACAGAATCTTTTTTATAAATTATTTGTTTGCTGGTGTGCTTTGACTCCTCGATCTGTTGCATGACCTATTTCTGGACAAAACATAAACTGTTGAATAGTTGGTGATATATTTGACTAAAATATTTGGCTATACATAGAATTTTATGGTTGACTCAATGTCTATAAGGTATCTGCCTTGGAGTCAGGTATAAATATTTATTCTTTTTTTCCCTCCAGAAGGTTCCTCAACTGGATCTAGGACTGCGGGTTCAAGACATGGGAATGACAGTAAAGTCCATCCACACAGAGAAGGTTAGTTCTCTTATAACTAGATGTCCATCACATTGATGCTTCTCTTTAAAATTCTCTTTTAAGTTTGGACAATATTATTGGTACCCCTCGGTCATGAAAGAAAAACCCACAATGGACACAGAAATAACTTGAATCTGACAAAAGTAAAAATAAATTAAAATGCTATGAACATTAATGGAAAAAGTGAAATCCAGATGAAAGTCAGATGTTGCTTTTCAACCATGCTTCAACAGAATTATTAAAACAGAAATAAACTGATGAAACAGGCATGGACAGAAATGATGGTACCCTTGACTAATTAG
Source organism: Corydoras maculifer (assembly GCA_019802435.1). Classification (NCBI taxonomy): domain Eukaryota; kingdom Metazoa; phylum Chordata; class Actinopteri; order Siluriformes; family Callichthyidae; genus Corydoras; species Corydoras maculifer. The sequence continues at coordinate 2,400,357 of JAFMOD010000419.1, read as the reverse complement.
TTTGTTGCACAACCTTTTGCAATCACTGCACTCAAACAGTTCCTGTAACTGCCACTTCAGAATAGATTAATGGTCTCCTTTTAGCCATTCTTGGGTGTTTTTAGCTGTGTTTTGGGTCATTATCCTGTTGAAAGACCCATAACCTGTGACTGAGACAAAGCTTTCTGACACTGGGCAGCACATTTCTCTTTAGAATCCCTTGATAGTCTTGAGAAGGTTACTTTTAATATCTTTAGAATTTTTTCTGGGCTCTTCTGTTAACATTCATATTATCCACCTCTTTGATTTGTTAGGAACATCACGCTGCTTGGAGATGGTCTTATACCATTTTAACATGCTTGTCTATAATTTTCTTACCCCTTCCTTCGCGTCTTCTTTAGCATGTTGTCCAAGTTGAGCACAGTGACTAGCTGTAGCCCTATATATAGGCCCACTGATTGATTACAAAATTGTAGACACCCATGATGCTAATTAGTGGACCCACCTTGATTTAACATGTCCATTTGGTGACATTATTTTCATGGGTACCATACCATTTTGCCCAGGCCTGTTTGAAGATTTTTTTTCATGGACTGCTTTAATATACTTTAATATATATATATATATATGTATTAAAAAGATGTTAAATGTAAACCTATACATCTATGGTTTTGTCAGGTTTATCACCTAGGAACAGTCTTGAAGTCTTGACACCAGAAATACCAGGAGAGAGGGACCGTGGGAACTGCATCACCTCATTGCAGCTACACCCTAAAGGCTGGGCTACACTGCTGCGTTGTTCCAGCAACATGGATGACCAGGAGGTAAGGGGCAAACCGCAACCACAAAAAGGAAAAAAACGAGTAATTTATCATTAAAGAAAATTGAAAATACTCTTTCCAAACTTGGTGTCAGTTGATTTCATATTTTTATTTTATTAATGTAATCAGGGTTTTCAATAAATACATACATACATACTAACCTATATACATACTTTACTTACTTTGAAGGCATTTATTTACCCAGTACCTGATGTAATGCATATTTGAATTTTAACAGAAATTATGGGTATGACATTAAACATTAATTTGCATCCAGGTTTTGTAGGTTGGTGGTATGTTGATACATGTCAAGTTGTCATGTCAACCCATAGCAGTTAAGATCCTACTGTCCTATACACTCCGAAAAATACAATTGTTGCAGAAGGCTGGTGCTTGTTAAATGAAAAATGCAAAACTGATTAAAAATAGCTGTTTTTATCGAGCTAATTATTCACTTTTCAACGCTTGTGGATGGAGTCAAACATTAGACTGGAGTCAGCCACGAGAGGGCGATACAGACTTAAGAACACTTTTTCTGTTAAACGTCTATTCTTTTATAAAGTCAAGATTTCAGGCTAGTGAGTTAATTAGTGTCTTATTTAAAAAATTCTTAATTCTCTACCAGGGTTGGGCGGGTAGGATACATTCAGGACAGGGTGCCCATCTAATTGCTAAACACACTTTCAAACAGACATATACTAGATGGAGGCTATTTAGAGCAGCCAATTCACCTTAAGTCCATGTTTTTTTGGCCTGTCGGAGAAAACCAGAGAAACTGGAGAAAACTCACCCAGACACAGGGAGAACATGGAAACTCCACCCAGATCAGGATTCGAACCTGGATCTGAAAAAATGACTAACAAACATTTGTCAAGGAGAAATGTATGTTAACAATGAGTGTTAATGGTGTGTTTTGTCTCTGCAGTGGACATGTGTGTACGAGTTTCAGGAGGGTGCTCCCCCCGGACTGCCTGTCTCACCCCGCTGTTCTTTGCGCCTCACACACTATATCGAAGAGGCAAACGTGGGCCGCGGCTACATTAAAGAACTATGTTTTAGCCCAGATGGCCGCCTCATCTGCTCCCCATACGGTTACGGTGTGCGCCTGCTAGCCTTTGATGAGCATTGTGGAGAGCTACAGGAGTGTGTACCTGTGCGAACAGCGCTCCTGCGTGAGGTGTGCTCTATCTACTCCCACAGCGATGTAGTGCTCACCTCTAAGTTTTCACCCACGCATTGCCAGTTAGCCTCAGGCTGCCTCAGTGGACGTGTAGCACTCTACCAACCCCATTTTTAACTGAACTCAGACTTTGTGCAGATTCAGAAGCAACCCAAAAACAGCCCTTGGATGGTTTTCCATATTCATTGTAGTGAGACGTGTGAATGGGTTTGTTTACATTTATTTTTTTTTATTTTGAAACGGTTTGTTTTGTTTGTTGTTTAAATTGATTCACCTCTAAATTAAAAAGAAAAAAACATACCTGTGCAGTTAATTAGAGCAGTCATTACTGTTTTCATTCAGTGCATGTCTCTGGCGGGGATTGCATGCTGAGCAGTGCTTTGTCTTGAGGGTGGTATTAGGGTGGCAGGGTTAGTGTGGTGATGTATACACCAGTGTAGACATTACCGGGATATAAACCTGACCTGCATGGTGAATACCGACATGCTCCTACAACAAAAAGCTACCTGCTTGAGTCAGTCAGTTTGCATTCTTACCACCTGAAGTAGCACTGAATGTAAGCAGTTTAATTGATTTGGGCTGTAACAGACAAGGCTTCTGCAATTTGCCAAGCGTTTTTAGCAGCACTGATTTAACACTTATGAGCCAACCTTTTTGTGATTTTTATTGTATGATTGAAGGGCAGCTTGCTTCTTGTGACACTAATAAATATTTAGTTTATAGATTAATTTATAGATTGTAAAAGAAGTTCTCTTAAGTATGTATGAGTGTGCCAATTGTGTTCCGGACTGTGTATGTGAGATGTTTAGTCATACTAATGCTGATAAATTGGTTGAGTGAGTGTGGTTTGTGGTTGTCTACTTTTTGTCACTTATGTACAGAAAAATCCACCCATTATGGACATGGACAATCAACAGTGTTGCCTGCAAAGAAACCTCTGTTTTTAATTTACTGTCAGAACTATTTATGAAAACTTGACTTATAGCCATGGTGTTCTGAGAATTGCAGATGAGGCGACTGTGTTAGTAAGTTTAAAACATGACTAGAGATTTATTTTGCAGGTTGTCTTAATTATAAACTTTAACATTAAAAGAAACCAAGAACACTCTCACTGGTACAATGCCTTGACTTCCACAAATAGAGAAAGAAAAGTGGAATAAAATAAGTTTAATGCTCAATTGTGCTTCACTGGCATTAAATACATTGGTACAAAGCAATAAAATAATTTTCATTCTTTCATTAGAGCATTTTTTTGTTTATTTTTTTAAACATAGTGTCCAAAAGGTTGTAGTGTTGCAGCTACAAGCCTCTTCAGAATAACTGAATTTTGGTGGCAATCTTTATTTACCAGTTCTTTTGTTACTCGGATTCTCAACTGTTTTAAAGAAACACTATGTGCACTGTTTTATCAAAAGGGGAGAAACCTTTACTAAAATTTAGCTAGTAGGCTAAACATAGTGGTTTCAAATTTCTCCTTAGTCTGTTAGATTTATATCAGTCTTTTCTATAACCAGAAGGTCTAATGTAATCCCTGAAAACAAGAAAGGATCTCCATAAATGGAGAGACAGCTGTCATCTATAAAGGTAATGTGAGCTGGCACATTTTGTTCTACTGTGAATAATGAACACTTAAGGTCTGCCACATGTTTCCAACTTGTCACAGACAAAATAGGTCTCATGTGTAATGGAAATGTGTGGTGAAAATCATGGATTTCTTTTCTTACCATATTTGAATTCTTATCTGCTAGCATGAATAATAATCCACTGATGAAGTACAACTCAGTTACAAGGTGGGAGTATTTCATTATGGTGCGATGATCATATACTGAATCATGATCCTTGAAAATTCTGCTTAAGCCAGACATGGACTCAGTGGGTATTTTAATAAGTGGTGTTATTAAGTAGGGCCAATGTCTGAACAATGTCTCAGTTGTGATTAATGTTTTCAAATGTAAGCATGTCACACAAAACTTTACACGAGTTATATTTTAATAAAGATTAATATTGTTACATATTGGAGATTTAAACACACTTCTTGATTCTGAGTGTAGAAAACCAGCTACACTGAGATTCTATTATTACTTTAACTATTCAGCTCTGGTTTCCTAGAACTGAACTAAGCTTAATTCAAAAATATTGTAATTCTACTCCAGAATTAAGAGTATTTTTGTTCAGAAAACCAGACCTTATTTGCAGAAAATATATCAGTATATTTAATGGTAAATGCCATATTGTCCTTGTTTTTATTTTGTATAGGACTTTTTGTTTACAACCATAGAAGACTGTGTATTGATTTTTTTTCTCTGTTTTTTAAGTCTTCACTTGTAATTTAATTAGCACTATAAAATGTTTTGTTTTGGACCATGTTTATCACTTGTTCTTGGTTTTGCTACGGCGTTGCTGCTGTTCTCGCCGTTGGTTCAGGATCTTGGTGCTGACTCTGAGTTTGCGTACTCGCAAGGCTCTGATCCGCAGCTGTATGTCCATTGGAATCTTTCCTCCTTTGGACACGATCTGCTTAATGCGTTCTAGTGAAGTTTTTGTCAATGTAAAGTCACATATGGTGGGACTAGGTTCTGAGCCCACAGTGCAATAGCGATGAACAGGAAAGTAACCCTCAGCCCACACAATAACCTTATACTCCCCCGGGTTCAGCAGACGCCAGTAGTCTCCATCAACAGCTATAAGAGGTTAAAAAAACATTACAGCATTTGTTAGTGCTGTTAATAGCAATGCATCTTTTTTATGCACTTGAAAAATGTACATGCTGTTGGAATGTAAACACCAAGAGGTGCATCCATAGCAATCAAAGGGCTAAGCAGTGGTCAGGTTCTGCTATCTAATTTATTTTTGCTACTTACAGATGTGTGATACTGGATTATGTCCTTAATAAATAAATAACCAAGGCTAAAATTTGTCTAATTTGTTTTAAATTAGTTTTATGAAAAATGTAATTATATTTCAATTGAGTTATATGTATTCAGAAATATAGAAAATGGTAAATTAATATGATTGTAAATGAATTGTAAAATGATTGTAAAAGGAAAAAATAACTTTCTTGTTTTGTCTGTTTAGTTAGTTACATAAATTGTGTTTAAATTAAATTTAAATTTAAGTCCTGTTATTGTAGGATAATTTTAAAGAGTTTAACCAATTTGGAACTGCATAAATACCTTTTACCAACTGATTAAGTGCAAATGTCCATACAGTGGGTTGCAAAAGTATTCATACCCCTTGAACTTTGCCATATTTTGTCACATTACAACCACAAACATAAATATATTTCACTGGAATTTAATGTGAAAGACCAACACAAAGTGGTATACAATTGTGAAGTGGAATGAAAGTTATACATGAATCAACATTTTTTTTACAAATAAAAAACTGAAAAGTGCAATGTGCAAAATTATTCAGCCCCCTTTTCCCTGAGTGCAACCAATTGCATTCAGAAGTTGCCTGATGACTGCTAATGACTTAAAAGGGTCCACCTGTGTGTAATCTAATCTCAGTACAAATACAGCTGCTCTGTGACGGCCTCAGATGTTGGTTAAGAGAATATTGGGGAGCAAACAGCATCATGAAGTCNCACAAAGTATTGACTCAGGGGGGCTGAATAATTTTGCACATCGCACTTTTCAGTTTTTTATTTGTAAAAAAATTGTTGATTCATGTATAACTTTCATTCCACTTCACAATTGTATACCACTTTGTGTTGGTCTTTCACATTAAATTCCAGTGAAATATATTTATGTTTGTGGTTGTAATGTGACAAAATATGGAAAAGTTCAAGGGGTATGAATACTTTTGCAACCCACTGTATATTATGTGCATTTACTGCTACATAAAACAATATAGAACAACCACCCTAATAATAACTTAAGTACAATGGTGAAATGTATTTACAAAGCCCTTTATTTTGGATGAAAGTGTCTGCTAAATAACTAAATGTATACATCCAAAACTGGAATTTACATCGCAGATAACCGTTTCGCCCACTGGTTTGAAAGTTGCTAAAGTGCTTTGACTGAATGGAAGTTAACCTTTGCAATCATGATTCCAATTTTCTCCCCACTCACTCGTCACCCCAACCCCCCCATGATAAAAGTTGTTACTAGAGTAAAAATGAACTCATCTTTACTCTAATTACTTTGGGTAAAATACAATGTTTATGATTAGATGGTTTTGTATACTGTTCCACTACTTGTTTATATTTAACATACCTGATCTAATGTCATGGTCAATGCCTTCTACTTTAACAATGGCATTTGCAATTCCACGTTTAGATTCTTTATCTGTGATTACACCTTTTATGCCTCTGTGCACCTAAAAAGTAGATTACAAATAGGTTACATCAACGACAATAAATAAGTGAAGATCTAGCAGTAAACTAGTATTTATATCAAAAAATTAGAGTGGCAGATACCTGCTCCATGTAGAGCAGGAGAGATTCCTTGTTGTTTTCCCATTCAGCAGGAAGTTCACCAGCATGAGGAAATTTATCACATGACAACTCTACTGTCACCTCAAAACAGTTTGTGTGCAGGTAGCTGAAGTCATTCATACCTAGTCACATACAGGCATTTAAATACACACAATCATGATCAGTTAAAACATTTAAAAAAATCATGATCAGGTAAAACTGATCAATAAATAAACAGTTATTGAAGAATGTAAATGTATCACCATTATTATATTCAAGGATTCAAGGAGATTTTATTGTCATTTACATATCATTTGGTACATAAAATGCAAACGAAATTATGTTTCACAGACCCAGTTTTGACCCTAAGCATTAGAGGTAGTATTAAAAAGGTAGAATTTAAAAAATTAATATAGGATTTAGAATAAAGTGTAATTATTTTTTTAGGTAATGTGAAAGTTTGTTTTGTTTGCTGTTTTGATTTTTGTTTTTATGTTTCTTTTTAGGGCGGCACGGTGGCTTAGTGGTTAGCATGTTCGCCTCTCAGCGCTAGGGATTCCCGGTTCGAATCCCCATCTGGGTGGAGTTTCCATGTTCTCCCCGTGTCCGTGTGGGTTTCCTCCAGGTTCTCCGGTTTCCTCCCACAGTCCAAAAACATGGATCAAGTCAATTTAGTTCTCCAAATTGCCCCATGTAGAGTGTGTCTGTAAGTGAGTGAGTGTGTGCCCAGCGATAGGTCAGCGCCCTGTCCTGGGTGTGTCCCCTGGATGGGCATGGGGAACCCCACCGCGACCCTAATATAGGATAAAGCGGAACATGATGAATGAATGTTTCTTTTTCCAAATAAAATGTGTGTGTGTGTGCGCTGTAGGTAAATGGTAAGCATTGTAAGTAAAAGTATGTACTGTTCAGGTTGGTGTTGAATATTTTCACTTGCCTTTTGTTCTAAGCATCTTTTCGCTGCATTCTTAAAAAAATAATACAACTGCTAATTTGAACAACTTTGTCTTAATATGTGGAACAAGGTGGAATATGAAAAAATATTTAATACTGAAATTTGTTTAATACTTTGTATAGAAAGCTTTGTCTGCTATTATATTTTAACCATAACCCTACATTGTCATCTATATATACTTTTTCTATAGCTCTTATGCTAATTGACTTTTATTTGATGAACTGGCAAACAGCACTTATACTGATAAAATGTTCTCTGACTAAATAATGTCTATTCAAATGAAAACAATGACCCCAATTGTGATTATATTCAAGACTAGGGGTTGAGAAATCTATCTGTATCTAGTACAATAGCTTTAATATTTTTAGTAGTTTTTTTTAAAGAATGAAAACAAAATTTTGTTTAGTTATCTAATGATTTAATGAAAAATTATGGTCGCATATGATGCATTAAAAATGTTTATAAAGTTGAGTTTTTTAACTGTATGGATGTGTTTCTGTCTGCTTACTTCCTGGGACAGTGTGCCAGTCAGCTCCATTGATGATGTTATTGTACTGCTGAAAATCTTCAAAATGGCAGATCCTTCGTTCAGGGTTTGCCATCACCAGATTGCTGGAAGAATAGACAGCTGCCAACCAACGAAAGAAGTCATTATCTGCAGTAGGGGTGTCCTTACGTGGGATCCAGTCTCTAGTGCAGTCATAAGGGTAGGTGACCACTAGCTCCCCTCCATGTAAATTAGCGCTTAGCACAAATGGAATGTGTTGCATCCAGCTAATTAATGCTCGAGTTTCTGGTGCAACCTTTCAAAAAATTTTCATAAAAAAATAAATCAATTAATTTGTGTGTTAGATGTTTCATTAAGCAAACTGCAGAAATATGATGAAATCTCAGTGTTACAGTAAGTTCAGGGTGTTCTGTTACAGAAAAATGTAATTTTTATTTTAACTTTGTTTTTTTATATAATAACTTTTATTTCGGCGGCACGGTGGCTTAGTAGTTAGCACGTTCGCCTCTCAGCACTAGGGATTCCCGGTTCGAATCCCCATCTGGGTGGAGTTTCCATGTTCTCCCCGTGTCTGTGTGGGTTTCCTCCGTGTTCTCCGGTTTCCTCCCACAGTCCAAAATCATGGATCAAGTCAATTGAATTCTCAAAATTGCTCCATGTAGAGTGTGTCTGTGTGAGTGAGTGTTTGCCCAGCGATGGATTGGCGCCCTGTCCTGAGTGTATCTGCCCAGCGCCCAAGACGTTCTCCCCTGGATGGGCATGGGGAACCCCACCGCGACCCTAATAGAGGATAAAGTGGGAGATAATGAATGAATGAATGAATGAACTTTCATTTCTATGAATTTTATTAAAAACATTTATCCATAGGCTTTTGTGTATATGAATAGCCAAATTAAATAAGCCAAAATACAAAAAAGTTAATATACACATGTTTATACTGTATAAATAAAAATTGTGTATAATACATACTGTTGCTTCTGTTGTGGTATAATACTCAGGCATGGGAATATAGTGGTTACTGACTCTCCTCTTACTTAGTGCCTCCTCTTGAGCATCCCACATGATATTGTTGAGGTCAGGAAAATTATGGTTCAGGTCAATGCCCTCAAATGTGTATCGTCCAAGAGCCCAGCCAGAAAGTTCAGAACCCTAACATAGCAAAGAAATTTCTTTCAAGTACAGATCTACTTCTTAATCAAGAATGGGATTCACAAACTAAATGTACTTACTGAACCATGTGACAATTTAGTGTTTATACATGTATGTGTAATTTCAATGCACAATAAGTATACAACTCGATTTCATTAGTTGCCTTTATTTAGTATTTAAGTGTCAGATGAAATTGATCAAGAATGTATGATCAGGAAATGTTGAGAGACAAATTATTATACTGTTAAACACCAGTAGTAGTAAAGTTCACTAGTAAGAAGTAAGTGTCAGTGAACACAGGTATCACATCAATAACTGAATCATAGACTTTATTATTATTATTATTATTATTATTATTATTATTATTATTATTATTATTAAAATATAATTTTACCTTTTCATATGCTGCTTCATATCCATCAGGGTTTACAGATGGTAACAGATGTATCCGTGTGTTTTTTACAAGCTGAACTATTCGCTCATTACCTAGTTTGTATTCCTGACAAAGGTACTGCATAAGATTTAGCATCAGTTCCCGACCCAAAACCTCATTGCCATGCATTCCAGCAACGTAGCGGAACTCGGGCTCCCCTACACATCATACATAAATATTAATCAAAAAAATCAAAAGGCATTTAATGTTTTTTTCAAGCCAGTATTAAATTTTAAACAGCTTCTCAATCATTTTCTGTGAAGTCGCTTTTTTTTAAAACTGGGAATATGTAAATAATAAAAACATGTCACACAAAGGAAAGATGCATGTCTGCTATCTGACCCAGTAAAAAAAACCTGACATATTTGTTACTTACCCAGTTCATGTCGTCCAGGATTATCTGAAATTTCCATGACATAGAGTTTAAGTCCAGTGTAACTCTTTCCAATAGTGTAGATACGTGTTATATCAGGACACTTATCTGTTACTGCCTTCATTAACTACATACAAATAATACAATTACAATTTTGTGGACAAATTTTAAGGCATTAAATCATCTTTATACAGTATTTGTCAAAATTGTTATGCATATTTGGAAAAAACACTTACTTTTCTCATCTCAACATAATTATGGTGCCTGAAGTCTAATTTGTCAGCAGATTTTGTCTCTGACTCTAGAAAATCGATGCCAGGATCTATGTATAGATACAAAACAATACATTTTACTAGACCAAGTATACTTGTTTATTTGGTTTGATTGTATATTGTTATTGTAGAAATATTGTAGATTGTTATAGTAGAAAATTTGGAACTGGAACCTGGCATAGGGCACCCTAAAATTTCTGCTCTAAGACAGATAGTGCCATTTTGAAACCAGCTTTGTGGGTTGATACGAATATACTGTGCCACTGTAGGCTCAGGAAACAAAGCCAGGACAGGAGTTTCTTGGTCAAAATTTCCCACAAGTACCTAAACAGTGAAACATGCATTAAAACTATAGTTAAATTATGGTTAGACAGAAAAGTCATGCAAGTAGACAGTAAAAATGCCAAATATTACTCACCGCCTCTTGTGATTTGTTCATGCAGGGAAGCCAAACCAGTGAGTCATTACTAAACTGCACTTTATATCTAGTGACCCAGTGCATACTGTTTGAAAAAACAAATAAGAAGAAAAAAGTATTCTCATAAATCAGCGAAAGCAAATATCATAGGGGTTTAACTTTCTTTGGTAATTTGAATCCTGACCTCCAGATGGAGCTTCTGCCCTGTAGAATGACCCCAGTGAAGAGCGTTGGCCTAAGTGCGTCCAACTGCAACCACTGCTCTGTATCCTCAAGCCCAGCACACCATGCTCCATCAAACTCATCCCCATCCTCTAGACCTGACTTAACACACATGCAAAAATACAGTATAATATAAATCAATACTTGCCTGATGCAATTCCGTCTACTTATTTGTGATTAGAATGTGCCTGGAAGGACTTTCCTATAAAGCTTGAGAATGAATTCACATGGCACAACTGAGTTTGCATTTTGACTTTACAGGAAACAATGTTGCCTTGATGCAGCGTGTGTCGTTTAAAGATTTCTTATAATCTGCTAAAACATAATCTGGATCTTATATTTGATCTTGTGAATTTGACTTTAGGTTCCAAAGCTACTCAGTGTCAGAAAACTCACTGACTGCCAGATATTCCTGTCCTGATGTTGGACCCCCCTGAGTGCTGGAGTACAAACGTTTGGAAAGAAAACACAACAGCGCGAGTGTTGATCATCAATACTTCAATTTACTGTAAGTTACACAGCTCATTTATATTGATGAAAAAACAAGGATGGTACTTGTTAGTTGTTCGACAGGTGTGGGCGTACAAATTCTACTGTTTAGTCAATACAATGTGTACGAACAAGCAGAAACCGAATGAATGTTTCTTAGAACAAAGGAGAAGAGTAAAAACAAGGTCAATTAAGACCTTGATATGGAAGCATAGAGAAGGGAATGTTCCAAATTAAAGATACAATGTGTGTGACTATAAATGTATCTAAATGATACAAATGTTAAAGCTTATAATCAACTGTATTTAACTGTATTCAATTATTTCTTTCTGTAAAATATCAATCTGCTTATATATTCAGGTTAACCATAAATTAAAAACTTATCTTTACTTACCTTACCTTCACTTATCTACTTATCTACCTTCACTTAATCTTTTATATATTCTGAGATTAACTCTAGACCAAAAAATTTGAAAGTGTTTAGCATAGAAGTGACTTCGTCTTTGCATGATCAAGATTTAGGTTTTATTCTTGATGCAGCTTCAAAGAGCTGCGACTATCTTCATTACTGTAGCTTTATTGCTTCTTATGCAGAGGTTCCTGAGTCTCAGCTTACATTTATTGACATACAGCAAGATGAAAATCTTTATAAAGTGTGGATCTCCTTCTTGCCTTTATTAATTCTGAAGAAGGGGACATTGTATTTAATAAGTGGTTAGTAAGTATATATACAAGTGGCGGTATTAAAAGATAATTAAATTAATGACTGGATTGCTTAATAAAGTTTTCTGAAGTACTCCCAAGCTTATGAGTGTGTATAGTGTATGAGTTTTGTGTAGTTAGAGGAACTATCGACCATGCTAAAAGTCTTTAACTTTCATATGTTTTTTATACTTTCATAAAAATGTCATGTGTTAAATTCTAAAAAAAAAAAAAAGGGCGATTTCTATTTGGTGCTTCTTTGTTCTTTTCATATCTTTCCTCTTTTTTTTCTCCCTCAAACTGAAGAAATGTAGGTCTTTAAACGTGTGATGCTGAAAATTGACACAGTATGTTCTAAAATAAACATATACACCTGCCTTCTTCCTTCAACATGTTGATGTCTGTATAAGCAAAAACTATTATTTATTTTTCATCATTTCATCATTTGTGACTTGGTATTATGTTTGCCTAATTACTAAATTGTGGTGTATCTCCCAAACTGTTGCGCTGTGCTTTCTCTGTTGTTGTCACACATTTGTTAATTTGTATATTTTCTCAATGATCAATACTGTAAAACCCTCACAAATAATAAATTAATAAAATGCAATTAATAAACAAATAAAAATTGTCTGACCTGAATGTTAAGACGTGCTCTTTGGGGACCCAAACCATTGCTTAGAGATGTTGAAGCTTGCAGCTGGTAATCAGACACTCTTAGAGACTTTAGACCTAAGGGTGGACAGTCTGTAGGGGGAAGGGAGAGAGAGAAAAAAGACATGTAAAAAAGGAGTAAGGAAGAAAAATTAAGCGCTTAAGGCAGAAATAAACAGACATTTAGTCATAAACTGAAAAAGAGACTAGTCAGATAAGTATTTATTTTGTTACAGTAACTAAGTAGACTGAATGAAGAGTATTTGATTAATTAATAAATAAACACACGCAATGAAACTAAAACAAAAAAAACATGAAATGAAAAGCAATTAAATGTTGTTGTTTTTTTTGCACAGTGTGACATAAGTTATTTGTTATTCATGTGCTGTAGTTTAAATGGGAACCTATTTAAACACAACAACAAAAGAAAACAGTGTTTGTTTGTTAGATACAAATAGAGAGTTTAGTTAAAAAATTTCTAAATGCATTTCTAAAATTAATAATTTTTTTATTATGTAATGTACACTACATGGTAAAATGTTTCTGGACATCCCTGATCCACCAAGGTCCAGAATATTATTCAAAAAGTATTTCAATATCATTCTCAGAGTCTAAACCACAACGTGAATACACATTTAAAATATATCGGACAATAAACATTAAATGTTGGCCACCTGCACTGTTCCCTTCCAGCACTAAATATATACGTTCCTGTATATTGTAAATTGTCTTTTGTATTTATCATATTTTTGTATTGCACATGCTATTGTATATGTGCACTTTATGTTGTTTTGTGTAGTTTTCTGTCCTGTGTAGCACCTTGTTCCTGGAGGAATGTTGTTTCGTTTTGCTGTGTACATTACACCACTGTATATATGAGTCTGTGGTGGCGAGTGCTATCCTTTATGCTGTTGCATGCTGGGGCAGCAGGTTGAAGGTGGCAGATGCTAACATGAGGTCATTTCTACCTGTGGCCATCAAACTCTACAGCTCCTCTCTTCATGTGTAAGGTTTTTCTACGTGCAATACCACATTACACACTATATAGTTTTTATATGTACACTCAGGACAGGGTGCCAATCTATCGCTGGGCACACACTCACTCACACAGACACGCATGCATACACACTCTATATGGGGCAATTTCGAGAACTCAATTGACTTGATCCATGTTTTTGGACTGTGGGAGGAAACCTGAAAACCCGGAGGAAACCCACGCAGACATAGGGAGAACATGGAAACTCCACCCAGATAGGGATTCGAACCAGGAATCCCTAGTGCTGAGAGGCGAACGTGCTAACCACTAAGCCACCGTGCCGCCTTTAAGAAGCACTTTTCCCCCCAGGGATCAATGAGGTATTCTGATTCTGATATGGTTGAAATGACAAATAAATCTCATTAATACTTAATACTTGAATGTACACTTTTAGAATGGATTGAAACAAATGTCATTCAGGCTTTTTTGTCTAATATCACACCGGTTGCAAATATTTTTGTTAACAGAACGGCCCAGTTCCGCAAAGCCACACCAAAATCATGTGAAATGGCCTACAGGAAATTGGATGCAGTTATAACTGCCTAGGGAAAAATGTATCATTAATATGTATTGTTTTTAAAAAGGTACTTTCCCATATGCTCTAGATAAAGCAATCAGAAGTTCACATATTTTTGGCCACAGCCTTGTTTTTAGTGTATTTCTTCACATGAGATATGCTGTTATGCAACATTGACCAAACAATAAATGCGCCACAGTGTTTTATGTTTTAAAAATACATCATTATAAGACTTAAAAGTAGTATGTATGTTTTGCCTAATGCTGTGGAAAATTTCCTTTGTGTCTAGGAAGCTGCATTATTATTTCTTAGTATTTGTACACGATTTTCCAGGTTTTTGACAAATCTACTAGCTTAAGTAAAACGTACATTAATCATTTTCTCTAGCAAATGATTAATAAATAAATAAATAAATTACTACTTTAATGGCCCTCTGATCCATATAAACTTTTTTAAATAATAAAATGGGCTATAATGACATGCATAATTACAATTTCAACATGCATCAGCAAAACCCTCATCCATTTCTAGTTTTCAGTGCAGCCCTATTCCCTACCGAACCCCCAGAACCAAAAAAATGATAAGTGTAAATTATAACTCGCCGGGTTTAGATGGATGTTTCTTGTCCGTGTCTTCAGTCACGTTAGATTTAGTTTCATTTACTGTAGGCTTGCTGAGCCGATGGTTTTTGGCATCTTCACTGGCATTACGTGAATATTTAAAAAATAATATTGTATCATTAAATACCTCACTGGTCACTTTGCCATCGACTGTGTGGTTTTTATAGGACGTGGTCAAATCTGCAAAATGCAACAAAATAAAAAACGTTACCAGATTTAAGAACAGAGCTCGACCTAACATTCCCCTCATTCTGTAGCCAGACTTTAAACCACTGCTGAAACCAGCAAACGCTATAGCGTCTGCAGACCCCAGAAGCTCTGCCCTGTAATCTAATACAGCTGTTACCGTAAAGTATGTAGTAGCTGGAAAAGGATTGAGTAAAAATACATTTGATCGCAATACTAGAATGAATGAATTTACCTTTCTGTAAAACAATGTGAAATGATTATTACTTTATCTGTATAATATTTTTTATTATGGTGTATAATAGAGGCATTTTGCAAATAGTTTGTGCTTGATGTAACTACTTAATTATTTTTTAAATAAAACTGTAACTTTTAGATTTTAATTGTTTTATTCATTCATTCATTATCTCCCGCTTATCCTCTACTAGGGTCGCGGTGGGGTTCCCCATGCCCATCCAGGGGAGAACGTCTCGGGCGCTGGGCAGATACACCCAGGACAGGGCGCCAATCCATCGCTGGGCGATTTTAATTGTTTTAAAGTTTGTAAAATTGTATTTTATATTTTCTGTTCCTTTAAGAACATTGACAACGGTAATTTCCTAAGTTATACTGTTAATTTCCAAGGTTACAAGGCTACATAGGTTCCAAAGTTAGAATTAAGGGTTAAAGTGTTTATTAAGGAGCCGAAGAGCGACGAGACGCAACATGAAGCCATATTCTCTCTTTAATGTTTTATGCAGCCAATGAGGTTCATGTTCTGTTGGTATACTAATTGTGTTTACGTAAATTTTACTACCTTTTCTAGTATTAAGGTGAATTGATATGTAATTGTGGTTCTAAGTCAAGATGTAAATTTGTGTGGTTAAACAAGCAAAGGATCATTCCGAAGATTAAGAGTTTACAATGTATAAATTGCTCATTGCATATTTGTTTATGTGATTAATGTTACAGTTCTTGCCACGGTGGTTTAGTGGTTAGCACGTTCGCCTCTCAGCACTAGGGATTCCCGGTTCGAATCCCCATCTGGGTGGAGTTTTCATGGCCTCCCCATGTCCGCGTGGGTTTCCTCCGTGTTCTCCGGTTTCCCCCCACAGTCCAAAAACATGGATCAAGTCAATTGAGTTCTCGAAATTGCCCCATATAGAGTGTGTTTGTCTGTGCGTGTGAGTGTGTGCCCAGCGATAGATTGGCGCCCTGTCCTGGGTTTATCTGCCCAGCGCCCGAAACCTTCTCCCCTGGATGGGCATGGGGAACCCCGCCGCGACCCTAATAGAGGATAAAGCGGAAGATACTGAATGAATGAATATACTATATCTATTTGAGTGTGTTTGTGTGTATGTGTGTCTGGCGGCACAGTGGCTTAGTGGTTAGCACGTTCGTCTCTCAGCACTAGGGAATCGAATCTCCATCTGGGTGGAGTTTCCATGTTCTCCCCGTGTCTGCATGGGTTTCCAAAAACATGGATCAAGTCAAATTAATTCTCCAAATTGCCCCATATAGAGTGTGTCTGTGTGAGTGAGTGTTTGCCCAGCGACAGATTGGCGTCCTGTCCTGGGTGTATCTGCCCAGCGCCCGAAACATTCTCCCCTGGATGGGCATGGGGAACCCCACCGCGACCCTAATATAGGATAAAGCGGAAGATGATGGATGGATGTGTCTGTGTGAATGAGTGTGTGCCCAGCGATAGATTGGCATATCTATTTGTCTGTCCACCATTGATTGGCGTTCACCACTTGAATGACATCTACGCTGTCTAATCACAAAACGGGAGGTGTGGCGACCGTGGGTATGTGCGTTGTGTTTTTATTTAGAAACTGAAAATAACTCCTTTTGACTCCAGTTGAAACGCCGCGGCTTTTTCCAGGCAGAGCGGGACACAAATCAGGTTTGTTTTGGGTGCGTTTATATCTACAATGGTTTAAAAAGTGTTTTAATAGGATTGAGGATGAAGAAAATACAAGATATCGGTATTGATCGACATGGAGTAAAGCCAGCTCGTGCAACCTGTCTTCCGTTTATGAAATACAACTAGCTAGCTAGCTAGCTAACGCAAGCTTTTTATTGACGGTAACACGGCGGAGAATTACACTACCGGCGAACTGTTTTTAAAAATGATTTGTTTCCAAGTCTATATGACCTGTTTAACTGCATTAGCTGCCGACACTTTATTGATTCAAGTCTTTTGCTTGGCTAATTAGGAGTGCTTTGCTAATTTGGGTTTCACTGGCTGCCAGTTCTTTATCTTTATCAGCGCCAGACCTATTTTCTGCATGACGCCGTGCAAATGTTGATTACTTTATTGCAAATCATCTGTGTGTTTTCTGTCAAATTTGCTAGCCGTAGCAAAGAGTCAACTTGTGTTAGCGCGCGTTTTTGACGGTGTCGGTTCGGAGTCATTTTTATTCAGTAGTTTGACATGTTGGGTTTCTCTCATATGGCACCATATCACTAACCTTAGTTGGGTTGTGCACAGTCTGCATAGTTTGTGTTTAAGGTACTGGACTACTTCTTGTGCTCACCTGTCAGAAGGTCACAGTAGACAAATGGTGTTGCAGGATCTTACCTAGTTGCACTGCAGATTTGGGCAAAACCCTTTCCACTGTACTGGGTTGAAGAGACGCATTTTATTATTTCTTATGAGTTGCTAAGAGTATGCACATCATATGACCTTTTTTTGCCAATGCTTGCCCACGTCCATGTGATTGTTCAGTCCATGTGATTGTCCTGTCTTGTCTGATAAGTTACCTTTTTTAAACAACTGAGTAATCCCTGGTGCCATGCCAAACACAAGCGTCAACAGCTTCCACAGCTGTTATGTCACCAGCTTTTTCTACTGGCATCATGTTGTATGCTCCATCTTCT
This sequence comes from Corydoras maculifer, assembly GCA_019802435.1. Taxonomy (NCBI): domain Eukaryota; kingdom Metazoa; phylum Chordata; class Actinopteri; order Siluriformes; family Callichthyidae; genus Corydoras; species Corydoras maculifer. Next base: position 2,382,564 of record JAFMOD010000419.1, on the reverse strand, counting down.
CTTGTGCTTAATCCATTAGATTACAAGGTATGAACTGCTTTGTGTTGCATGGCCTCTCTGACAAATAGCCTATGATAACGTTCACACAGTGAATTGGCACAGCTATAGTCACAAGTTCTTCATAAAGCACCGGTGATATGAAGCTAGCCCAAGAAAACTTCTTGGCTGTCTTAATAACATGCTCAGGGAAAATCACACAACACTGAAGAAAACTGCATTGGATGCAACTGCAATTTAAAGCTTGTACAGCTATAAGCAAGCCTGTGCATATTTTTAATGCTTCATTGAACTTTGGAGCATGGACCAACTCCTCATCTAAATTTACATTTGTTTTGAACTTCCCATCAGTGTTCATTCCATTATTCATTCATTCATTCATTCATTATCTCCCGCTTATCCTCTATTAGGGTCGCGGTGGGGTTCCCCATGCCCATCCAGGGGAGAACGTCTCGGGCGCTGGGCAGATAGACCCAGGACAGGGCGCCAATCCATGGCTAGGCACACACTTACTCACTCACACACACACACTCTATATGGGGCAATTTTTTGAGAATTCAATTAACTTGATCCATGTTTTTGGACTGTGGGAGGAAACCGGAGAACCCGGAGGAAACCCACGCAGACACGGGGAGAACATGGAAACTCCACCCAGGTGGGGATTCGAACCGGGAATCCCTAGCGCTGAGAGGTGAATGTGCTAACCACTAAGCCACCGTGCCGCCCTTCATTCCATTAACTATTCAAAATATATATTAGGGCTGGGGCAACGCATCGATTATGTCGACATAATGGATAACGAAAATATGTAAATTTGCATAACTTGTATTGAGATGCGTGGAGATGGCTTTTCACAACAGTACAACTGCTATACACATGCGTTTACATGCCAGGATATTTGCACAGCAATACCGCGACATAGGTTTGGTTTACCATGATATATTCACAATAATGCTTTATTTTTTTATTTTATTTTGGTAAAGCAGTAAAAGACAGCCATTTTTATGTACTTTAATAGTCTGTTTACCTTCACAATTGGAAATTTTTGAGTGAAATCTAAACTCTAGCCGCTTTAAAAATACAAATTACTAATTAGTTGTGTAATTTCTAACTTTTAAATTTCTCCACAAATTTGAGGTTTGATATTTTGGGCAGTCCTAGTGTGGAGTTTGGATATTCTTCTCATGTCTGTGTGGGAATATTAAAATGCAAGTGTGTATGTTAGTAATATAATTTTTTGATCAGTACATTTTTTATCACTATGCTAACATGTCTGCTGATTACTATAAATATGCCTACAGAGAATTTTCTGGCCTCATGTTCTGGGGAAAAAAACAAATTTGTTGATTTGAATGAAGATTGCTGCTGTTGGCACACATTTTTTTTTTTAGTAGACCGTATTTGTAATATATTTTCTATGTAATAGCCTTTTGCTTAACATGTCTATTAATCTGCACAGACTATTTACGTGGCTTCTAAGGACACTAATATTTGCTTACTTCAATTTGAGTAAGCAAAAAATGAAAAGTAACCCGAAACAACACCACAGCACTTCTGGTGAGGAATTCACATCAGAGTTTAGCTTAATGGTTTGCTCTCAAACTTGTACAGAACTTGTTAAATGTTCTGTTAAGTTTTTATTTCTTGCTTCTTTTTTCTGCTGCCACCAGCAAATTTCATGGTGTGAGCTGGAATGTGGTGCTCTAGGATGCTGTGCTTTATGGTGGTTGGGTGCATACCTGCAAAGATCAGTAACTGAATGCAAATCAGCCTTTCTGCGTAGATGCTTTTTTTTTGCCTAGTTTGTGTGTTGGTTTTTATTTGCATGTTTGCCAAGGTGCAAAGGTTATCTCTTTAACCAATGCAATACATATAACAAGCCTGCAAAGATAGTCTGGTGAGTTCTTTTATTTTTTGTTTTTTACTGCAGTGGAGGATCTGATTCCGATTAGCGCCCGCCGATGTTACAGTTCCGGTGATGCCAACACAGCTCCTCCAGCTCAGGACACGAGAAAGCACATACATATGCTCTCCCCTTTAAACCTGGTCCCAAAGCACATGTTGCCTTATAAGAGTCTGGAGCAGAGAGGTAGACCAACTGTGGCCTTTCCCTCAGGTTACAGGAAGGTCTGTGGAGAAAGCCAGGAAAGTCATTCTAATAATACATTCAATAAAAATGGATCATGCCAGCCAACAACAAAAAAAGATGCTCTCTCACAAAGGCCCAGTTCATACCACATACAGAAAGAATTTGCCCTTTCTTTTTTTAAGCAGCTGAATGAGAACCTAAAGGTAACTGCTCGCAAAGTGTGTTCGTGTGAGCAATAACATTCACACACTTCATTAATCCATAACATTTAATTGTTTTAGAGTATATATTTATTACAATACTTATGGTTAATACTTTTACAATTAATGACGTTAAGAATTTATTATTACATTTAGTTATTATTATTAATATTATTTTATTATGATGATGATGTTTAGGTAAAACATCAGCACTCAAAGGAGATTCAGCATCAAATCCCAGATTCCTCCAATTCATCTTCTATGTCTAAAAGTCACAATTCATCAACATCACCGAATCGGTTTCTCGATCACAAACCTGCGGAACAGCGAATTCAACAGTCTGTCAAGAAGATGGACCAGCCTCTCAGTGGGGATTGCAAACTTCCATTACTTACGCCTGTTTCTTCCACAGTAGGAGAGCTGTTTATTGTTATGGACATACTTACATGTGTGGTCTGTGTTTTGTAAATATTAGAACTTGGTAATGATTTAGAACCTTTATTTAATTGGCATTAGTATAAAGTAAGATTGTCTTTATATAT
>JAFMOD010000419.1:2327856-2379386 GCA_019802435.1 Corydoras maculifer | reverse complement strand
TATATATATATATATATATATATATATATATATATATATATATATATATATATATATATATATGCGTAGTTGGGTTTCATGGATTTGAAAAAGCTGTGAATTGGTAACATTGGTATTGTTATTGTGTATAGAATAAGAATCCATCCATCCATTATCTTCCGCTTTATTTCCCCATGCCCATCCAGGGGAGAACATTTCAGGCACTGTGAAAATACACTTAGGAAAGGGTGCCCATCTATCACTGGGCACACACTCACTTACTTACAAACACACTATATGGGGCAATTTGGAGAATTTCATTTGACCTTTATCCATGTTTTTGGGTTGTGGGAGGAAACCGGGGTACCCACAGGAAACCCACGTGGACACGAGGAGAACATGGAAACTCCACCCAGATTGGGATTCGAACCGGGAATCCCTAGTGCTGAGAGGCATGAGTGTGCTAATCACTAAACCACTGTGCCGCCAGAATAAGAATCCACCAAAGCATTTTAATATTTAGACTTTATATACTGAATTTGTACACATATTGCAATTATATTTAATCAGTGAAAACATTTAAAGTATTTTATTACTCATCTTATTTTTTTATGTGTAGGTTAAACATTCAAAGGAGACTTTGCCTCAGAGCCCTCAGCCCTCTATTTCCAGTTCCTGTTTTACATCTAAGAGCCACGTTTCATCAACATCACATAATCCTCAAATTGAACATCAGTTACCCAATGACCATGTGGATAAGCAAATTCAGTCTGACAAGAAGATGGACCAGCATTTCATCAAGGATTGCAAAATTTCTTCACTCGCCACTGTTTCTTCATCCACAGTAAGAAAGATTTATGAAAACAAGTTTTTTAGGGATACATCAAAATGGGTGGTTAAACTATTTTTATTTATTTAACACTGTATTGACACAGAGGCCAGTTCTTCACTTGCATTGTAATATCTTTATTCTGTGTTAAATTATTAATGTGTGTGTGTGTGTGTGTGTGTGTGTGTGCGCAATAGGAGGAGCATAAAGTCTTACCGACTACGCAAAGTACACTGGGTATGTTACTTTTACAGTTCATAAGTAGTAATTTCAGTCAGGCAGAATTATGCATTTGTCTTTTAGAAATATGTTCATTTTAGTCAGAATAGTTTAATGTGGTTGGCAGAATAATTTCTAGGCAATTTTCTGTATAAAAACTTTATTTTAAAAATATATTTTCTACATGGCTCTAATCTGTTTCGTTTTTCAGGTAGTAAATCTCTGTCTTTGAAGAGACGCAGAGAAAGCAGTACAGAAAATAAAGGAGATATAAAAAGATTACATAAGGAAGATTTCCAAACTTCTCCTGTTATCATCAGTGACTCTTCTTCTTCTGGTTCTTCCGGTGTCAGCTCACCACCAAAATATATCAAAAGTGCCTACTTGAAGACAAGTAGTTCCTCTATTATTACAATAAAGGAGAAACCCTCACCAGTACCAAACCCTCATAGTGAAGTTAGGCCAAAGCCTTCTGATGGTTTGGTTAAACAGCTTTTTAATAATTCTAGCAGGGAGCCAAAGATTGAAGGTAACAAAACAAAGACAGAAACCCAGTCCAGCAAGGTTCTGGAATCCATTCGACTAAAAGGAATCAAAAGCCCTCTAGATGGCAAATTCAGTTATAACATTTTGCATTCCAACAGCTATGTATATCACGATGATGTGGTGTCATCTGACTCTTCCTGTTGTAGTTCATCTTTTAAGCAGTCTAAATCTACTTCATCTAACTCTTCAGGCCTAATGGGGTCTACTGATACAAATGTCCATGATAGCTCAAAGCTCACCCCTACTGCTGTGCAGAATAGAGAGGGAAAGAAAAGCCAAACGTGGAAGGATCCTATAGATTTAGATTTGGATTTGGAGATATATGATTTGACAGAGGCCAGCTGTGCTATAAGTCTAAGTAGCAGCAGGAGTAGCAGTGAGGAGGATCAGCTGCTATCTCTGAAGGAGATCCTGGAGTGTAGTGCAAGGGTTCCTGGCACGCCTCACAAAACTGCATTCTCTGAGCCAAGCACTCCAGGTGTCAAAGTTGCTGTAAGTCCACAAATCAAAGTTTTATTTAAAAAAAATATCCTGCTGTTTTTAGTAATGTACAAAAACATGTTTAAATTTGTGTAATAAATCTAAAATGTCTATAATATCTATTTTTGTAGTAACAAATAAACACTTTTACTGTTTGTTCTTTTGACAACAAAGTTTTTTTTAATATATAAATATATATAATAATTTGAAGCAACTTCTCCAACATCTTTTTTTTTACCACTAGCTGGAGACTATGAGGAATAAAGCTACGAGTTACAAAAACACGCTGGAGTTAATGTTGAAGGAGAAAGAGCTAAATCAAAAGTAATTCCTGAATTTTGCTATACAGTGTTTTGTTTAGAGATGAAAAACTATTCTCAAATCCATTTAGATTTATTACCAATCAACTCAGGAAAGTTTATTTGTCTTATAGGACTAAAGAGCTTGAAATGCAGATGCTTCAGTCTTGTAAAGAAGACCTTTCAAAACTAGAAGAAGAGGATGAAAATTCAGATGAAGCACTGTCACATGAGCAAAAGTATTTTTAAGTATTAAAGCATCATATAATGGAGCGAGAGAGTTGTGTGTTTGTATTATATGCATGATGATTAAATCAGTACTGTTTCTCTTTCTTTTTTTTCCTCTTCTTTAGGGCATTCTTACAAAAATTCTCAGTCACCTCATGTGCCATCAGAGATGTACACCCTGGAGAGGAAGTGTTTTTGCTTAGTAACTTCGGCCGACTTTTTAACCATCAGACTTTGGATCTAAAGAATTTGGCTGTGACCCCAAACAACAGAGCTCAGCAGACTTTGCTGCAGTAAGAAGACTAAATTCAAATCACAAATTAAATTCTGAACTATCACTATGATACAGTGGGTAGCTCAGTCAACTTCTCTTACATTATATGCTTTTAGGTTTTAAATTTCTAAGCAAGTGTTCTTGCTGCGTTTTTGTGGAGTTTAATTATTTTCCTTCAGCTAGTGTAGGTTTTCCTCCCACAGTTTTAAAGCCATATAAATCTGACAATTTTGAGACAATTTGACAAAACTTCCCCATATGTGAATTTGTGAGTAAATTTGTCTGCCCTTTAATGGACAAGCAACCTTTCTAGAGTGTTTATCTCCCATTCAGCAATTGACCACTGGGATAGGCTTTCACTACCCATATAAGATTAAGCTTAGGCTAAACTAGTCCGAATTCTGATAATCTGTGAGTGTAATATCTGCTTGTTTCTATTCAGAGCCAATTTGGAACAGTTTCTGCTCCTGTTAAATGCAGGGTTGCTAAGAAGAGCTTACTCCACCTCCCCTTGCCAGCCTTCAGTCTCACAATGGCTATTCCAGGTAACGGTCTTAATTTTGCAATCAATAGCTTTAATAAGAATAAGTTTAACCACACATATAATGCAAACAGAAAGCCATTGTTGCTGAAAACGTATCACGTGTATGATCCCATTTTTATACATATTTTAACGGGATTAAACAAGCTTCACGCTTAAATCAATTCTGTTGTGGTTCTCACATTCTAGAATTGATTAGATTACTAATTACTAGGGGACTAGATTACTTGGCAGAGCATTAGATGTTTGAAGGTGCATTGTATTCATGGCAGCAACGTCTGACATTAATCATTGTGTAGGTGTTTTTTTTTAGTTCCACATTTGCATTGTTAGCATTTTCTTAAGTGTGGTGACTAAAATTAATTATTTAAGAGCCTAAATTTGTCACTTTTGCAGTCTATGATTTTGTAAAAGGCACTTCATTTACATACAAATGTACATAATGGTTTGTTTAAGTGATGTAACTGACTCTTTTAAATTTAATTGAAGATGATGTCTGTCCATCCAAACCCCATCATCAGTGCACAGATTCTGCAGGCCATGATGACAATTGCCTTAACTGCTGCTCAGCAAATAGGTATGCTTTGATTTAATTATAATCATTGTTATGTGGCTAATTGATGTAACTACAGCATCTATGCTACTTTTATTTTAGTGGAAAGAAACAATAAGAAGTTTGAGGTTTGGGTACCAACTTTACAGGATACTGCACGTGTCTTCCTCAACATGGGTGTCTCATTTGTCAGTCTTTTTCCTTTGGAGGCTCTGCAACCTCCTTTTAATGAGGGTGACCTGCTGTAAGTATTGCAGTTTTAAACCTTTGAAATACATGCTGTCAACCTAAGAATTTGCATCCCTTTGCAGTATTTGATGCATTTTACAATAAATCTAACTTATTTATACTTCCAACGTTCTGATTATATAATGATATTACTGGTGCTAATGAAGTACTTTTTGCAACTTGAGGGTTTACACGTGAATCTATTTGAAGTAGTAATTAACAGCCAACTTTAACTTGTCTCCTAGAGAGAGTTTGGATTTCCAGCCTGATGCTTATAGAAATGAAGAGGACACAAACTTGTTTCCAGAGCATAATTTTGTGAATATAATTAAGGTATTTTATTTTAAAGGAAATGGCTGATTAAACTTGGCATTGTACTGTATCTGGGTATATTATGATACTAGTTGTTGTGTGTGCATGTGTGTAGTACTTGGCACTGTGTGCAGCCTTGTGTCCAGCGGCGTACACTGATGCCGAGCTGCTGCTGCTGTTAACAGTTGTGTGTAGAGTGAGTCTAGAGACTCGATTACAGCTGCTTCCCACTGAAGACCTCAGCTGCCTACTGCATCGTCTCCTTAGCAATTTGACAGAATGGGAAACTTTGGTAAGACCCAACAAATAGGGTTTCATGTACAGTCTTTTGTAAATGTCTGTGCACCCGGTGTCATGTAATAATGGACAAACCATTGCAGATTTTTATGAATAGAAATTTCTGTTTGTGCCTTAATTTAATTTATTTAAATATTAGGTGGCACTGTGGTTTAGCGGTTAGCACGTTCGCTTCTCAGCACTAGGGATTCACTCAGACTAGGGACCGGTTCGAATCCCCATCTGGGTGGAGTTTCCATGTTCTCCCTGTGTCTGCGTAGGTTTTCTCAGGGTTCTCCGGTTTCCTCCCACAGTCCAAAAACATGGATCAAGTCATTTAAGTTCTCCAAATTGCCCCATATAAAGTGTGTATGCGTGCGTGCGTGTCTGTGTGAGTTAGTGTGTGCCCAGCGATAGATTGGCGCCCTGTCCTGGGTGTATCTGCCCAGCGCCCGAAACGTTCTCCCCTGGATGGGCATGGGGAACCCCACCACGACCCTAATATAGGATTAAGCGGAAGATAATAAATGAATGAATGATTAAATATTGTAATTATTATAAGAATTTGGGGAAAAATTTTCATATATATTACTTATAAAGATTGTATCATTAACACTAGGAATTAAATTTTTACTGTACACTGAATTTTCTTTGGACTGTTCTAAGCACTGTTTGGCTTTGACAACGTGCAGGTTCTGACTCACAAATGTCTTTTTTTTTTCATCATATGTAGTTGCCTGAGCTTTGCCAAACCATTACTGATCTAAGTGAAGATCATCACAATCTCAGGCGATTGGTACAACTCCTGCCTCACAGTGAACGAGGAAAGTAAGTGAAATATAATTTTAATTAAATTATTATTTACATATTTTTATTATTTCACTTTTAACTTTGCATGTCTTTTAAAATCTACTTTATTATCTTTTAGAACCTTCTGTATGTAAAAAATTTGTAATTTATTTTTGTCATTAAAAAAGGCAGTTGAGGAGACACCTGAGCGTAGCGATCATCTCTAAACTTTTAAATCAAAGATGCACTTATAAACCCTCGTGTACAGAAATTAAGGTGAGAGATTCAAATATCAACTGAATTCTTTATGATTTTATTTGTCCATGTGGCAAACTCAAAACTGCACTGAACATAAAGAACAGAGCTTTATGTCAAATTACTTATTTATATCTAAGAATTAAGTAGTAATTATTTAATAATTAATTTATATTACCATCAGCAGTAGCACAGCTATGAGCCTGATTTCATCATGAGTCATCAACTCTCATACTGTTTTAGTAGCTGTTTGACAAAACGCAACCATCTATCAGAAATGGTAGACATATCAGCCTGAATGTCTATGTAGAGACATCGGATAAAATCATCTTTAGTCTTGAAATTGTACATTTTGTTTATTAGAAATGTTATAGTTAACATGCTTGCAGTTGAACATCAGAATTCTGTGTTTTAAGCAGTACAGTGTAAACGTAGCAGAAAAAGCTCTCGACTCAGTTAATAAGGTGACTGTGTGTCTGAAATGTGAATATAGTACCTTAATATTAATATCACTACTCAGTAAATAAAATGTCTTGCTGCCTTATCGAGCTGGGTATTAATATATTACACTTTTAATGTTGTGACTTTCAAAGGCACTATTGAAAAAATATACAATTTTATGTTTTTATATGTGAGAGCTTTTCAGTCTGTTGCCTGTGATAAAAAAAACTTTTCCTACAGTACTATAACAATGAAAGTTGAGGGCATTTTTTTCAGATAGCAATGTTGCAGGGGTCAATGTTACAGCAGCTTAGCATTAAACACAAGCCTTGTGGGCCAACTGTTTACTTTTTTTACTCTGGTATTTTTTATAAATAGATGTCATTATTATGTGTGTTCTATTTAAATGTTTGATTTATGCTTTTAGCTCTCAGATCTTAGATGTTTTCTACCTCAAATGCGACCATCTCTACTGTTAAAGGGCTTCATGGCTGCAAAGACCATAGAGCGACAGGAGGCTAATGGTTGTGCCACCACTCCAGACCAACAGGCAATTAAAAAGCATAACATTTATACTTATGATTCCTTATATTTGTCACAATTTAAGGGTCAATGAAAGTATAAATTATATACAAAATATATTTTAAATTAATGCATTTAAAGTAATTGCCATATTATGTCTTTAAAAAACTTTTTACCTTCCCAATAATTTCCCCCTAGGCTTATTACCTCTGCTATAGCCTTTTGGCTTTAACAAATGAAGCATCAAATTTTGAATTTTTACCCTCGAAACAACGGGTAAGTTTCTTGTCTTGTTAATGCCCACCTTGTATTTGACACCCAAAAGACAGCAAATTGCATTTTTTAATAGTAAATAAGTTTGATGAGAACCTTATTTTGGCCTTTCAGATTCACAAACTTTTGTCTTGATGGTCAAGTTTGGGAATTCCATAGTATAATACACTGCTTGGTCCAAAATGTTTAATTTAAACATTTGAGTTTAATGACTTATAGCTGCTTCAGTAAACAAGATTATGTGGTAATAAAGTGAGCTGACCTGAGAAATCACTTTTACATGTAAATATGATTTTACAATTTTGGTTCATTTTTAAGATGTGACCCAAAGTTGTGGACTAAAATGTATTAGTACAACTGATGCCACTGTGGATGTGGTGTATCTTTTGTTTTTTAACACTGATTTTAAAAGAGAAAATCTTATTTAGTTTTTCTGTCTGACAAAAAGCTTTCATTTATAGCAAAGGCCATTCTACAGGAACATGTTACTTTCTTGTACTTCATTTTTTTTTTTCAGACAGTTATACTTGATTTAGTATCTGCTGTGCTGTTTCTGTTCCTGTAGAATGAGCTGCTTCTACTGTCAGCTGAATTAGAGAAACACATTAAATGTGACATCAGAGAAAGTGAGAAAATGCTTTACAGGAGTAAGGTACAGTATTGTGAAAATATGAAACTATTTTGTATTTACTTATTTTCATGTGACACATAATAACTATAATAATATCTTACTTTTATTAGGTGAAAGACTTTGTTGCACGAATATATACCAAATGGCAAGTTCTTCTTCAAAGAGCAAGACCTCAGGCAGTATGGAATATGGTTTTCATGATTACATTTCTAAAAGACTTATCCTAAAAGTATTTATCTAATACTTTTAAACCAGGCTGTTTTGTTGATTGAGTGTAATTAATTTGATTAAATGAAAGCAGTTTATGTTCCATTTTACAGTTTTTAGTAAATAACTTTTATTGTGAAATGAGCTAATTTATTTATTTTGAGATGTAATATGAGCTCTGAAGTAAGAAAGTAGTAAGCTGTATAGAAAGTAGTATGCCACCAAAAAATATAAGTGAAGTAGCAATAGTTTAAGTTCTGAGTTAATAAAATAATTTGCATTTAATTATACACAATAGAAAACTTTTATACACTTCTTTAATTATTCTGTACTAGTATGGAGTGGTGCATGGGGTCAGATGCATAATTAGATTTGTTATTTCATAGGTTTATAGTTCAGTTAAAATTTGAAATTTACACATCATTCATAATCTAGGTGTCGAAGCAAAATATGATGGCTGTCAGTCAGACTTGTCTACGACTTGTCTTGAGCTTCATTTTTCTCCGTCCTTTGTGTTTTTAAAACCACAGGGGAAGCTATTTGATTACTGGAAGCCTCTTCCTGAAGATGAAATCTCCATAAGTCAAGATCACCAGTCTATTGAGCATTCAAAACTCACAGCTACAGAGGAGCGGCAAAGCGAGAATTTTGACAGCACGAGGTCAGAGGAGGAGGAGGAGGAAATGGATGGTCTGGAGGATAAAAGTGAATTAATAAATGAAAGTGAGAAAGGGGTAGAATGCAGTGCTGTAGATATCCAGCAGAAAAATAAAGAATATATTGTATGCAATACGAAAGAACAGCTGCTGGTTAGCATGGATGATACAGGTACACAGGGGGAGATGAATGCTACACAGCTAGATGATGAACTACTGGGAGGAAGTTCTGAGGACAGTGACCTAGATGAAGAACTTACTAAACGAGAAGAAGAACTCCTTAAAGACGATGAGCCTTTAAGTGATGACTGCATGGAGGAAGAAACCCAGGAGTTCAAATAAATAAAGCACTTAAGTGTGTGTTTGTACACTTCTTTTAGGTTATTTTCACTCATTTTTTTTATTTCCTAGTTTTACATGTTTACTAAACCCACCTCATAACAAAATATGGTAGGTTTCATTCATTTTAATGACAACTGTCTCTTTTCTATAATATATACCTGAAAACAGAGTTCATAGAAAATGCCATTTAAAACAAACTATGAGTCATTGTAACAGGGTGATTGTATGACTTGCAGTAACCACATTCTTTGTATTTTCTTTTTTTTATTAAGTAATCAATGTTTAGTCTCTAGACCCAAGCAAACTGCAATATTGCCATTTATCTTTTGCCTGCTGCGATCAATTACAGCTATGTGTGATAAACACAACATTAATTCTTGAAGGCTTTTTGACACTACATATGTTTTCATTTAGAATTTAAGATTTTTCTATGCTGTTTTACACAAGCTGTGAAACAGCATGTAATTATTAGTAGAATCTATGTGAAGATTTAGCAGTTATTTATTTTAGAAGTAGTTAAAATAAGTTGATATAGCCTCACTATAAGAACTGAGGTGTTATTAAAGCTCCTTGGCAAATTGCTTACAGTATGTAATTTCATTTGATATTATTCTCAGGATGTGTCTAGAAACTCTTGCTTATTTAAATGAAAGACTTGGTCACAGCCCTTTAGCACCTTATGGGTGTGTATGTATAAAGCACTGCACTGCATTTCACAGACATTAATTATGGAATGAATCTCTTAGGGATAATTTAGTTTTCATGTGTAAATAGGGAAAAAATGAATATATGTTAATGATTGTTTACAGTAATAACTTGTTTACAGTAAACTAAATAGCTGAAGATCCTTTAAAATGCACATTTTCATTATCAATTATTAAAATGCAGTGTTTGGCTCAAGTGCTTTCGGCCAAATATGTGCGTTATTGTGGGTTTTTTTTTAAGGTGTAGAAATATTCTCGTTATATATTGTAAAACATTTTATACTACATCTATGTTCTATTTAAAATAAACCACTTGTTTTCTCTCATTGTTCCAGTTCTTATAGAGCTTTGTTTAAAATTTGGATTTTTATATGAAATGCTTTTTTTTAGACCGCAAAAATAAAAATGCAATACAATAAATTAAATGAGTGATTTGGGCGAGCGTTGTGCTGTTATTAGTCTTATGTGGTGTGGTTGCATAATCAAGAAAACTGCAAGTAACAAAGGTACAATGGTACCTGATGAAGCATTTCTGTGCTCGTGAAGCACGAATGAATTTTATTTTTGCAAATCACATTTTTGACATCAGTAGAACTTGTAATAACTATTGGATGTTGCTCTTCTTTAAAATAATCACAGTAAATAATCATATCACGTATGTTAATAGCTTTAAAAAGCGCAGATCCAGTGCGTCAAATCCTTCCACTGTACGTTCAACGTTAACATGTACCTGCACTGCCCACCTTTAACCAGGAGGAGGTGGTACAGTTGCGATAATGCAGTTTTTTGTGCCATATGTTTTCTGATTTTAGTACTCATTTTCCCCTGGAAAGGTATTGACTTCGGTAAACTTGCAATTGCATGTTTGCCTCAACTAAAGCTTGAGTTGTCCGTCCTTTTCTTAAACGCACCCAAAAGCCAGAAATACTCCTAAACTCTAAACACGACTCTAATACAATCATTCATTCATTCATTCATTATCTCCCGCTTTATACTATATTAGGGTCGCGGTGGGGTTCCCCATGCCCATCCAGGGGAGAACGTTTCGGGCGCTGGGCAGATACACCCAGGACAGGGCGCCAATCTATCGCTGGGCACACACTCACTCACACAGACACACACTCTCTATATGGGGCAATTTGGAGAACTCAATTGACTTGATCCATGTTTTTGGACTGTGTGAGGAAACCGGAGAACCCGGAGGAAACCCACGCAGACACGGGGAAAACATGGAGATTTGACCACCCAGATGGGGATTCGAACCGGGAATCCCTAGTGCTGAGAGGCAAACGTGCTAACCACTAAGCCACCGTGCTGCCTTAATACAATCCTTTCATTTATTCATTATCTCCCGCTTTATCCTCTAGTAGGGTCGCGGTGGGGTTCCCCATGCCCATCCAGGGGAGAACGTCTCGGGCGCTGGGCAGATAGACCCAGGACAGGGCGCCAATCCATCGCTGGGCACACACTTACTCACACACACTCTATATGGGGCAATTTGGAGAATTCAATTGACTTGATCCATGTTTTTGGACTGTGGGAGGAAACCGGAGAACCCGGAGTAAACCCACGCAGACACGGGGAGAACTTGAAAACTCCACCCAGATGGGGATTCGAACCGGGAATCCCTAGCGCTGAGAGGCAAACGTGCTAACCACTAAGCCACCGTGCTGCCCTAATACAATCAAAATGGTTAATTCGAAGAATAAGAAGCCCTTTCCTTATGTGCTTGTCATGGCACCATACTCTATTTTCGTGAGTATAGGCCTATTGTAAGTGGGGCTTTTCAGAACCAAAATGTTTTTTTTTCAGAACCAATTAATTATACGCTATTATCCACCCAGCTCACACTTTTAAATTGTGTAATTGTGTTTTCGCTTGTTAGGACTTGTTTGTCCTACGCCTTTCGGGAGTCTTTGAATGAGCACCTGTATTAACCTATTTAAACTGTTGCGGAGGCGGTTACACAGAGAAGGCGTGGCTTGATTACCTGGAAATCTGAGGCGAAATGGCGACTCACACCCTTACAAGACACCCTTTTCTCTAATACTCATAATCTCAGAGTAAGGGGGCTACTCTAACAGGAAGAATACTATTGGAGTTGAACCATTTCTTTCGCTCTTACAAGCAGAGTGGCGCAAGAAGAGTCGCGGAGGCGCTACTGATTTTTGTGCGAGCAAATTTTTTTTTCTTTTTTTGTTGATACATAACCGGACCACGACGAGGTAAGATGTATTGTGTTTAGTAATTAGAACCGATTTTCTATTTATCTAAAGTTGAAGCGTTTATCCCGCGATCTTTATAAGCGCGTAATCAAATGTGACAAAAGCAGTGTGAGTAACTTTGTTGACGGTGTTGTTGGAGGTAAAGCCACAGTTAAAACTTGTTAGTATTGATGGTGTTGGATTTGCGTTTTATTTAGACTAAATACGACCTACGGCTTTTTTTTAAAGATTGAAGGCTCAAGATTGAATAAGTACGAGCGCGCACAGTCGCTCAGTTCATCAATGAAGCCATTCAAAATAGCACGAACCATTTCTAAATCATCTTAAAGATCGATCGAGCCCTTTGTCCCTTTGAAAGCTAATCAAGAAACCGGTTTAATGATTAACTGAAACTGACTGAATCAGGAACTGGGTAGTCTTGTTTACGATCGAGACGTCCTGGTTAATCGCAAACAAAACGAGTTCAAATAAAGAATTGCTTCATGGTCGATACCAAAAGTTGTTAGTTAACTATAACTGTATTTGATCTTGAAATGTCATATAGCTATTTTTTTGTATTCGTGTATATATTTGAAATGTGGTTCCAGCTGTGATGTTAACCCTTTTCTGTGTAAGATTGAACAAGTAGTTAATGTAAGTAGTTAAGACATTTTTCCTTATGGATGAAGTATAGAATCACTGATTTGTTTATTGAAATAGTTTTTAATGGTAATTATTTATGATTACCTATAATGTCTGGAATACTGTTTAGTACTAGTGATTGTAATTCGAGTACATTGAGGTGACCGTTTTTAATCATAATCACACATGGGAGGAAGTATCAAAATTCCCTGTGTTTAAAGTTCCTGCTTATTCACCTGATCTGGGCTTAAAATCTACAGACTTTAGGTCAGTATAAAGAAACTGCCACAGCTCTTCAGATATTTAAACAAATAATTATTTAACGCTTTATATGTTGTAATTGACCACAATAAAAAATATCAATAAGCAGCACACAAATTAAGTAGGTAGTGTTAATAAATTAAGTTATTTAAAAGGTTTGTGTCAGTTTTCTAATCGGCAGTATTAATAGCAGACAAGGCTTGTGGTGTCCAGAGGTGATGTACGATATTGGAATGATTTCCAAATCATGACTGGATTCTGTGTTCTGTGAAGATTCTTAGTTTATCTGTTTCAACATGCATAATAGTGTCAAAGAGTTTAAGACTTTATAATAACTGATGATCTGAGTCATATGTAATCATCTGTGATCTTACAGTGCAGGACCTAACCTACTTTAACTCAGTCAATACATTATTAAACTTTGTAAAACAGGAAATTGATTAAATCATGATTACTTATATTTTAGTTTAGTCATGCATGTCTTGTGATCGTGTGTGGTATAGTCCATGCACAATGTATGTATGAAATATTTGTATTCTGTTTCTTTTTCTTTGTGTTTTTAATCCTGGAATAAAACCACAGAAACCAGCCTTGGTAAATAAATTAATAGACCAAGCTTTGTGATAGCCAGAATTCTTTGATAAATGTACTTCACTAATGAACAACAGTATCTCATATCAAGACAGTTCTTTTATGAATTGTGCTCTATTGGATAATTGAGACTTGTCATGGACCATTTTAAAAAATTGACAAAAATTTAATTGGTTTGAGGTACACTTGATGAACATGTCATTGAGTTGATTTGCTATTTTTAAACATTTTTGTACTTTTTGCTTTCTTGACAAAATCCATTATCACCACTAAAACTTATGCTTTTTAAACAGATTTTCTCAAAACAGTAATCTAAATGGCCTGAAATGACCGTTCATGATTGCTTCACTTTATTTAATAGTTTCCTTGTTATTATCGGTTTAGGTGTAGTGTTGGTTTTATGTTGCTTTTTTTATATGTAAATTAAAAAAATTTTTTACAGTGCCAGAAAAAATAGTTAAACATGGTGATTCTGTTTTTTTGGGTTTGTTGTAACTGGATTGCTTTATGTTTTATTCATAAAAATTACTCTGGTTTTCAGTAAAGCTGCAACATAAAGCATTCTGTTTGATTGATAAACACAGAAGTTGTACTTGAGTTGTTATTGTTTGATAAATAATTACACTAGTTTTAAATGCATAGATTGAATTATTTAATTATCCCAAAATAAATTCACAGTAGGGCGGCACGGTGGCTTAGTGGTTAGCACGTTCCCCTCTCAGTGCTAGGGATTCCTGGTTTGAATCCCTATCTGGGTGGAGTTTCCATGTTCTACCCGTGTCTGCGTGGGTTTCCTCCGGGTTCTCCGGTTTCCTCCCACAGTCCAAAACATGGATCAAGTCAATTGAATTCTCAAAATTGCCCCATATAGAGTGTGTCTGTGTGAGTGAGTGTGTGCCCAGTGATGGATTGGCGCCCTGTCCTGGGTGTATCTGCCCAGCGCCCGAGACGTTCTCCCCTGGATGGGCATGGGGAGCCCCACCGCGACCCTAATAGAGGATAAAGTGGGAGATAATGAATGGATGAATGAATAAATTCACAGTTGTTGAACAGAATGCTTGAAAAAAGATTGCAGTATAAAGACTGCCTGTATAACCCAAACCATAGTTGCAAGAACTGACTTGAGAAATCCGTAGATTTTTTTAAATTAAAAATGAAAACCACCTTGTTTAATAAAGTGAATAAAAGTCTTTGATAATAAATAAAATGATTTTACTCTTAGGGGTCAATGCGGTGATAGCCTTCAATGTACTTTCATATACTGATTAAGAAGGTCCATGGTTAAGGAGCTACTAATTATTTTAATAATACAAACCAAAAATGACATTCATGTATTTTTTCCATAGAATCAAATGTAACAATTTTTTTTCATCATTAACTTTATTTATAGCTTACCAGACTATTTATTTTATCATCTTTTACATATAATCACAAGGCTCCATGAGCTCCTCAAAACAAATAAGTACAACATTTAATAGCTAACCAAGCTGCATAGTTAGTTCCTTGTTTATTTATCTATTTACACAACACTTATGAATAAAGTCTTTGTTGATGAAAATAACTGCAGTCTTTAAATATAAAGGAAAAAGGAAACTTTGTGTTAATGTTGAAAATGAACTAAAGCCCAGTGGGATTCTGTTCATGTTTCATCAGTCTGACTTACATAATGTACATGGTGTAGGTCATTAATTAAATCTAAGGAAATGATTCTGCTGTCTTTGACCTTGGCTCATCTGCTTTTGTGCCATATACTAATTGATGCATTGATAATTTATGCTACTGACAAGATAATAAATAAGAGCTCAGTCTTTATTCGCTTTATTCCAATGATTGTTTTGCTACTGTAAAACAGGATTTTAAGTGAGGACAGATGCCTTATGATGACAGAACAGTGAATGACTGAAATTTAAACATGAGAAAATGAATTTATACTGTGAGATTGGTAGCTGGTTAAACATGCATGCAAAATTTCTTCTCAGCTCAGCTTGTGATATGGAGCCTGGTCTTTTTCTTTAAAGTATGCTCTGGGTATTGTAAATCTTTCCTTTTACTGTTCAATAATGAATGAAATCTAGCACACACAGTTGCCAGTTCATGTTTTTAGTCAGTAGAACTTTGGCTGTCACTGTAAACTTGCATTGGATTAGTGTAGTTTGACTATCTGCTTCTGACGAGCTACGTGCTACGAGCCTTACGTGCTACACTATATGATATTTACATATTTACCACAGTATTTATGTTCTTTAAAAAAACAGATGATGGATCATTTCAATATTTTTGTCTGCTTTGAAAGTTTAACTGTACATGAAACCTGAAGATAATTTTATATAATCTTTTTTTATTTATATATTGACTTTAATTTGTAATTAGTTTTGTTTTCTTATTTTGCTTTTAGTCTTATTAGAAATGTAATTTAGTTTATAGACATAATTTAGTTTGAATTTAACTAGACAATATTTTATCACCGCGACCCGAACCCCGGACAAGCGGAAGATAATGGATGGATGGATGAATATTTTATCATGTTCGAAGCAGAAATTTCAAAGTTTTAGCTGCTTTAACTTCAATTTTGAGCAATAATACTTATTTCTGCAACATGATGCTAAAATGCATTTTCTCAAAATGCAGTATACTAAAATTGCAAAAACATGTTTAAACTGTAGTTTTTAAGTGCAGTAACATGCAGGATTTAAATTTTTTTAAAGATATTTTCATTGTAAATAAGTGAGATTTATTAATCTGAGGTGGCACGGTGGCTTAGTGGTGAGCACGTTCGCCTCTTGGCACTAAGGATTCCCGGTTCAAATCCTAATTTGGGTGGACTTCACCTGTTCTTCCTGTGTCCGTGTGGGGTTCTTCCGGGTGCTCTGGCTTCCTTCTACATCTCAAAAACATGGATCAAGGTCAATTGAACTCTCCAAATTAACCCATATAGAGTGTGTGTGTCTGTGTGCATGTGTGCCCAGAGATAGTTTGGTCCCCTGTCCTGGGTGTATCTGACAAACACCCGAAAAGTTCTCCCCTAGTTTGCTGACGACACGACAATCCTAGGTCTTATCACCGACGGCGATTAGAAGGCCTACAGAGACGAGATCTGCGCTCTGACACAGTGGAGCTCTGACAACCACCTGTCTCAATGTCAGCAAAACCAAAGAGATCATCGTGGACTACAGGAAGCAGCAGAAGAGGGAGTCACGCTCCTCTCTACATCAATGAAGCCGCAGTGGAAAGAGTCAGCAGTGTGAGGTTTCTTGGTGTCAACCTCACTGAAGACCTCACCTGGTCCCATCACGTCAGCACTGCTGTGAAAACTGCACGTCAGCGCCTCTTCTTCCTGCGGAGGCTTAAGAAATTCGGTCTCCAACCCCTTATCCTAACCAACTTCTACAGGTGCACCATTGAGAGCATCATCACAGGCTGCATCACCATCTGGTACGGTAACTGCTCCACCTGTGACCACAAGGCCCTGAAGAGGGTGGTGAGGACAGCAGAATCCATAATCGGGAATAAACTCCCTGCTCTTGTGGACATCTACCAGACCCGCAGCACAAGGAAGATTCGTAGGATCCAGCTGGACAGCAGTCATCCACTGTGAACTGTGGACTGTTCACCTTACTGCCATCAGGCAGAAGGTACCGAAGCTTCCCGGCCAAAACAACCCGGCTTATGAACAGTTTTTACCCGCAAGCCATCAGGCTACTAAACAAAATGAACAGTTAAAAACTCCCACACTCCTCCCCGCGACCCTAATAGAGGATAAAGTGGAAGATAATGGATGGATTATTAACCTGATTTTTAAAAAGGTTCATTAAAGATGACCCATTTATGTGATTTTACAAGAAAGAATACATTTACCTAAAGATAATTTTATACATTTAAAAAATAATATGTAAATTAAATGACCAAAAGCTTTAAGTACTTGTACATCTTTCTATTTCTGTGAGCTTTTTAGGTTGTCTTGTGTTCATTGCTTATTAAAGGTCTATTCACAGATTTTTAATGTTTGTAAAAGAATTGTGAAGGTGATGGCAAATCTTGTTGGAGGATTGTTATGTAAATGCTGCTGTTTATTTTTTTGATGATTTAATGACACATTGTAAGAAACAAAATCTACAAAAGTTCTTAGTAGTACATTACTACATTACTTTTACCACCTGCCCTAAAAGACAGTCTAAGATCTTTTTTCTCATTACATTAAAAATTTTTTTATCCACTGTATGCTGGTATAGGCACGGGCACCACTTGCGACCATGATCAGTTAAATAGATTAAAAAAATAAAATCATCTGCTAAATGTAAATATAAGTGTACTGAATAACTGGAAGCAAAGTAGTTAAAAATAATAAACATGGAACATAATGGTTGCAAGTGTGTTGACTTTTATATTATAAATAAGTGTGTGTATATATATATATATATATATATATATATATATATATATATAAAATTATAATTTCTATAACAAAACATAGTTGTTAAGTTATATTTTTAATAGATTAACAGCAGTAAGTCTTCCTACACAATGGATAAATCATCAGACTTTTTAGACTATTTATCTTCTGTGAAAATTTATCATGCATTAACAGCTAAGCAAGGGGTCCATTAGTGATATAAATAATCTCACCATAGTTAAACGTTGCCAAAGTGCTTGAGTGTGTATAAATTTCTCCCCAAAGTTTTGTAGCTTAGACTGATTATGTATTTCTGAATTGGATTTCATGTGATTATTAATTCCCATCCAGGGGAGACCATTTCGGGCGCTGGGCGGATACACCCAGGACAGTTGTGCCAATCCATCGCTGGGCACACACACACACACTTACTCACACAGACACACACACAAACGCATTCTTTATGGGGCAGTTTGTAGAATTCAAATGACCTTGATCCATGTTTTTGGACTGTGGGAGGAAACCGGAGAACCTGGAGGAAACCCACGCTGACACGGGGAGAACATGGAAACTCCACCCAGCTTGGGATTCAAACCGGGAATCCCAGAGCTGAGAGGTAAACATGCTAACCACTAAGCCACCGTGCCGCCCTGTTTAATACTAATCTAGTGATAAACTATAATGCACATAAGAGTGGCAAAATATCGATGTTACAATGTGCTTTTCTGAGCATATTTTGGCTGACAACTTCAGTTAGACGCATGATAAGTAGTCGAGTTTAATAAGATATTCTTGATTTTTAATGTGTGCACAATTATCTGTGTATTTGCATATATGGCATTACTTTATTCCAACCTAAATGTATGTTATGAAATAGTGCCATCGTTGTGCTGTATGTGTTTTTTTAAAACTGATATATGGTCACTGTGAAGGGGAAACTTTCGTAGCTAATTGTAATGCAGACTGTGTATCTTATGCTCTGATAACAGATAAGCAGTCATGCTAATTTTAGTTGGAGATAAAAAGACTCCTAGCTTCCTGCTAATACTTCCAGCTGTTAATTTCATTTTGGGATAGATTTCAAAATGATGTATGTTTGTACTAAAATGCTGAACAAAAAACGGTTAGTTGCTGAAATAATACTGAATATAAGTAGTTTAAAGTCACTGTGTAGCTTTAGTCAGCATAAGATCATGTGTTTTTTTCCTGAAAAAAGTATAATTTAAAAATGCAATCACCTCTCTCATTCTTCTTTTCTTTCTTGTCTGTGTTATTACTTTATTACTTGTACTACTCCCACCCCTAAGCTTGGTTATTGCATATGCTCACTAGAAAATACTGCTTTTGCTGTACCACATGTTGCATGCTGTACTATATTTTTACCTTAGAACAGTTCACAAGGATGTAGCATATCTATTAAACATGCATGCAATCTGTGTGTATGATGCTAAACCAACTTAATTTTAATATTGTGATGTGTAAAGTGATCTATTTTGCATATTGTGCAATAATATTGTGCAATGCTGGTTTATTTTGAGTGGGTGAATCTAAAGAGTGAATTGAGTACATGGCTTCTAAGGGAGCAGAAGAGGTCGACTTCGGCAGTCAAGAGTCATTCTGTTTAATAGAAATAGTGGAGGCAAGTATTTGTTCAGTTTGAAAAAGGGTGAGTTGTTTATATGACAAAAGGATGGGATATGTAGGGAGATTGATGAGGGTAACAGTGGGAGAATAGAAATAGAACTAAGTGAGTGTGTCCTTTTAACAGACTATGCACTCATGAATTACTGTCAAGCCCTGACACTCATTCTTTCATCATTTAAATTTGAGTGCGGAATTCCTCCACACTATTCGTGACCCTAAACAGCAAGTTTAAATTTTTTTATATTTAAGTTTGTACTGAATTCTTTAATTCTATGTATTAAGTGAAATGTAATGAACATGTGTGGCTCAAGCCTTGACATTATGTTTTTTGTATTAAACATTTAGAATAATCACTTTATTTTTTGACAATTGTGATGCCATATGACAGTAGTAAAGGTCAGTAATAACTAAAGTTCATTCGACCTGTCAATTATATTTGCTGACCGCATAATTGATTTATATTGATTTTTATTTTCTAATCTGTCAAACACATTGAATTAGAAGTATTTCTATCTCAACAACAAAAGTCTGGAATATAGTGACTAAGCACAAAGATTTTTTGCTCTGTGGTTGCTCCCTGCAGTTTGATCCTATTGATTTCTCATGCTTGCACAACAAATCTGTAGGTTGTTTGTCATTTCACAATATACTGTGTCTTTCAATCCAAATACAGTAGCTTTTAAAACTTGTGATTGCAAGTGTAAGTTTAATCTGTTCGATAACAGCTTTTTTTAGTACTTTTTTATTACATTCACCTATTGTGGCACTGATGCTTACAT
Source organism: Corydoras maculifer (assembly GCA_019802435.1). Lineage (NCBI taxonomy): Eukaryota > Metazoa > Chordata > Actinopteri > Siluriformes > Callichthyidae > Corydoras > Corydoras maculifer. The sequence continues at coordinate 2,359,291 of JAFMOD010000419.1, read as the reverse complement.
AAAGTACTTTATGCAATTTATAATTATTACAATTAATAATCCAGTACTGTCATCAATATTTAGTTAAACTATTAGATAACAACAGACACATTTTAAAATAAAAAGGTTGGTGGTCAGTCAATCATAAGTAAAAAAAAAAACAACAATACAGTACCTTATGTAGAATATTAGTTTCTTATTATAACTAACAAGTTGTTCACTCTGTGTTGCTAAATGCATTATTTGCTTACCCTCAGTGTATTGCCAGAGAAAACAAAAGCAATGATTTAGGGAAGTCACACTATTTGTTATGTCACTGGAGTTTTTCAAAGATCATACATTAGCTATCACGCTCATAATTTGAAGAGAATAATTGGACATACTTCATACGTTATCTTGTTAATCAGTATAATAAGTTTAAATTGTTAATTTTCAATTTTGAAGGCTTTAAATAGTAATAAACTAACTGTAGTCTGTTTTGCAGTAAACACAGCAGCTTTAGCTCCTCCTAGGCACTCCTCCTGTGTTCCTACTAACTTTTTTACTTATTTTGTACTCGTTTTTCAGATTAAGCATTAAGCACATGATGTGGAGCAGGGCTGTTTGGACCTCATAGTGGATGATCATCTCAAGGTTAAGGAGTACATCTACACAAGGGAGTCTTCCTGTGCTAAGGCAGTCCCATTTTTGGGTGAAGGAATGGCAAACAAAATGAGAAACAACTTGGAAGGACTTTTCTGCCTGTGGCTGATATATAGCACATCCATTCTGTGGGGTTATCCGATGACACCTCCTCAGGACAGGGATGTGACTCCCAGAATCACTGTTCTTTCCAATGGTATGACCCATATCTTCAACAATTCAGTCTTAAACTGATTTCAGCTTGTTAAAGGTAAAATAGTTTAAATCAAGTTTTAAGCTTGAAGGAATAAAACTTTTTTAAAAACAATTAAACAACATTTATATACACATTTAGCATCCAACAACTTTTTTTTAAATCAGTCATTTTTCTAGTTGTTTTCTTTTTTTTCTTTATTTGCTTTGTTGCAATTTTAGTCACTTTAAAATTTTGACTAATGGTAATCAACACTTGGGTAACTTACTTAAATAAAGTTCACCATCTTCTAAACACTACAGTGGGTATATCCTAACCTAAAGGCTTTGTATGGAATAAATCACAATGCATAGAGAGTACATTAGTAAGGAATTGAATTTTTAAAAAAATATTATATTAAGGACATCTATTGTTTTGATGATCAGAACTGCTTTTAATGTGGCACACTATATTTTGCAGTGCTTGCAGGATGTGTCTACTAATAATGTTGCCATTCTGGGTGTTTCAAGTTCAAGTAATTTATTTATATAGTGCTTTTTACAACAGTACATTGTCACAAAGCAGCTTTACAGAATTAAAAGCCTTTAAACCCCCAAAGAGCAAGCCGAAGCGACAGTGGCAAGAAAAAACTCCCTGTTATGTTGTTATTTTAAGGAAGAAACCTTTGGAGGACCAAGACTCAGTGGGGGACTCATCCTCCTTGAGCAGCCAGGCAGGAACCACAGTGTAGGACACTAATGTACAGATAGTGTCAAGATCGGGTGACTATATTTAACAAATGGAAAAACTCTAACAACTGAAAACTATATGCAAGTCAATTAAGAGTGTCCTGCAGGACCACCAGTCCAATTTATATCCACGTTTCATCCAATATTCGTTGTAGTCGCAGTGCTTCTGCAGAGCCATGGATGAAGGTCTGACTTCACCTCCAGGAAACCGGCCACACCTCAAAAGAAACAGGCAGGGAAGGCAGTTAGAGCTGATAATAAAGCACAGCATTTAATTAATAAGTAATTGATTGACACAGTGCAGCATATGACTCCGGCATCACTCACTAGAGCAGCATAACTAAAACTGGCAGATACTACAGACTCTACATAGCTGAGATGGCTCCCCGGAACAGCATCATTTCAGCACCCCCCCCCCCCCCATTAATGATGAGGTGGGTGAAGAGGTGAAACGCCAGCATACACTGATCGCAGATTACCATCCCAACACAGCCAAGCCTGAGAGCTACATCTTTATCTACAGGGGATTAATTAAACACAAGATTAAATAAATGTGTTTTTAATTTACTTTTAAAGATTAATAATGATTCAGAATCATGAACAGTAACTGGAAGGCTATTCCAAAGTTGAGGAGCCTTGTGGGAGAACGCTCTTCCACCAGCAGTAATTTTATTTATTCTAGAAGCTAGGAGTAAACCAGCACCTTGAGATCTGAGCTCGCGTGTTGGCTTATAAAATTGAATCAGCTCAGTGAGATACTGTGGAGCCTGATTATGTAGAATTTTATATTATCAATAAAATTTTGTACTCAATATGAAACTGGCGGCACGGTGGCTTAGTGGTTAGCACGTTCGCCTCTCAGCGCTAGGGATTCCCGGTTCGAATCCTCATCTGGGTGGAGTTTCCATGTTCTCCCCGTGTCTGCGTGGGTTTCCTCCGGGTTCTCCGGTTTCCTCCCACAGTCCAAAAACATGGATCAAGTTAATTGAATTCTCAAAAAATTGCCCCCTATAGAGTGTGTCTGTGTGAGTGAGTGTGTGCCCAGCGATGGATTGGCGACCTGTCCTGGGTCTATCTGCCCAGCGCCCGAGACGTTCTCCCCTGCATGGGCATGGGGAACCCCAACGCGACCCTAATAGAGGATAAGCGGGAGATAATGAATGAATGAATATGAAACTTAACTGGTAGCCAGTGCAAGTTTGATAACACAGGACTGATATGATCAAACTTTCTGGTTTTAGTTAAAATTCTAGCTGCAGCATTTTGCACAAGTTGTTTGTGTTCATTCATCTGACAATGCTTTTATTTCTTTTCTTTTTATTTGCTACCTTTACCCAAGGCATGATTTCTGATATTCAATACCATAATTTTAAGTTTAAAAAACATAGATTTAGGTGAATTATCTGCTCTAAATTGCCCTTATAAAGTCTAAGTGAGTGTGTGCCCAACAATGGATTGGCTCTTTGTCCTTGGGTGTATTTGCCCAGCACCAGAAAAGTTCCTCCTCTGGATGAACCCCCTCCACATGACCCTAGTATAGGATTAAGCATAATATAATCAGATAAGATTAATTCTGTTCAATCTTCATTTTCAATGTCACATGTTTTTTTGACCTGTGATCAAGCACACACTGTGGTTTTACTATATATGCATCTAGTTGCTTACCTCATTACTCATTAGCCTAATTTACCTTAAATTAGTTTACCTCCATGCCATCATTCATAACATATTAGAATATGTGTCATATATTAAAGTAACACAATGTTGATGTTTCTTTACTAGATACTATAGCCAAAAATTAAAATTCACACAAAATAAACTCTTGGTCAAGTAAATAATTGCAGCAACTGGATTTATTTTCTGTATGCGTGATCACATGAGAAGAGCAGTAAGTAGACATAACACGAAGTTTGAAAAAAAATGTTAGTTTCTTTTGCAGAAATTACAAAAACAAATCCATGGGAAATAATACTGTATTTGCAAAAGAACCAAATCACAAGTAAGGAGGTTATTTTAGAAAGCTTCCCAAGGCCATCTGTTCTTCTTTCTACTATTGTGTGTAATTAGTTTAGCGGGAACGAAAACAAAAAAGCATGGATGGTTGTCATCATCACTTTATCTTTCCAGCCTACTAAAGCAAATATTACACACGCACAAGCCCCGGAAAAGATTTTAGCACCATCCCAATACAATAACACAAATCACCCTGTGACAGTGACGAGCTGATTACAAGTTGAAAAAAATGAATTAATAACTGTATATAAATCAAATCAAATCAGGTTTATTTGTAATATGCGTAGATATACATGGTACAGCCAGAAGTGAAATTCTTTATATACTATGAAAACATCTTTTAAAATGTAGCCATATTAATTGGGCACGAAGGATTGTACATCCAAAAGACCGATAATGTTCAGATAATGAAATTCTACTCACTCCAACCAATTATTGATGTGTTCTTAGTTTATCAGCTGTTGGCCAAAACACTTTTATTGGATGATATCTTAGGGTTTCTAACCCAGGTAATTAATGTAGTGCATCATGGTGGCATAGTAAATTGTATGCAGTATGGGGGGGGGGGGTATGGGCCATGGGCCCCCATACCAGGGATCAAATCCGAAACCTTTGTAACTAAGGTCGGAGCAATATCCTCTGTGCCTTCGTGTTGTTGCTGTTATCTGTTGTGAAATCTTTTCTTACTGCCTTTGATACCAAGTGCATTCCATGCACTACTCATTGGTGTATTCTACATAATTCAGTATTACTTAAACTACAGAAGTCATGTTTAAGATAAAAGTTTGCACATGATAAAAACAAAACCCTTAGATTTTTATTTAATTGTTTTTGAAGCAGAAAAAGACATTTTCATGTGTAGCATTAAGAAGACACCCTTTTCCAGAGTGACTTATAATATAGGCAGTTAACATTTAAATTACATTGTCATTTAGCAGACGCTTGTATCTGAAGCATTTTACGATTCTGAGCACCACAACTCAGTAGTTAAGTCCCTTGCTTAAAAGTCCAATAGTTACGTATCAGTAATACAGGGAATTAAGCCATTAGCTTGCTTAGTTTTAGTCTTTACTTTTTAGAATATTACTGTGACTATCAACATCATTTGTATTTTGGTGTCTAATATGATGTAATGTAAAGTCCTAATATCAATGTTTTAGATTTAAAGGAAAATTTTTAAGTCACTGCTAGAAAATATGCATTTAGTTTGTGTTCTTGTTTTCTTGTAGTTTAACTCACAGTAAAGACAGAAGATTCTAAGAGTCAAACTGACTCCACATTCTGTAAGGATAAATATAAAGAAAGCACACATGTACAGCCAGTAGATATTAATTATTTGCACACCATTTGCAATATATTGACTGTGAATTAATGTAATACTGTAACATTGGACAGAACACTGTGCTGCCCCTGCTCTAGTCCTCCTGAAACTTTTGCAGATGTTTACTCTGTAAACATTCCTTTGTGACAACACACTGAATGTTCTCTCTCATGCTTTTTGTTTTTGACCCTCTGTCTCTGTGTGAGTAAAATCATTTAGTTTGTGATTGTTCCTATAGCTGTCCTTCAATATGGCTCTACTTTAATTTGGTTTTACTGCACAACACAAACACACGCAAACACTTATATGCAGCTGGCTGTGCATTGATAAACAGAACAGTGGCTTGTAGCTTGTTATACAAGCCACTGTTCTGTTTGGTTAGCTTATTCAACAGTACAGCAGACGGGGCTGTTGTGCGTGCATATGAATAGATGGTCCTATTCAAAACAAGAAATAAACAGTTGAACAAACAGTGCATACTGAGTGCTATGCAAATATTTTGGTCACTGTGGCTAGGTTACTTTTTGAATGTTGTGTGTATGTGTATTAACTGTATTTGAAGTACCATTGAAAAGTAGTATCCTCTTTCAGATACAGTCAGTGAAATTGTGTATGGATAAGACATCTACTGAAACTATTGAAGTAGACCCAGAAAAGTGTGTGTGTGTGTGTGTGTGTGTGTTTTGTCCATTCAGTTGTGTCTGACCCTTTGATACTATGTAGGCCAAAAAAGTTATGATTATTTTGATCCATACTTGAACTGTTTGTTTGGTGTATCACAATGTCTTTACCCAGTGTTTATGTCTTTACTTTTAATCAGGGAAAACTAGTTTACCAATTTATTATTATTCATGATGTGTGAGGAAACCGGAGAACCCATAGAAAAACTACTCAGACACAGGGAAGATATGCAGATGCCACAACCGGAAATCAAAGTAGTCAAATGCACCAAATTTTAATTTGGAGTGCCTATTGTTGTATTTAACATAAAAAATACCAAAATTTCCAAAATACAACCTGCCTATTAATAAAGCATGTTTTTTTCAGGGATGCTTTAAGTATTCTCAAATCTTAAAAGAAAAGAAAGGAATTAATAGCGAAGTACTTGATGTTCCAGCCTGATAATGACATTAAACACAATACTGAAATACAACACAGATTAAACAATTTGGCATCAAAGAAGACTAATCTTTCCCCATTTTTTATAGAGACACAATGTAACCGAGGACTGTTTACTGTAGTTAATGTAGAATGTAATAAAAATATTTATATCTGATAGATTACTTCTCCAACTTTTCCAAGTTTTTTATATTTCTTGGCAGTTTAGATAAATGTGTGAATTATGGCGGTGAAAATTGTCATGGGTTTGTATTTAAGACTAAATCAGAGAATTTCAAAGCCATAAAATATGTCTGTGTTTATGGTCTCTTAACGTTTTTATGATATTACAACACAAAACCCTTTTTTGCTTATAATTGTTGTATAATTTACTTGTAATCATATTTGTTTATATGTTGCTAACAGTAAAGCAAGTTCATAAAATGTTTTGCAGAGTTACAAACCAGTTTGTATTTTTCAGGATGCTTGCAGGAGTTGGTTCTATGATGAGACATATTGATGTGATTTTTGCCTTGGTAAAGGTGCTGTTTTTAAGTTACTTTAGTTACATAAGGTTAGGTTACTTTGATGTTTTATATTGTTAATTTCACTGCACTTTTGTTTTTACTGAACTGTAGAGCAAATGTCTTAATGGCATACTGAATATAATACATCTCTTCATTACCGTTTCTGAAACAATTGTGCTAGTTTACATGAATTTACCTGACTTCTGTGTTTAGTGTGCTGAAGCAGAGATGATATTATGTGAGTTTGAAGCTTTTGTTACTCCAAGTGACCTGTCCTTCCACATGTTTACTTCTACTGTGTGATGGCTGGGCCTTGTGTGCTAAACCATACTGCTATTTTGGAAGACATTGACCTTGCTTTTGTACCCAGAGTCCAGATTGGATAAACCTGGTTTAGCATTTTTGATATATCAAGTCACATCATATCACTTTAATTATAACTTATAAAACAATTTTTAGTTTATATTTGTTACAGTGCCATATTTGTACAGTTTCTCTTTTTTAAAATTTAATTGTAAATACATATTTTACTTTATCCATCCATTATCTTCCGCTATCCTATATTAGGGGGGGTTCCCAATGCCCATCCAGGGGAGAACGTTTTGGGGGCTGGGCAGATACACTCAGGACAGGGCGTCAATCTATGGCTGGGCACACACTTACTGACACAGACACGCACACATACACACTCAATTTGGCAATTTGGAGAACTCAATTGACTTGATCCATGTTTATGGACTGTGGGAGGAAACCGGAGATCCCGGAGGAAACCCACACGGACACGGAGAGAACATGAAAACTCCACCCAGATAGGGATTCGGAAATCCCTAGTGCTGAGAGGCGAACGTGCTAACCACTAAGCCACCGTGCCTATTTTACTTTATTTTACTTATCCTTTTGTGGAGATCAGAAAAGAATTTCACTGCTAGCTGTACTGTGTGTATGCATGTGACTAATAAACCTAATTAGATTTTTAAATTTTTTAAATTTCTTTTATTTTGATGTATTAACTATGCAATGTATGACTTTTGCAAAATGAGGTATATCACATGTTTAGTAAAGCATTTCATTTTACATATTACATAGAGTACTAAAACTTTTTCCAGAGTTTCTTGGATTTAAGGCAAACAAGTTGGCAAAAGAGTAGGCAGAATAAATGGATGTTGTAATATATATGGAAGGGAACGAATGGGTAGAGGTATGGTAGTACTCATTCTAATGCATGCCCTGATTTTCCAAATTTCCGGGTTTCATCCATTTACTTAGTAAACTGTATATGGATGATAGGCAGCATGTTAAAAATTAATAAATGAAATAATATAGAAGCCAGATTGGATAATGATCAGGTGTAATCATACTTTTTTCCTTAACTACTGATTAAGTTGTTCTCTCATTTGTAAGTAACTTTGAATAAAAGTATCTGCTAAATGACTAAATGTAAATCCACTATCTTGGTGAGTCACATCCTTTCATGACTTTGTTGATTGGATGCGCCGGTTGTCCTCTACTTTGACCCTCTGGACACTTTCATCTGACTTTGCCTCTTGGGATTTTTTGAGGACATTTTATATTCATCTCACTAAAAGCTTGCTATTTTTTAGTACACTCTTTGATTGAACAAAATATTTACATTTTCTGTTTTTATTTAATATATTATGATTTTATTTGTTAATTTCACTGGAGTTACTCTGTAGTTTTCCCAGGCTTTTGTTATATCTAGTCTAGACAACTCCTGGCTAGGTGTCCCATGAAATCTTTAACAAAAATCCTGTATCTGATCCATACTAGTGTAACACTGCTGGTCTTTAACTTACAATTTTCCTTGTAAAAACAATAAATTCAAAAGGAAAATCACCATTGATTTATCCATATTGTGAGCTCAGGCATTGGCTTATGTTGATGTCCAAGAAGCAATAATTGGCCCATTTAGTCATCCAGCTAACCACGAATATGAATGAATACCAAAACTGTGCTAAATGAAATTTAGAAATGAGCTTAATTAAGTATAATGTACTTCACTGTATGCACTGTGTGAAATAAAGGAAATACAAGATCTAAATTATGTCAGAACTCATTATCAGTAGATTTTAAATATTTAATAGCTCAGATAAAATAACACTCAATAGGTCTATTTATCACTTTTTACACTTAGTTAAAAGTCTCAAAGCTATTTTGAGTGTTTGTCTACAGGTTTCTAACTAACTATTATTTAGTACTACAGGGTGTATTTGCTTAAGTTTGTAATTTGTAAATTGTCCATTTTATCATTTACACTTTACATAAAGATACACTTGTAAAATCTGTAATTACATACTTGACTCCCTTTTGTTTTTCTGCTCACTTCCTGTCTTCTGTTTTACTTTGCTTAGGAGCCCACAGGACCACCACAGATCAGTTATCATTTGGGAGGCACTGACACTGATGTGATGGTAGTGGTGTGTTATTGTGTGCCCTTGTATTTAAACACGGTGTTAACTCGTTGTGCAGCTTATTTGTTGCTGAGCCACTTTGCCAGTACAACAAAAACTAACACAGCACCACCGCAGAAGTGAGAATCATCCTCCAGTCAAAAAAATACCTGTTCTTTGGTGGTACTGTGGTGACCCTGACCATTATAGAACAGAATAAAATGGGAAAAAAATGTGTGCAGAGAACCACATGAAATGTAGTCTGTAATTGTAGTACTTCAATGTACATGTATAAATGTATATACAAATGGGACTGATGAAATGAAAAGTAAGAATGAAAATACCTTATAAAGTGACCAGTGAGTGTCTGTTCTGTTTAACCTAACTGTAAAATGTATGAGCTGGATCAGTACTTACCATTTATGGAGACTAAGAAAACTAATTGTTAAACTGTCCTAAGAGTTTGGAAAAGCAGGTCCTGGCTCACGCAGTATGCTGAATGACGTATAGTAGTGGTGAACTTTGTAATCCTTTAAGGAGCATGTTTGAGATTGCATTGCTGAGTCATTTTACGGTGTTTTGTTCATGACGTCTTTTGCCTTATCTGTGTGTGTACATGCGACTTTGTGCATGAGTGTGGGTGCATGTGTTTGTATATGTGTGTCACTCTGTTGTAGGATGATGTATTAAGGGAATCAAAAGGGTGGCTGTTTTCAGTGAGCAATGCCATCATGTGGGAGTGCTTTGCAAAAACTCCGTTGAATAGCAAATATAGTATAATAATAATAATCTAGTCCTTGGAAGGTTTTAGAATTAGGTAAATCTATCCTTAGATATACAAAATGAAAGATTGCAGATTGTCATCTATTTAACAAAAATCTGAATGGGAAAGCCATGGGTTAAAAACATGAATTAATAGCTTGTAACCACCTTTAGCACCTTTTAATTACTTTTAGTCTCTCATGTCCTTCTGGAGGAATTCTTATCCAAACATTTTGATTATTATTCTTTTATTAACAATGTTAAAAAAAGTTTGTGGACAGTTGTTCATGCCCAGCTCAACCACATAATTTTGTTGAGGTAGCATTTTGACATTGACTGGGTTACAAAAAAAAACTTTTTTCAATCTTTTTTTTTGTTGTTTCAGATTAAATATTATGCTCTGGACTATGGTCCTATTTCATTTCCCAAGCTTTAGTTGTTGCCTTACATTTGATCCTAGAATACTTTGGTGTACAAACAAGTTCATGGTGACTTGGTGACTAAATTTCCCAGGTCCTTTAGTTGCAAAACAAGCCCAAATCCTCACTCCACCACCACACATGGATAAAACCTAATGGTGTGCTATAATTAGCAGTTTTGGTTTCTTTTCTTCAGCATGAATGTTGGTAAATAACTAATGTTTCAGGATAACAGATCTATGGTTTACAAAAGTCTATAAAGATGCACATGAACTTCAAACTTAATATTCTGAAATTTACAAGGAATATCAATATTGTGTAAATATTATTTTGCATGTAACGAGTTTGAATGTGATTGACAGATTTAGAAGACTGTAGACATTTCCGTGGCTCTGCATTAAACTACAGTACCTTGCTGCTGGAGGAGGAAGCTGGCATGCTGTATGTAGGAGCTAGAGGGGCACTATATTCTCTACAGGCTTCCAATATCTCTGGTCCAAGTCACACTGTGAGTAATTAGCTTGTCTGCCAGCACAGAATTTAAGAACATTTTAAAATAACCTTTATATCTTATATGTATAACCTGCCTAAAACCACTGCTGAGTGATTATTGAGGTTTTGAAGGTGGCCACATTTCCAGCTTCACTGTAGTGGAAATCTAATCACATATAAATCATCATTGAATAAAAATATTAAAACAACCTCACTGTTTGAACACTATTTCATCAAATCCACTTAACAGATATACCGTATACTTAACAGAGTTAACACTTGTTTACCTGTTATTCAGTGGGCCACTATAAAGAAGGTGTTTTGGTGGTAGAAGGCATTCTGTTCCCATTAATAAATAATTTGAGCTACTAACAAAATGTGCAACAACAGATGGACAATCTATTTTGTCTTAAGCGCTTAATGTGACAAGTAATGTAAAAAAGTAAAATGGTCACTGAGTGTAGAAAGAGTTGGATCTAATCCTATTTTTGATTGGTTTATATGCCTAGGTCTTTTTCATACCATAATATTAAAAGTAAAATGTTAATAATATTAGCTAAAATACAGGATTTAAAGTAAAAACATAAATGTTTTATATGCAGATTAATTGGGAAGCACCAGAAGATCAGAAAGCGCTGTGCTCAAAAAAAGGAAAAGATAACCAGGTCAGTGTTTTATTTTTTCTTTACCAAAAACCTCTTGCTAAACTTTCCTCGGTGCTCCTTATAGACTTTGTTTTTTTGTTTTTTTTTACAGACTGAGTGTTTTAACCACATCCGGTTCCTGCAGCGATTTAACAGCACTCACTTATATACTTGTGGAACTCATGCATTTAATCCATTATGTGCATATATTGTAAGTACTTACAATATCTATGGTATTTTACCAAGCTGTTTTTTTCTGAACACCAAATCACTAATTATTTTCAATTTTATTGGAACTCTCTGATATGGTTGGGAGTCCATTTGAAAGGTGTCTATCATTTCCCCTATAAAGTACCTTAGTCACATGTAAATCAACCCATGTGGAAAAGTTGAAAACTACACTCTTTGTCCATAAAAAAATCAAACTACTGAATGTTTAAAACATCAGTGGACAAGTCACAAGTCTTCTTTCATGGGCATTAGCAGGCAAACATTTAGAATGATTGCATTTATTAGGTTTGATGCAATAATCAATGCAATGCCATTGTCTGGCTTGAATCTTTCACCTGTGATATAAGAACATGGTGTTTCCTCTGGTACCAGACAGTAAACTTGTCTTAGTCTTCAACTGATTGTTTATTAAAGCAGAGGTGAGAAGTATTGCATTATACTTACTGAATACTTTTGGGCAGCAGGGGATTGATTATTCCTTAAAACAATATACCGACGTGGGCGGCACGGCGGCTTAGTGGTTAGCATGTTCGCCTCTCAGCACTAGGGATTCCAGGTTCAAATCCCAAACTGGGTGGAGTTTTCATGTTCTCCCTGTGTCCGTGTGGGTTTTCTCCGGGTTCTCTGGTTTCTTCTCACAATCCAAAACCATGGATTCCATGTAAATTGAATGCTCTAAATTTTCCCATATATAGTTTGTGTGCGTATCTGTATAAGTGAGTAAGTGAGTGTGCCCAGCGATAGATTGGTGCCCTGTCCTGGGTGTATCTGCCCACCGCCCCAAACGTTCTGTCCTGTATGGATATGGGGAACCCCTCCATGACCCTAGAAGAGGATTAAGCAGAAGATAATAAATAAATGAATGAATATACAGATGTATTATATAGTAGATTGGCGGCATGGTGGCTTAGTGGTTAGCACATTCGCCTCTCAGCGCTAGGGATTCCTGGTTCGAATCCTCATCTGGGTGGAGTTTCCATGTTCTCCCCGTGTCTGCGTGGGTTTCCTCCGGGTTCTCCGGTTTCCTCCCACAGTCCAAAAACATGGAACAAGTCAATTGAGTTCTCCAAATTGCCCCATATAGAGTGTGTATGCGTGCATGTCTGTGTGAGTGAGTGTGTGCCCAGCGATAGCTTGGCTCCCTGTCCTGGGTGTATCTGCCCAGTGCCTGAAACGTTCTCCCCTGGATGGGCATTGGGAACCCCACTGCGACCCTAATATAGGATAAAGCGGAAGCATTAATGTTGCCACTGTTTATGTTTAGGTAATTGTGTTCTTTTGATATTTCACTGCTGTGGAAGGTTAATTTATATAATGAGATGTATCTTTCCTCAATTTTTCAGGATACTAGAGAGTTTAAAATCTCCTCTGCATATGAAGAGGGTCGGGAAAGGTGCCCATATGACCCTGCTAAAGGCTACACTGGCCTGCTTGTTGGTAAAGTCTTATTCAACAGCTGTCATTATAATATATGTTAAAATTTTACTGGTTTAAATGGTCTGAATCCTAATGTCATTCTAATGCACAGCTCTGGAAAAATTAAGAGACCACTGCAAAATGATCAGTTTCTCTGATTTTACTCTTTATAGGTACATGTTTGAGTGAAATTAACATTGTTCTTTTATCTATAAATTACTGACAACATGTCACTGAAATTCCAAGCAAAAATTTTGTATTCATTTGCATAGAATGAGAAATGGTCGAAATAACGAAAAAGATACATGACTTTCAGACCTTAAATAATGCAAAGAAAAGAATTTCATATTCATGAAACAACAATATTATGTTTTAACTCGGGAAGAGTTCAGAAATCAATATTTCATGGAACAACCGTGATTTTTGACAGCATCCCCAGGTCATCATCCATCCTCCACCAAGTTGGGTGCAAGACACAGTGGTTTGTACACTTCTCTTAACATTTGATGACCAGGTGTTGGGCAAATCTGAAAATTGGACTCACCACAGAAGATGACCTTACTCCAGTCCTCTCTCGTCCAATTCTTATGGTCTTATGCAAACTTCAGCCTGCTCTCCTTTGCTTCTCATTGATAAAAGGTTTTTTTTTCTAGATTTACATGAATTGAGCCCTGCCTCTAGAAGTCTGTTGTGAACTGTTTCTGCTGTTCACTTCACGCCAGCTCCTTTTGTTGGTCATTTGATGTCATTCTGCGGTTGCTGACCGTCATCTTATTCGAATGTCAGTCATCCCAGTCAGTGGAGAGTCGATTTTGCCCTCTACCTGTCTGTAGCTTTGTTGTTCCCAATGTCTGATGCTTGACCTTGTTGTAATGAACTGCCAGCCTAGACATTTTAAGGATGGAGGCAACACGACACTCACTATATACCTCTGCTAAAAAAGCCAGAATTGAGTCCTTCTTTTCCTTATTTAGGAATTTTATTTTCAACTCCTTTGCAATGGTTACATTTTTTTTAAAATTCCAATTACTTTTGTGCTATTTCTAGCACTTGTTTTGCCATCCTGTTTGTCTTATTGCAAGAAGATTGTGAAGACCACAGCAGAGTTTTTTTTCTACTTTTTCTTGTTAAATAAGATTTGGTATAGGTGATCGCCTATTCAGAAGCACATTCAATAGAATGAAGTGTGCTTGGGTTGGAATTTAAGTGACACTGGAATGGAATGGCTGTCATACATGTAGAGATGCTGATTTTTAGAAAATTGTGCAGTGGTCTCTTAATTTTTTCCAGAGCTATATATTTCAAGTCCATCACAAATTGTTTTTCGTCTTAGATGGCCAAATGTACACTGCTTCCCAATATGAGTTCTGGAGTTCTCCTGATATTCGCAGAAACTCTCCAAACCCAACATTAAGAACAGAAGAGGCTCCTACACGCTGGCTTTATGGTCAGTACATCATAGAGTATTTACCATAGAGATAGTTTCATGTAGGTTTTCTAGAAGTCTCCTTTTACCATAATTTATCTAGTAGATTGATCTTATTGGTGTCTCTAGTATAGAAACTTTTATGGTGGTTTATTTAGAATGTATTGTTGTATAAATGTATGTAAAACATATCACGTCTTAATGTTGTGGTTTGCGATTTTGTACAGAAGCTGATTTTGTAGGTTCGGCTCTGCTGAAGGAGAGTGTGAATAGCTTGGTAGGAGATGATGATAAGATCTATTTCTTTTTCACGGAAAAGAGTCAGGAACAAAGCCCGTACTTCAAGCACAGCAGGGTAGCCCGGGTGGCTCGTGTGTGTAAGGTAGGACCAAGACATTTGTGTTCTCACATTACACAAGGGTGGAAACTAAAATGAAACATCTAGTAAAATTTTATGCAGAACTTAAAATATAGTTCGGTAGAATGCTTGATATCTGCAGTTTTAATGTTTGATTTGTGGAAACACTCACACACAAATCTACAGCACTCAAAATGGAGTGTGTTTTTCCAGGTACCGAATTACTAAACACTGTGTCCAATCAAATTTTAAGACTTGAGTTCTTGTACGCCAGCAGCTATCAAGCAGTGCATCTCAGCATATGATTTTATCATTTATAGAATCTTAATTCATACCTCGTATTAAAGTTTTACATCACTAGCATGCAGCATGAGCCAAGGTAGTGTGTGTGTGCCCCTTACCCAGTGGCAGATTATTAGAATGAGACTCCCAGTTAACTTAGCCTGCATGCTCTGCCATGGGTCCTATAAGGAGTCTGGCAAAGTGTCCAAGGTCAGAAGGCACCTGGCTGTTTTCCTAATGTCACAATGCAAGTAATGAATCCACACTAAACCACAATATCCAATTAGCTCACTGTACCTCCCATTGACTGTGAAGACTGATAGCTGTATCAGTCAGTGTATCAGTAATGTATGTGGGCTGGTAACATCATTTCTCATTCAGTGTGCTTACAGTAAACATCTACAAAAAAGAACTGTGCATAAGTTTTAAATACATTTAACTTTCTGATTGATATTTATTTATATAAAGTTTAAAAAAAAACATCCCTAGTATTACATAGTACTAAAATAATACAATGTGCAGTAGTTCAAATTATAAATGTGTTTATTCATAAAGCATGGATAATAGAGTAAAGTACAAAACATC
Source organism: Corydoras maculifer (assembly GCA_019802435.1). Classification (NCBI taxonomy): domain Eukaryota; kingdom Metazoa; phylum Chordata; class Actinopteri; order Siluriformes; family Callichthyidae; genus Corydoras; species Corydoras maculifer. The sequence continues at coordinate 2,343,767 of JAFMOD010000419.1, read as the reverse complement.
AATTTTTACATTTATGTAACCTAAATGGACTCTGCTATCTGAACATAGACCATTGTTGTTTTATGTTTGGTCAGACTGTACTTCGGTTAATAGAATATTAGTAAGTTATATTGGTTCTAAAGGAATGGAAGCAGTCCATGATTTAATAAAAGACTTCATATTTCATATATATGCACTAAAATATAAAATGTTTTTGCCTGTAGCAAACCATTGAGCCTTATGATGGTAATCTCCATGTAGTGGACTGCATAGATTAAGGATAGAGTTACAAGCTTACTGTGCTAGTCTACACAGCAGGATCACATTAATGACATTATACATAATCTTCATGCTAGTAGCAGGGAAATGCTGTAACAGCTTTTTCATGCCAAGAACAAACCTTGTACAAACCTACAGGCCTGTAAAAATACTTTTTATTTCTTTTTAAGGCACTTTTTATTTTTACCAGTTTCCAGCGATGTTGCTCTGTATGCCAGTGATGGGCTTGTTCCAACATACTGGCACAGGGGAAGTTTCCCATTGGGGCTAAAGGGCATGCAGAGGCATTTGGTGTACAGTCTAATAAAAAATATATCTTTCTCCAGGGAGATGGGATGTAAATTAAAGTTGCTGAATCTAGCTGACAAAATGCATACTATCTTTACTTTAGCGGGGCGGGGCGAGGTGGGGTGGGGGGGTGGCTCAGTTCATTCCAGTTCAACTTGTTCTCATCCTCCAATCACACTCACAGCTGAATATAGTGCTGCTGCCAGGAGCAAGTAAATCTATGTTCCATTACGTGTTCTGAACAACTGACCTTATTCTTATTTAAGGTCTAAAATGTATAGTATTGGACTATGTTTTTTTTTCTTTCTTTTTTTAATTTTACATCATTTCAGAGTTAAGTGTTCAGTCTGACACGGGACATTTTCTTGTGGCACAACACTGTGTAACCATAATTGTTCAGATTTTCCAGGATTTACCTGAATGACTGCTTTTTTTTCTTATTAAATGAACTGAAGTTAGAAATTACACCATGTAGGTGCAGTTTACACCTTCTAGCTATGGTGCCTTGTGAAAGTGCTATTACAGTAAATACTCTGGATTTACTGGATGTCTCACTGAGCTGTTATTGTAAAATTGTAATTAAAACACTACAGTAACCACAAATTACTTGTGTGAATCTGTAAGGAAGTTATAGCATATAAATAGAGTAAAGGTTTAAATTTTGGAAAGGAATAACTAAATTCCTATTAGTTGATGAACATATAATAATTTAATATGTAATATACTAAAATGCAGCACTCTTCTTTTTTTCAGAGTGACAGAGGAGGTCTCCTGACGCTGCAAAAAAAGTGGACGTCCTTTTTGAAGGCACAATTAGTTTGCTCTCTACCAGAGTATGAGTTTCACTTCAATGTTCTACGCAGCATCTTTGTTCTGGAGGGCACCACAATTGAGGATACAGTTCTCTATGGCATCTTTGGCTTGGAATGGTAGGTTTATTACACTGTAGATAGCAGTGTATCAGCTCTGTTATTTTGTATGAGAGGTTTTAATTTTAAGATTTAATTTTAAATTTTAATAATGTTATATCTGTAGTGGCTACTGAGTTGTTACCATTATAGTCTATTATAAAACTTGTCACAGACTGTTTATGAACTCTTATATACAGTATGTTCAGTCACCTGCCTAAAACTCCCAAACTTTGAATCTCTACCTGCTTCCTGCTTCATTGCAAGTCTTTTATGGCTCCTTGAAATGTTATGTTTTATTAAAAAAAAGCAGGTCAGTCTTCAAGAGACGTGCAAAGGCACCTGGGAAAGTTCATGTTATATTTTCTACAGATATCACGAAGCAAATATTGGAACCTTGTGTTTTGGATAGACGTTTGTTGCTTAGTCTGTTTTTCTGTATCTGAGGTTTTTATAATGGTGAATCAGGCTGCTTCTACATTTGCATTCACTGTTATATGGGTTTCTACAATATAAATATTCCTTTCCTCTTTTTGTGGACTGTGCATTGGGATTAAATAAAGCACAGTATATTGGGCCATGATTTTACATTATGTTATGCTAGTTTCTAACTGTCAATTCTCACTTGTCACCTCTTTCTCATTTTCTTTTTCTCTTGTTTTAAAATGTTTACCTTTTCCTATTTCTATGCATTTTTTTCACTTGAATTTATTTGCTTTTGATATGTTTTACCTCTGTCCCGATCTCTCACCCCATCATTCAAGATCCCCTCACATCTTTGGAGAATTGTGTTATTTTTTATTTTATTTTATTTTTTTTTTACATCTGTATTCGATTTTCATATCACCATGGTTACAGTGTGGGCTCTTAAAACCTGTGCCAGCATGCCAAGACCTTGAGAAACAAGAAAATCAGTCGATGCTCAGAGAACGATTGACTCTCTTCAGCTACAGAAGCGAAAGTACATAAACCTGTAGCCAGTCAGTATGTTTCCTTACGTAGTTTGTGTCCTTCCCCGCCTTCTATAGTATTCCACAATAACAAAGAGTGACATGCTCAATTATTCTCTCATTCACACCTTTATCAGAGCTTTTGTTTGTCTTTGTAGTGGGTTTAGAACTATTATCTTGTATAACTGCCATTTTAAGGTTGTACAAGCATGTTAAAATTTTACAGGAAGAATGTAAAATCCTCAGCGATCTGCCGTTACACAATTACTGATGTCCAGCAGGCCTTCAATGGGCCTTACGTGGAGAGTCCGGAGGATTCCAGTGGAAAATGGTCTGAATACACAGGGAAGGTGCCTGATCCACGACCTGGCTCGGTAAGCTCAGTAGACCTGTGTACACAGTATCAGCCTCTGCATTTTAGTTTTTTCCCTACTCTGACTTAACTCTGTGGTTTAAATTAATTCACCTTTGCTGCTCCAACTGTATCTCAAAGCTTAAAGGTCTATGTTCTACATTACATTTATGTTAATTTAGCAGATGCTTTTATCCAAAGCGACTTACAAGTATCCAACCAACTTGATGTTTTGGATCAGAACACAGGGGTAACTATGATACAGCATGATACCCCTGAATACCATGATAAGGGTTTAGGGACTTGCTCAAGGACCCACATTGGTAAAATCAGTGGACCTGGGATTTAAACCTACGACCCTTGGATTGGTAACCCAACACCTTAACCACTAAGCAACAACACCCTCTACATGTCATTCACATTGTTGTTTAAATGACTAAACATAGTACTTAGTTACAGTTTCTAGTTAATTTATCATTAAGGATGCTATTATTAGGATTTCCAATGCATGAATACAATCCACCAGTGCATTCTTAATCTCAAAGCTGGAAAAATAATCTGCATATTTCCATAACATCAAACTCACATTACTTTAACTGTTAGCTGTGATTCATTTATTTCAGATGTTATTTCAGGCAGGTAACATTCAGAAATGAGTCACTTTTTACTGCTTACCAGCACAATTTTCTTATGGTTTTGTTAATTTACTAGTGACATGAAGGCAAATAGTGATATTTTACACACATACAAGTCACCCAATAAGTGTGCACATCCCCATAAAGAGATGCTTAACCTAACCACCAACTACTGCTAGTGTGCATATTTAACTTTTCCTGGTTCGAATCCCAATCTGGGTGGAGTTTCCATGTTCTCCCTGTGTGGGTTTCCTCCGAGTTCTCCGGTTTCCTCCCACAGTCCAAAAACATGGATCAAAGTCAATTGAATTCTACAAATTACCCCATATAGAGTGTGTTTGTGTGTGAGTGAGTGTGTGCCCAGAGATAGATTGGCTCCCTGTCCTGGGTGTATCTGCCCAGTGCAGATACAGCGGGCATGGGGAACCCCCCCGCGACCCTAGTATATGATAAAGCAGAAGATGATGGATGGATGGATGTTTAGTTCGACTAAAACAGTTTTGTCTATCAACATTAAACAGTTGCTTTACATTCAATTGACCTTTGTAGGTGCTTGTGAATGTGAAAGGTGAATGTTCTTGAACCCTATTTGTAAGAATATTTACTCACATCATGTTGAAGATAGAGACATGAATGAGTCATTCTACAGATTTGACTTGCGTTTTTGTTTTTGAAATTTAGGTAGCTTTGTTGTCAAGCTTATTTACATGTTATTGCCTAGGCAGAAGATTAAAGTTTTTTTCTATGACATGACCAGACAGGCAGAAAACTGATGAAAATGACAGGTGTGTCATTTTTCCCACCCATTGTCAATAGTGTTTGCATGCCTGAGGAAAGCAACAGGCTGTTCCCTTGTTTTAAAGCACTCTGACTCATGGCTACCTCATTTTGATCTTCAGTGCATCACTGATCAGCTTCGGACCAGAGGCATGAACTTCTCCACAGATCTTCCAGATGAAGTGCTACACTTCGTTCGCCGTCACCCACTTATGTCCCAGCAGATCCTCCCTCTAGGACAAAGACCACTGTTATTTAAGAGGACCGTGGATTACACAAAGATAGTTGTGCAAAAAGTGACTGCTCTGAATGACCAAACCTACCATATGCTGTATATTGGGACAGGTATCTTTAGCATAATAAAATAATAATAAAATTATAAAGTAATTATTTATTATTTGTTAGTAAAACATGGGTGTGGTACAATCAATCTCTCTTTTGTTTGGCTTGTTGTTCTTTAGCTAATTTTGTACTATTGAATATGTTAATGCTACAGATGAAGGCTGGCTTCAGAAAGCTGTGGATGTTAAAGGTCATCTTCATATTATTGAGGAGCTACAGCTGTTTGAGAAACCCCAGCCAGTGGAAAGTATAGTGATTTCGCAGAAACAGGTCAGTAAATACACATGTAGTAAATCTTATTATCATATCCCTGAAGTGGGCTGGGAGTTAATGTGATGAAAAACAGGATCGATCATCACTTTTTTATTTACATAATTTCCAGTAATCCTCTTTGACGACAAAAATGCCTTGTATTAACCAACAGCAGTGTTAAGCTTTTTAATAAGGATAACTACACATGGCGCAGCACGGTGGCTTAGTGGTTAGCACGTTCGCCTCTCAGCGCTAGGGATTCCCGGTTCGAATCCCCATCTGGGTGGAGTTTCCATGTTCTCCCCGTGTCCACATGGGTTTCCTCTGGGTTCTCCGGTTTCCTCCCACAGTCCAAAACCATGGATATACATTAAACAAAAGAGCTAGCTGTATCCTTCAACTACACTACTAAATTCAAAACTAAAAAACAGCAGGCTTCATTTTAATTATGAGTGAAGCTAATATATTTTGCTTCTAATGAGTAATGTTAGGTAATAATTCTAATGGGTAATGTTAAGTCATAATATAAATTCATTCATTCATTCATTCATTATCTTCTGCTTATCCTCTATTAGGGTCGCGGTGGGGTTCCCCATGCCCATCCAGGGGAGAACATCTCGGGCGCTGGGCAGATAGACCCAGGACAGGGCGCCAATCCATCGCTGGGCACACACTCACTCACACAGACACACTCTATATGGGGCAATTTTGGAGAATTCAATTGACCTGATCCATGTTTTTGGACTGTGGGAGGAAACCGGAGAACCCGGAGGAAACCCACGCAGACACGGGGAGAACATGGAAACTCCACCCAGATGGGGATTCGAACCGGGAATCCCTAGCGCTGAGAGGCGAACGTGCTAACCACTAAGCCACCGTGCCGCCCATAATATAAATTATGCTTGTTTATTTTTACTTTTTACCCTTAGATGAGTGTATACGTAGGTGGACCATCTGGAGTCGTGCAGGTGCCTTTGTCCACATGCCACAAGTATACTTCATGTTTTGACTGTGTGCTGGCAAGGGATCCTTTCTGTGCTTGGGATGGAAGGCATTGTGTTGACATTGCATCTCGTACAGACAGGTATTTGGTTTAGTGTTTCCAATCTCTGAACTTTCTAATGTTTTTAATTAATTGACCGTTCGGAGGCAATGACTTATTTTTTATTGCCAGTCACGGAAAAAAGATGTAACATCTGTAAAATCATGGAATCCTGTATCTTAAAAAACTTATGGTTTTGCAAATAAATATGATGTTTTGAATTGAATAAACTTTGGAAGAAAAACAACACATATAATATATATATATAAATTTTATATATTTTTAAGGTCCAATATGACTCAAGACATTCTCAATGGAAAAGAGGGCTGTGAAAATTCTGCAGCAGATGGTATGTATGTTTATTAACAAAGTCCAACAAAAAAGGCAATTACTACTTGCAGTGATTTGTTGCACAAGAAACATTTTAGATAAAGTGATATGCATAACACTTACATCTTAAAATTAAGATTATGTTTTATATGAGATTTATATTTAAAAAAAAGCATGTTAAACAATTAAAAAACAAATGTGTTCCTTTAGGTAACCCTCCCTGCATGGTTTAGACTAGTAATAAAAACCTGTGAAAAAGCATACCCATTTCAGTTCTGTTTCCTGGACCTGTGCTTTATTTTTAGTATCCTGAGTGAAGTTAAAGCTTTATGGTCCCTTAAACTCTACTAATGGGTACCTTTAGTCCTCTCTTATTGCATCATAGGCTGTAAATTGTTTTTCTAATAATTTTCTTGTTATATTGTGTGTGTGTGTGTGTGTGTGCATGTGTGCATGTTTAGGCCCAGTTCTCCACCTCCCTCGCCTTGTAATTGCGGGAGATGATGTTCTTTTACAGTGTGATCTTGGCTCCAATCTGGCAACCCCTCAGTGGACATATAATGGAAAAGAACTACATGGTTACGGACTAAGCTCAGGTTACCGGATTGGCACAGATGGCTTGCTGGTGATTAAAGCCCAACTAGACCAGAGTGGCAACTACAGTTGTTTTGCCCTCGAGAACAGCATCCGTGTCCACGTGTTAAAGTATCATTTGCTTGTGCGCAAAGACATTTTTTCAGCAATACCCAGTGATGGGCCTTACTGGAACCCCACAAAAGACTCCAGTTATCCACCAGATCCTATGCCCCCAGACACACAGGTCTTGAACTTTAAGAACCTGGAGGTCATTTACCTCTCAGTGATCACAGTCTTGGGTGGACTGTGTTTGGTCCTGACTATAGTGCTGTTGTATGTGGGTTTTTGTGTGAAAAGTAAACGGGGAAAGTACTCTGTCCGAGCAGCAAGTCAAGCTAACCGGAATAAAGGAAACACCCAGATGGAGCTAAGGACCATCTCTAGCCACTGCAACGGGAAAGGAGATACACATGATGGCTTTCTTCGAATTGTTCCTGGAGAAGCTCAGCTTGACTCCAATAAAGATCTTCCTCCTGCACCTCCACTCCCTTCAGCTTTGATAAGCTCTGAGTTCACCAATGGCTTCCCGGCCACATTACCCAATGTCTTGCGCAAAATAAATGGAAATAGCTATGTGCTGCTTAGGCAAACTGATGGAGACAGCACATCTCCACTGTCCTACTCTTTTACAGATGAGCTTAACCGAATCCTGGAAAAAAGGAATCACACACAACTGTGTAGTAAACCTGATGAAAGTTCGGTGTAGAGCTTAGAGCTTGCCTGTGGAAGGGTGATTCACTGTTAGTACCTGTTTAAATGTTGGAGGATGTTTTAATTTACCCAAAGCACCTGTTATTGAAAGTTCCTCATCCAGCAACAGGTCTTAATCTTGTCTCTTATTTTTGAGAGACTTACTGAACATGAAAAACAAGAATAGAAAAGAACTGAATTGTCATGATGCATCATCTACCTCGGAGCACCAGTTGAAAGATAATCTCGCCATTCTTTATAGCGAGTGTAATACAGGAGGGGGTGAGGTTAGAGCAACATATTTGCAGTAGGTTTAATGAGATGTAATGTAAGGAAATGTAAGGCCTAAGGCCAGGACATGCAGGAGGCACCCAATGTTTATTTCCAGATCTCATCTGGATGCTTTTGAGCTGTAGTGCAAAAAATGGTGCATTTCTCTTATTGTGATTGTAGTTTGTTTTGTTATTTATGTTGACGTTGTCAAAGCAGATGGCTCATCCATAACTCGGACTAATGATGGTGCTGGATTTTATACAGCAATGAACAAAAGAGACTGACCTTTTGAATACAGGATTATGCTGACTAAATATGTGAGATTAACAGTATTACTACTGGTGTGCACTTTAGAAGCAGCAAGCATTTGCTAAAATATTCTGAACATGGAAAACTAAATGCTTTACTAATCATGACAAAAACATATCTTTGAATAAGGGATCCAATCCATGAGCCACATAGTCAAGACTAAGTGAACTGTAACAGTAATATGTAATCTTCCTTAAATAGATTATGTGTCTAGTGGTTAGATTATGACTATGTCAACGTTCAGCAGAACAGACACCATTTCCAGTTGCCTGTGCTAGAAGTTCAGAAACCTGCCTTCCACAACAATAAAGAAGACATGGTAAGTTCATGAGAAACTTTTCAAGATGATCCCATTGAATTAACTGATTACAAACCAGCCTTTCTTACCTTTAATTTAAGTGCTGAGAAAAACAATTTACAGTGTTTAGAAAATGAGTATTAAGTCATTCTAACATTGTGATTTTACCAAAAAAACTTTATTATTAAGATATTGTTTTATTTATTGCTGTTTTCCCCAGCAGACTTGTAAAAATGTTGCAAATTGTTTATTAAGATTTGCAGGAAAAATGCTCCTACTTCCTATTAACTTTAATATTTCATTTGTCTCTTCTTTTCTTATCATAGTCATTATATGATTTCGCTTTGTATGTATACATAGTATACTACTGTATTTAAAGTAAAAAAAGCGGTAGCTCAATGTTCAGGGTGTGGGACTAGCAATCTGAAGTTTAGCGGTGCAACATCCAATTTTACCAGTGAGGGGCCTTGAGCAAGACCCATGACCGTCATTGCTTTAGAGATGTTGCATTATGGGTGACCATGTATTCATACCCTAACCATCAAGTTAGGATACTTGTAAGTTGCTTGGATAAAATTAACAAATGTAAATTTAGACTATGGAAAGTCTAAATGGTTCTCCTAAGAGGTCATTTATTTCAAAATATATGTTTACATCTTATAATCAAAAAATAATTCATGGAAAATATTACTGCTAAAATACTACATATAGATCTCTTATGTATAGATCAGTAAAATTAAGAAGACATTAACTTCCTTATTGAAAATGTTACCTCTGTGGCATTACTTTTGTTTTGACAGTGTAATATGTATCTAAGTTCAAGTTCAAGTTATTTATTTATATAGCGCTTTTTACAACAGTACATTGTCACAAAGCAGCTTTACAGAATAAAAAGCCTTTAAACCCCCAAAGAGCTAGCCAAAGCGACAGTGGCAAGAAAAAACTCCCTTTTATGTTGTTATTCAAGGAAGAAACCTTGGGTGGACCAAGACTCAGTGGGGGACTCATGTACAGATATTTAACAAATGGAAAAACTAACAACTGGAAAACTATATGTGAGTCCATTAAGGGTGTCCTGCACTATCTGTAAGTGTGGTTCTATGAAATAGTAGAAAATATTATAAAAGCTAGTTTTTAGTCTATTAGTATTGCCCCAGATGGTAAAGATGTTTAAAAATTATTTTAAAATATTTGTTGTTTGGTAAATTTGATTATTTTCATGCTAAAAAAAAAGCAATTCACCACCACGTAAAAGATATGTAAAAAAAGATACGTACCTATTTCCCGATCATATTGGGTTCATATTTTTACTACGAATCAATTAATTCAATTGGGTTGAGTATAAACTAATGTTATTTCAGAAATAAATTATTTGACTTGTATAAGGTGGTGCTTGAAAGAATCCTAGTAAATGTTTTTATATTTATTTATAAATCTTACCCAAAAATTATATGATCAAAATGCTAAAGTGGATAAAGAGAACAAACAGAAAAAAATAGACTTGCTCATATTTTTAAGAAAAATGATTAAATATCACATATATGTGAGAAATAAAAGTATGTGACCTTTTAGAAGATAATTTAAAGGCAAAATTAGATCCAGATGTGAGTGCGTGCCCCGCTTTTTAGAAGTGTCTTTGGGTTTTTTTGTGACTTCTCGAGCTAGTACAATATTGTTGCTTTTCTTATGGGGCTTTTTTTTTTTTTTTTTTTTTTGGGTCGACCACTCATGGGGAGTTATAATAATAGGTATAAATTACTTAATTAATTAGTTATAAGGAGTCCAAACCTGGATACACACTCGCATCTTATTGATTAAAACACCTGACTGGAATTTCACCAACAAATTATCTTCTAATCTTAAAGTTTTATGTACTTTTGCCACTCACAGATGTGCAATATTAAATAATTTTCTTAAAAAATGAACAAAACATTTATATTTAGTCATTAGCAGACACTTTTATCCAAAGTGCCTTACAAATGAGAGAACAACACAAGTCACCAGCTACACTGTAGTATAATTAAACCTAATCACCTAATCAGGCTTCTAGATTATTATTATTATTATTAATAATAATAATAATAATAATAATAATATTAATAATGATATATTTGTATTTTTTAAATATAATTTTTATTAATTTATATATGTATATATTTTTATTTATTATTATTATTATTATTCATTATCTCCCGCTTTATCCTTTATTAGGGTCGTGGTGGGGTTCCCCATGCCCATCCAGGGGAGAACGTCTCGGGCGCTGGGCAGAAACACCCAGGACAGGGTCCCAATCCATCGCTGGGCACACATTCACTTACACAGACACTCTATATGGGGCAATTTTGAGAATTCAATTGACTTGATCCATGTTTTTGGACTGTGGGAGGAAACCGAAGAACCCGGAGGAAACCCACGCAGACACGGGGAGAACATGGAAACTCTACCCAGATGGGGATTCGAACCGGGAATCCCTTGCGCTGAGAGGCGAACGTGCTAACCACTAAGCCACCGTGCCGCATATATTTTTATAACTATTATAACTTTAACTATTTTCTTAAATTTACTATTTACCTATTTTCTTAAATGTCTGAGTTGTACCACAGATTTATGCCGCAATAACAAAATTCCAAAAGGTTCATATATTTTCATGCACTACTGTAACTGGTTTAAAAAAAATGTGGTGTAAAAATGATGTATGGAAAGTTTTTCTACATCGAGAGATGTGTGTTAAAGTGTAGCAGTAAGACTAATGATGTAATCTTGCTCTGAAAGTTTGGAACTCAACTACAAACTTTCTTAGTGAGATTATTATTTTTTTTTAGCCTCATTTATTATTATGGTATCAAAAGCGGATGTTTGCCCACATGGTTCCATTTTACAGCCTTTTTGTGGTTTTGGGTTTAATTACTTTACCGCAATACTGTATTTAACAACTTCTTCTATGACGTCTTATACAGTTAAACAACATAAAGCAGGGAAATTAACTTATGTTAAACTTTTTTAAAGAAGTATGCCAGAGTTTGTATTTGGAATTATTAAACCATATTTGTGGTTATTTGTCAGTTTTGTTAGGGAAGTGTATCTTTTCTTACTGGTAAATGAGCAGCATAGACAGCTATATGATAATAGACAGATTCAAGTAAATTTAAGGGTTCAGATTACTTAACATGCACATTCATAGCTAGACCCCCACCTCATCCTCAGTCTTGACAAATTGCTCACAGGTTGTTCCAGTGTTAGGATTAAAAGACCAAATAATTACATACAGCTAACCTTCACTCTTTCTCTTGCCAGTAAGCCCTTGAGCTAGTTGTTGTCAGACAGCATATGTGTCACTGCTTGCAAGGTCTTCATCCCTCAGGTCCAGCCCACTAGTGAAAAATATGTGAGAATTCATCTGGCATGCCAGGACAGGTTTAGGGCTGTTATTTCGAATTTAGACTTTAAAGCTAATGCAAAGGAAAACTGCACATTAAACAGTCAGAAGTTAAATATGAAGCAAGTTGTAATAAGTCAACTACCCACTAGGTGTATTTAACCAATTATTTTATTATTCTTTAATCACTGTTTTATAATTGTTTATTATTTTGAGTGACTAAACATGTGCAAAATTCAACTGGATTCAAATGCATTTCTATGATAGATTACAGCTTTGTTTTCTGTTTTAATGTACATAATAATATTATCTCTGAGGGTTTGTTATTTCTGTTTTTTTTTTGTTACAGGGCTCATTGCTTGCTTCCTTTTGCTGGTCAGTTTTAATTATAACTCAGTCGTTTTTTTTCATCCAGTGTAAGGATCAAGTTCTCTCCTGCACCGCCTATTTCCTGAAGGATCCAGCAAGAATTTTTTTTTTTTTTTTTGTCTACAGTCTGGGTTTGTTTGATATTGTTGATCAGCAATATCTTGTGTTAAAACATTGAGTTCTGTAACTCTTCATTTTAACAGTGTTTTATTGTAAATTTACAGAATTTTTGACATTTATGATTTCATAAAAGGCAAATTGCACAATTAACACTTTTATTTTCTATATTGCAGAATGTCTTATCTATCTTTTAAGTGGTGGGTAGAGTGTGTAGACTGCTTGCATATAAAGAATCCATTCTGATTTGGCACCTTGATAAAAAAAAAAACATTGAGGAAAAACTGCTATCAATATACACAGCTCATTTTCAACTAGACTCTGCTGAGGTAGTGAAGAGTGCAGTATAAAACCATTTATCTCCAGATAAAATACAGGAGCTATGATATCTAATTGTAAACCTGGATATTTTAAAACTAATTAAAAATAACTTTCAGATTCTTGTGAAAAACATGGGTATTTTTGTTGGTTTGTCTCCTGCAATCATGACTTTGTCAGTTTTAAACACAGCAGAGGTTTTAATACATAGTGCGTTTAAGGAAATCTTGCTAGAACAGGTTGTTCCTGCCGTTGCTTGTGTGAGAGGCTGAATCACACACTTATTTACCACCATGTGCTACAAGGACGGATTCCTGCTCCGTATATCTGTCGTAACAATCATAACAACAACCCTGGCTATGCTTTCAGAATACTAATTAAAGATTTATTTACTCCTTTCATAGGATTCTCCTGACACATTAAAACTGCACTGTCAGAATACTATTCAGCAACTTTTGCTTAGTTATTGTCTTATTTGCAAAAAGGTAAAAAAAAAAAAAAGGTTTTGAGATTGTGAATAGCAGCCTGTGAAACTGTTATAAGGTTGCAGGATCAGTGCAGCTCTTGCATAAGCTTTTATTCTGTATATATGATTCATACAGATGCTGGCACCTTGCTGTTACATCAGTACTTATTTCTAGAGTTTTGGAGCCTGAGAAGGTTATCTAAGGCCAGCATGTGTATATCAGATCACATAGTATAGGTAGTGCTACATTAAGTGTCCCATGGACAGTGTGAAATTTTGCCAGCATGAACCTCTCGGGTAACTCGCGTCATTAAGACTATAGTGAAGCTGACTTTTAGCATAATGTTCTAAAGAGGATGTTTACATAAAGGCTTCCTGATTAGCTGGGCTTAATTTTTTTATTTTAAATTTATGTATTTAGATATGTTATTTAATTTATTTTTCTTGTGTATTTTCTCCACTTATACAGATGGACTTTGTAGATTTACAATTACAGACTGTAGTACATCTGTTTTTTTTTCTTTTTGTTGGTCTTCTGTTGATCTCTATTGCTTAGGACCTTCACAGAACAGGTATAATTTGGGTGGTGTATGACTTATCAGGGTGGCACGGTGCAGCACTAGGGATTCCCGGTTGGAACCCCAATCTGGGTGGAGTTTCCATGTTCTCCCCGTGTCTGTGTAGGTTTCCTCCCACAGTCCAAAAACATGGATCAAGTATATAGAGTGTGTCTGTGTGAGTGAGTGTGTGCCTTGCCACTCTGTCCTGGGTGTATCTGCCCAGCACCCGAGGCGTTCTCCCCTGGATGGGCATGGGGAAACCCCCCTGCGACCCTAGTAGAGGATGAAGCGGAAGATAATGGATGGATGGATGATTTATCAGTTCTGCAATGACACTGATGTGGTTAAGGGGGAGGGGTTCATTTTCATTTAAACACATCAGTGACACTGCTGGGATAGGAATAATGCACCAACCAAATAATACCTGCTCTGTGGTTCTACTATTGGGGTCCTAACCATTAGAGAGCAGAGTAAAGGGGGTAATGTTCTTTAGTCCACAATTAAATGGACTACAATCTGGAATTATAGAACTACAAAGTCCATCTTTATGGCTAGCAGAGCTGATAAAAAGGACAATAGGTGGAGCACAAAGTACAATAGGTGTGACCCAACTTTTGTACTTTATAAGCAATTATTACTGGAACATTCCCATCAGAAGTGCATCATAGCCATTGGTGGTTATGAAAGCATGAAGTATTATTCTTAGCTGTGTTTTATCACACAGAAAGAAAAATTACTATTGATGTTGTGGGAGACAAAAATAATATTTATTGTTGTTATTTAGCATTGTAGTAACATATCCATATTTAACACTGCATTTAAAAGCCAAAACATTGATTTTTGTACTAATTTAAGTGTTTGACAATTCATTTGCTGAAAGGATATGTGTATTTCCTTGACAGTGTTGTAGAAAACCAAACTTTGTGAAGGCACATGGATATCCAAGGCCAATTCATAACTTATTCACAAAATGCTGCAGAGTTCCTGCCATCCACTTATTTCATGAGGGCTTTCTCTTCAGCTAGAGCACAGGCAGATGTTCATTTTTGTTTGTTTATGGTTTTGCCGGAAGCTCTTAACTCTCCTACAAAATTCTGCAATTATCACCCACACATCTGCAACTGTAGGCTTCACCTACTAATTTGGTTTTCAACAGTCTGACTTCACTTCGTTGTGTGAGTGAATTCAACTCTTCCTTGCTGAGTTAGGCAAACCCTGCAAGCTTTCATAGAGTTCTTAATAGTTGCTAAGCAACCATTAAAAAAAATAAAAAAAAACTTTAGTTGAATTTGTTGTCAGCCACAATACTGCTGTGTATCTTAGAACAAAATTTACCTGGAATAAATCGTTTTCTATTCTAATATAGGATCAAAAGGTAACCCAGAAGCAGTAGATTGGCCCTTAAAAGTATTTCTTCCATGTCCCTGTTGTGGTGATCTGCATGTTATTTGTTATTTACATGTTCAGTGTTACCACGTGCAATGAAGAAATTTACATATTCCATTGCAAACAACCAAGTTCGACTTGCATGCAAGAAACTGCTCACTCTAGTAACTCCAGTTCTGACAGTTCCGAGTCTTAACCCAACAACTGGAGTACACTTGTGATTTCTTATATGCTAAAGCACAACACCTACAATTCAACCAGAAAAACCAGAATATTTTAACACTGACCAGACTGGATCGTGTCACGGAAAGATGGGCCGGTCTGTTGTTATTGGAGACTGTCAGAGATTTTAAATGAGTTTCTTAACATTATGAAGTTAAGACTGAGTTGATGTCTATAAGACTGAGCTGTCACCAGACTGAGTTGTGTGTGATGTTGCCTGTGACTCCTGGACCAATACACTTTAAATAAATAAGAATGTCACTAGTCGTTGGTTTTGTAGAGTGATGAATGCAGAAATGCATAAATATTATCATAATTACTCTCTATTGTAATATTACTTTCTAATGTAAGGTTACTCGCGTAAATATACGCTGCATATGCTATTTTCAAGCATAAAAAGCCGAAATATATTGTTACATGCCTACTGTTATATTTGTGTATGGCGCCATCTATCTGGGTCGTGAGCCTCAAATTGTACTTACCTTCTCTTTTGTACTCTTATTTATTTACTTTTAATCACCGTGATTTAGGCCCAAGTTGTAGTTTTTTTATTTATTGTCTGGTGAGTGTTTTATTTCTGTTACCATTGGTTACAAATATTAAAACTTTATTTTTGTCATTTATGTTAACATTAGATTAACATATTTAAAAATACAATTTAGAAATATGTGTGGTTAAAAACGTGCTTAAAGAGACAAAAGTATTAAAGAACAGAAAGGTTAAATGCTTGTAAGGTAAACTGTCGTTTATCAATAAC
>JAFMOD010000419.1:2240333-2315925 GCA_019802435.1 Corydoras maculifer | reverse complement strand
CCTAATCCAGGTCTCTGTGAGACAAAAGACATTTAGGAAGTTATCAGTTATTATTTCTTGAACTAGAGCTGATTTTGATGAAAGTGACCTAATGTTTAATAACCCAAGATTTAACTTAAAAGTGTTTCTTACATTACTTGAGGTTGTATTGATATTAATGAGATTTTTATGGCACACTTTTTGGACTCTTTTTGTTTTTTGCTCACTGCGATACTTGATAACTGTCTTAATGGTATGGATTAAGAATTCACTTACACTGTGTAATCTGCAGTGCGGACTTAGCATGGCCTGGAATGTGAAGTTCTCAGGAGAAGCTAAAGTAATTAAAGAGCTACCTTGAACTATAGAACTTTGGGAAATTAATTCCACTCGCTTGCATAGTATGTGCAGTTCCTTTGATGTCAGTTGAAGTAATAATTATGATCTTATTTAGCATGCATACTTTGCTTTGATGTTGCTATCTGTTCATAGAAACATTGCACAAATGAGAATAACCTTAATTTTACATCATCAGTGAATCAGATGTGTTGCTGGTATATTACTTATATTATTATTTTGTAACCTTTTAATTTTGATATCTTAAAGCTATTGGTTAATTAATTATTTCTCTGAACACCTGCTTGGTATATATTTGATTTTTCAACCTATTTTGCTGAGGAACTATGTGTGGTGAGGTCATGACAGGATGGAACCTATAAATGTGCGGTAGGGACAGGAAGGCACACCAGGTAAATGCAAACATTGTGATTCATTACCTCTCTGCTTCCGGGTGCCTTTCACTCCTTTGCTGCACACAAAAGGAAGAGATGGTTAATCACATTACAAGGTGGCATGTGTTAGCCTAATCTGCGCGCCAGAACCTGCCTCCCATTTATAGGCTCTGCCATATTATGACCTTGTGTAGTTCTTTTTAAATTATTATTTTCAATTATTTCTGAAGGGCGGCACGGTGGCTTGGTGGTTAGCACGTTCGCCTCTCTGCGCTAGGGATTCCCGGTTCGAATCCCCATCTGGGTGGAGTTTCCATGTTCTCCCCGTGTCCGTGTGGGTTTCCTCCGGGTTCTCCGGTTTCCTCCCACAGTCCAAAAACATGGATCAAGTCAATTGAATTCTATAAATTGCCCCATATGAAGTGTGTCTGTGTGAGTGAGTGTGTGCCCAGCAATGGATTGGCACCCTGTCCTGGGTCTATCTGCCCAGCGCCCGAGACGTTCTCCCCTGGATGAGCATAGGGAATTCATTCATTCATTATCTCCCGCTTATCCTCTATTAGGGTCGCGGTGGGGTTCCCCATGCCCATCCAGGGGAGAACGTCTCGGGCACTGGGCAGATAGACCCAGGACAGAGCGCCAATCCATCGCTGGGCACACACTCACTCACACAGACACACTCTAAATGGGGCAATTTTGAGGATTCAATTAACTTGATCCATGTTTTTGGACTGTGGGAGGAAACCGGAGAACCCGGAGGAAACCCACGCAGACACGGGGAGAACATGGAAACTCCACCCAGATGGGGATTCGAACCGGGAATCCCTAGCGCTGAGAGGCGAACGTGCTAACCACTAAGCCACCGTGGCGCCGACGAATGAATTATTTCTGAAAAAGAAGTTAATAAAGAGAGACTTTTTTTTACAGCTGTATTTTTTTTTGCCAAAATAGCATACTATTTCACTGCTAGCAGAATCTTTTATATATAAGTGTCTGTGACATTAATTATTAAAATATTCCATGCAGCGGTCATGATAAGCCTTATTATAAAACAAATTATTTTAGCATGTTTAAAATTGCTTTCATGTAGAAGATGATAAGCATCAAACCAACATGGAAAGGATGTGGATATTTATTTCAAATAGTGTTGCTAACTTCATTTAATGTTATGGGTGATGTTATCCACCAATTAACATATTTGTGATGTAAACTCTTGGTATTTGCATTCTGTTTTGTGTCAGGTGGTTTCAGCCTTTTACTATTGGTTCTCTCCCAGCCTCTGTGCTCACATGTGCAGTATTTAAATACAGGTGCATTCCGTAAAAAGCTACTCTATTTAAAATATTCTTTTTCTTTTGTCAGCCAACAGAAAGCGTAGAAAAAAAGTGACCTGTAATGTCCTATAATGATGGTGGTCTTGTTGTCTCAAATGGCTAGTACGTGGGAATATGCAGCAGGAATCAAGTAATAGGTAAGAGAACTACTGAATTAAGTCTTTTTACAGTATGTAATGTCAACACACTGTAATTTCATGACTGTAGATACAAATAATTCATTCTAATGTTCAACATCATTGTTATAATTTTAACAAAAAGGTTTTTTTTCAATGGTTATATGACCTTTTACAGTAAATGACATTTGTTATATTGCAGAAGTCATATGTCCAAGGTGCTGTGGGTGCTGTGATATATATAGTTTCTTACTGAAAAAGCCTAGTTCTTCACCAGCTTTGGTGTACTTACTACATCAAATCTAGTACATACAGTTAGCAGACACTTTTTAGTGCAGTTAATGTTTCTCAAGTCTGTGTTGGAGGCCCAGTGTCATCATTTTTTGGTGCATTTCCTGCTCCCAACACATCTGATCCAACCAACCAACTAATTAACAGCCCATTAATGAGTTAAAGTGGAAGTATTAACACAAGAATACTGCAATACAATTTGATATATCTTGAAATATGAATGGGATTAGGACTAGTTTAAGTTTATTAACTTGCTAAAATAGCCTAAGCGGAATGAACAGTGTGCCATCACACCTAGGTTGGGTAGGTAGTAAATTTTTGAGGTAATAAGAGGCATGAAATAAATACAAATATATAACAAATGTATAAAGCACGTCTGAATAATAAACTAAATAATATAATAAAACAGATACAGATTAGCCTAAATTTGATCAAAATAAAATATTTATATGTTTATATATGTATATAAATGTTTATATTGTGGCAGCAAGGTGGCTTTGATGTTAGCACGTTCGCCATTCAGCCCTCTCTCCTGATCTGAGTGGCGTTTCCATGTCTCCCCACGTGGGTTTTCTCCAGTTCTCTGGTTTCCTCCCACAGTCCAAAAACATGGATTTAATATTAATTGGCTGCTCTAAATTAATCCATGTATAGTGTGTGTGTGTTTCTGCGTGTGTGTGTTTCTGTGTGAGTCAGTATGTGCCCAGCAATGGATTGGTGCCCTGTCCTGAGTGTTTCTGCCCAGCAACAAAAACGTTCTCCCCTGGATTGCCTCGACCCAACTGGATTATAGTCCCTAGTATAGGATAAGGTCATGTGATGAGATATTTATAATGCTATTTCATTATTATTATTCCATCCATCCATCCATCATCTTCCGCTTTATCCTATATTAGGGTCGCGGTGGGGTTCCCCATGCCCATCAAGGGGAGAACATCTCGGGCGCTGGGCAAATAGACCCAGGACAGGGCGCCAATTCATCACTGGGCACACACTCACTCACACAGACACACTCTACATGCGGCAATTTGGAGAACTCAATTGCCTTGATCCATGTTTTTGAACTGTGGGAGGAAACCGGAGAACCTGGAGGCAACCCACGCGGACACTGGGAGAACATGGAAACTCCACCCAGATGGGGATTCGAACCGGGAATCCCTAGTGCTGAGAGGCGTATGTGCTAACCACTGAGCCACCGTGCTGGTTATTATTATTATTATTATTATTATTATCCACTGCAATATAACGATATATGCGTATAATGGGTATGTCTTGATTAAGAATAACAGACACAGGATTTAGTAGTGATGCTGTTCAACTGACTCCAAATCTTTTCACTGTTAAAAAGGTGGTTTATCAGGTGAACTCAGCTGTTTTGACTCTGATGGCATTCCACACACAGTGAGGTTGCTGTGCAGAGGACGAACCCTGCTGTTTTTCTACCTCACACCGAACCCTTCCCAACTTCGCTATCGGACGCTGGCTGCACATTTTTTGCGACAAATGGTAAGTGTCCTGGAATTCATTTCAAAAGTTTTCTGTAATGCTAAAAATACAATATGTGATCACAATATGGAACACACATTTCCTACTTTTATTCATGTTTTAGCGCGTTGTCATGTTAAACTGCAAGCATGACAATTTATTAAATTTAGTTGATCTTACAATTCGTTGTACTTTTTGATAATGTGAAATTAGTGGTGGTGTTAACTGAAATCCGGACAGTACCCAACTAGCGCACATTCATTTACATCTTGATTTGACTGAACGTGTCAGAGGAGCGCGCTCATCCAGTTCTCCCTACAAGTCCTGCGTTTCCTGTTCTACTTTTTAAAACACTTTTGCAGTTGACAACATAGATTAAAAAGTAGCACACATTGCAGCTGTGACACTCCTTTAAACTCAAATGTTTAACTGGTCAAACAACAGAAGTGCAGGGCAATGTAATAATTTTCTTAAAAATTTCATGTTGTTTATTGGACCAAAGAATATGATTCATTTAAGAACTTACCTCATCTAATTTTATTATCTTCTGATTAATCCTCTACTAGGGTCGTGGGGGGCATGCCCATGTCCATCCAGGGGAGAACGTTTCGGGCACTCTATGCTAATCCATCGCTGGGCACACACTCATTTACACAGACACACAGGAGCAATTTAGATCAGTCAATTTACCTTGATTTCATGTTTTTGGATTGGATTGAACCCATGTGGACATGAGGAGAACTTGGAAACTCGACCCAGATTGGGATTTGAACCTGGATCCTCAGTGCTGAGAGCTAACCACTAACCACATGCTATCCACAAGTCCAATTTAAAAGTAACTAATTGTCCAGTTCAGTAAACCATATGTCTCCATGTTTTGATTAACTTTAAAACATTTTGACACTGTATGAACAATGTTAGGTCACGACAAACCATTTCGATGTTACACAGACTTATAAATATGAGAATGTCACATGGTGCACCTGTTTTAATACATTATTATTGGTAAACCAGGGGAAGTTAACACATGTTTATGTTGAATTCTGCTTTACAGGTGACATTGTTATTCCTTATGTTGTTAGTTCCATATTCTACAGCTTTTCAGCAAATGAGAGTGTATTCAAAGAGTGATTTATATTACAACAGTGTAAAATTGAAACTCTGCAACTGTGGAGGAACCATGAGGGCAAAAATGAAAAATTATTCTATAGTGTTGCTAAAAAAGTCATAATTCCAGTTTTTCTAATTCTAATGTTTGTCCCATTACTTGTTGAAACACTTAGTAAGATCAGCGGGGAAAAAAGATTAAAATGTGACATGTCTTTTTCATTTAATAGTGTTGATTTTATTAAGTGTTTATTAAGTTTCCATGTTCTCCCGTGTGGGTTTCATCCGGGTTCTCCGGTTTCCTCCCACAGTCCAAAAACATGTATCAATGTGAATTGAATTCTCCAAATTACCCCATATTGATTGTGTCTGTGTGAGTTAGTGTGTGCCTAGCGATAGATTGGCGCCCTGTCCTGGGTGTATCTGCCCAGCACCTGAAACGTTCTCCCCTGGATGGGCATGGGGAACCCCCCCTGCATGGATGGATTTTACTAACTGGTACAATTTAACTGTACTCAGTCTGTGTTTTTGTAGTAAAACTGTCTAATTATTGTTGCTATCATTTTCATACAGACTTGTGTGTTATTTTGAAAAGATATAGTACAACTGAAAATTTTCCACTATGTCTGCTAAGACTTTTGACACACTACAACCCTCATAAAAGTATGTGACCGAAGGGAGGTAGCAGCAAGTGTGCTCTAATTTATTAACCCCAGCATCTACCCACGCAGACACGGGGAGAACATGGAAACTCCAGATAGGGATTCGAACCGAGAATCCCTAGCGCTGAGAGGCGAACGTGCTAACCACTAAGCCACCGTGCCACCTATATACAATATATACCTACATATATACAAATGTGTAATATGTGCAAGCTCAAAGCTAAATATAATGTGAAAAACCTGCAAGATAAAGTGAAAATGCAATGTCACAACTCATAATGAACTAAATGGAAAAGTTCTTAAATCAGAAAGAAATTTCTAAATGTCCTATATCCCAATCTAGAAATTAATGAAAAAGTGAGCTTGGATCAAGGCTGCTTTTTAAATCAGCTATAACTCTGAAAAATATTTAATATATTTGAATGAATAATATAAGCGGCACGGTGGGGATGGGGATTCCCAGTTCGAATCCCTATCTGGGTGGAGTTTCTATGTTCTCCCAGTGTCTGCGTGGGTTTCCTCCGGGTTCTCCGGTTTCCTCCCACAGTCCAAAAACATGGATCAATTCAATTGAGTTCTCAAATTGCCTCATATAGAGTGTGTATGTGTGCGTGTCTGTGTGAGTGAGTGTGTGCCCAGCGATAGATTGTCGCCCTGTCCTGGGTGTATCTGCCCAGCGCCCGAAACGTTCTCCACTGGATGGGCATGGGGAACCCCACCGCGACTCTAATATAGGATAAAGCGGAAGATAATAAATGAATAAATGAATAAAAAATATTTATATTTAATAAAATAATAAATTAAAAACTATTTATATTTTGGTGTATGCCTCTAGTTCAGTCATTCTATAAAAAGAAGAATGGAGACTGAACTTATTGAATGCTGTGCTTCCACTTTGTTCAGGATGAAATGTACTGTTCTTTTGCTGCTAGTCAACAAATTCTAATTTTATGATTGAGTAAAGCACAAAACAGAAATATGTCTTCTCCTTCACTGCTGGCCATAAATCTTTCTAATTATCAGTGCTTTTAAACCTGAGAAGCGCTTTGACCACCATAATAAGCGGTATAAATACAAAATGTAAACCTAAACTCCAAACACCTGTGAAACAGCTGTTGATTATGCTGCTGACCCTGGTGACATTAGTACAATTCCCAGGCTTCAGATAGCCAAGGTCAAAGAATAAGTTCATGGCATCAAAGCCATCATTCTGTCCCAGTGTAGCAGAAGGCTCTTAGATGAACAGGGCCTTTAGTGTGTTCCATAATGACAACACAGTATCTGCCTCAGCTCTAGATTAGAACCTCTGTCTAACAGAGCAGTATTCATGAAGTCATAGACTGATGTAAGTTGGACATGGCGATATTTTTGTTGATGGATTAGGCAACAATTAAAAAGGTCCCTAAATTAATCTCACTTTTTTCCAAAATTCATTTTGTTAATACTGGGATAAATTGTGTGTCATTTTAGAAAAATGAGCCTGACAGAATCAAGTCAAGCCATTATTTTCTATTATACACGACTGTCGTGTTTGCAGAACTAGGTGTGCCTGCACACAGTACAATGATTAGTCACAACATCAAAATTTATACAGTAAAACCATTGCAGTGTATATGCTTATAAGCACACTGCAAGCTCAGTCAATCAACTTATGATTAGATTAATCATGTTTTTTGTAGAGTGTGTTTATTAAGCATAAGCTAAGAGCACTAGCAATAATTAATTTTGGTATTTTTTAATACTTAATAATGTGTTCATAGATTGTTTTGTTGACATTAAGCTCTTTGATTTAAGAAGTGTATCTCAGGGTCGTATTAATGCTTAATAACAAAGAACCACCCTTAAAATATAGCTATAGTGTAGACACACGCATCTTTGTAATATACTCTTGTGTTATATTCTATGAACTATTATAAGTGTGTCTGTGAATTTTGTAACCCATGTTTTTTGCAGATTGCACTTTGGGCATGGGTGCTTCATCTATCAGTCTAGCCAAACATCCATCCATCCATTATATTCTGCTTTATCCTCTACTAGGGTCACGGGGGGTTTCCCATGCCCATCCAGGGGAGAAGTTTTCGGGCACTGGGCAGACACCCAGGACAGGGTGCCAATCTATCGCTGAGCACACACTTACTCACACAGACACACACACTAACACACTCTATATGGGTTAATTTGAAGAATTCAATTGAGCTTGATCCATGTTTTTAGACTGGGAATAAACCGGAGAACCCAGAGGAAACCCACATGGACACGGAGAGAATGTGTAAACTCCACCCAGATTAGAATTCGAACCAGGAATCCCTAGCGCTTAGAGGAGAATGTACTAACCACTAAGCCACAATGCCGCCCTCAAACTGCATCTGATTATTAATTGTGTGCATAGTAGGACTTTGGTTTGTAATATTTTACAATTGAGCTGTTATTGTTTCAGGATTTTACACTTCATAATATCAGCAGCTTTAGAATCAGCAGTACATAGCAGCTTTAGAATTTGCTTAGACAAAACTTTACCACACCTTGGCAGTCATTAATCTGCTTGGAAAAATGTACGTCATAAATGCAAAGTGTCATTTAACTTACTATTTTTACTCAGCATTATACTAGTTTCAACTATTATATTTATGAGGCATCGAAATAAGTGGGTTTGTAAAAACAATACATTTTTAGGAAACCTTTATTTTTGGTTTATTACATAACTGAAAATAAAGGACATTGCTAATCTGGATAGCACTAACTAACATTATGTACTCAAGTTTGTGTTTACTTATTTATTTTTAAATACTTTGTTAATTTAATTATAGTTGATCACTTACCATAACTTTATATGTAATATATGTATATAGTCTGAAAGGCAATGTACAGTAGATATAAACAGAGAAGGAGTGTTGGTTTGGATACATTGTATCCTGTTGTCAGATGTTTTAAGACTGTCTGCCTTATTCAAACATAAAGTGTTTGTCGGACCCCATCAGATCACTTTATATACATTAGTGCATGTGTATAAACCCACATGCACACAAATCAACACTGTAACTCATAAAGTACTGTTTCTCTCACATTTTCTCTTATTCATATAACCACACATGCAGGTAATAATGACCTGTTCCTGTCCTATATAAGCTCTCTTATGTAAACTTAATCCCATGTTCCTCTGAATGAATGAGAATGAGAAGTCCCTGGTTGTATGTGTTCTGCAGAAAACAAAACAGCACTTTAATGCACTGGACCTCAAGCCTTTTACAAATACTTTATTTTCTGTCTCTAGGCCATCATAGCACCATACTCATAAACCATAATCATTTAAGAGAAGAAAATATTTTTGTACTGACCTCTACTTTACTGGTCTAATATAGGAAGGTGCATTAAGTTTAAACAAATTAAGGAGGAAGTCTGTTTTTAACCTATTAACCAAACTAAAAAATATACTTTTCTTTGTACTTTTTTCTGTTGTTTGTGTGTAAATTAAATGTAAAAGTGCCTATATAAAATTAGGAAATATGCAATGATGTAGAAGTTTTACATAACATGGACATTTTACATCACACAACCAATAAAAACATCCTTTCATACTAACACCCAAAGCTCTCTCTGCTTCTCGTGGTGATTGCATGAAAAAGAAATGACAATAGGATAAGTCAATACTCCACGCCTAGCACTATTTATGGGCATTGCTTGGTTTATGGAAAGGTCAATCCATTCTTGTTACAGAAACCACATGTTTTTCACAGGTACTCTTTTAAACCTCGTAATCATGGGTGAGTGTTCCCCATGCTCATCCAGGGGAGGATGCTGGGCAGATACACCCAGTACAGGGCGGCAATCTATCACTGGGCATGCTGATATATATATTTCCTCCCACAGTCCAAAAACATGGATTAAGGTCAACTGAATTCTATAAATTGCCCCATGTATAGTGTGTCTGTGTGAGTGAGTGTGTGCTCAGTGATAGATTGTCGCCCTGTTCTGGGTGTATCTGCCCAGCGCCCAAGACATTCTCCCCTGGATGGGCATGGGGAACACCCCCCTCCCCAACCTAATAGAGGATAAAGCGGGAGATAATGGATGGATGGAGTAAAAAACATCAATAATAGTTAACAGTCTTGTGATCAATCACCAATGTTGTGGATTGTAACAGAATGCACCTTGTAAAAAATGTTTGTTTGTTTGGATGTGTATGTCAATCTTTTCCTTCACCATCTGTCCACCAGGGGGCACTCTTCTTTCATGACCACATTTATAAATGCCAATGAGAACAAATTTGCAGTGTTCAGGGACCAGGGTTCTGTTTAATGATCTGTGGTTGATGTATGAAATGCTGTTCTTGCAAAAAACATCTGTGTATTTGCAACTTCTTTAATTAATTTTTCTTAATTAAATATATTATTAACCCCCAAAAAATATTTCTTTTTTATATATAAAATATTATCTAAAATATTAACAATTAAAGTAAAAAAAGAAACAGCTCCATAATTTAGGTTTTAAATATGCTTAAAAGGTTACACTATCTTGCAGTTGTTGCATGTTTTAAGAGAGGAAATTCTTGCCTTACAGCTAGAAAGTCCTGTCTACTAATTGGGCACTGGGTCTAAGTGTGATTTTTATTGACAAAAATGATATGGGTTTTTGGTGAAATAACATTTTATGGTAAATAAGAATGTTTAGAACCCAATGTTTTTTGAAAGCAGCGCCAAGTTGCTTAGAATAAATAGTAAGTGGAAAAAATATTTATGCATTTATACTGAGTTTTACAATTTATTACAATTACAATTTACATAAATTACACACACAAATAACATTGATCACATAAACCACATAACACCTTGATGGTGACAGACACAAAAATCATGCATTGTGGAAATAAACGAATTAGAGGTGCAGTAGCATACCCCAGATAACTCAAATATGCTTCCCAAAGTCAAAGCATGCCCCTGATGCCAAATTTTTGTTTTGTTTTGGTCTCATGTGGTAGGTCTGTGGTTTCGTGGAGCCTACCATCATGCAGCTTCTGACAGTTGTTAACTTACATGTCAGTTCTCACAGAAGACATTAAAATTTTAATAAAAATAGAGGGTGTTCGTTGTTTGAAGTATATACTCCTCTAAGGTCAAAGTGATGATAGATGAACAGTTCAGTGTGTGACAGCAAGAGTAGTTTCTGGGAGGTCTGTGGAGGGTGTTTGTAAAGGACTGAGAGGTCAGGGGGCAAGAGTGCAAGAACACTTGTTACTGAAATCTGTGGAATGGGGGTATCAGCACTAAATTAGTGTCAATATTCTGCTATTTACACTGTTCTATTTTATATTTTAAATGCTCATTAAAGTTCCTAAAATGTTGCCAGTAGAAGGTTTTTTATGTAATGTAGTTTATTTAATTAGTTACAGTAATCACAGTCAGTGTGGTTAGCATGCTGCCTGTTTTAATATACCATTATTGTAGAAAAGCTTTGTGTTTTTAGCAAAATTCTTTTCTCTTTTGTGTAAAACAGAACATTCAAACAGTGACAGTCTTGTGGTGTTTCATCAAAATAACTACAGGCGTTCCCCTGTCTTTGGCCCTTTAAATGTAGTAACGCCACTGCACCAGAAGACTATGTGTGGGGGTTGTGTTTATAGTACTTGTGAGTACCAGTCACCATTCTGCATAAGTACACAACTGTTTCTTACCTTCAACAGATTTCTAATTTCTCTGTCTCTTTTCTTCTATCTCTCTTTGTCTCTCTCACTTTTTTCTCTCTCCATTGTTTTGAATTTGTACAAGATACAAGTACATGTACAAAATATATACATATATTTAGAATATATTTAAAATCATATATTTTTTCATAATGGGTTTCAACTGGTGAATTGTACCAATGGGTGTCTGGGAGCTCTTGGCAGACCTGACATGTAAAGTGGCCTTGGCCCCATTTTTGTATGCCAAGAAACATGGTGCATGCTGGGACTAAATGGAAATTTAATGGTCAATGTGATGAAGAAAACAAGCTCTGAACTACCTGCTTGCACAGTCACTTTACAAAGTGAATTGTGTGTATGTGCTTGTGTGTGTGCATTTATAAGGCATCACATTGCTTTTAATGGATGTAAGAGCTGACAATCAAAATTCCATCTGTTCATCCATTATCTTCCACATTTCAGGTGCTGAGCAGATACACAGGGTGCCAATCTATCGCTGGACACACACACTCACTCACACAG
This sequence comes from Corydoras maculifer, assembly GCA_019802435.1. Taxonomy (NCBI): domain Eukaryota; kingdom Metazoa; phylum Chordata; class Actinopteri; order Siluriformes; family Callichthyidae; genus Corydoras; species Corydoras maculifer. The sequence goes on along the minus strand of JAFMOD010000419.1, from coordinate 2,304,021 downwards.
ACACACACACAAACACACTGAATATGGGGTAATTAGGAGAGTTCACTTGCCTTGATCCATGTTTGACTGTGGGAGGAAACCGGAGAACCCAGAGGAAACCCACGCGGACATGAGGAGAACATGGAAATTCCACCCAAAGGCCATAGTAGTGGTTTTTTTAAACTTGTATATCTGATATCTGTCTGATGTTGTTTGTAATATAAGTGTTTAGTATTCAGTCACAACTGAAATAAAACCATTTTAGGCATTCAAGTAGCATGATGTTTATTACTATGTAAAAGCAATTAATAGGATTAGTCAATTATCTTTCTTGGCTGGGCATTGTATTATTTTCAAACATATTGGCTAAATGCAATTATGGAAAATTCTGCATTATTTTATAATAAAGTATGGTAGACTAGAAAATTGTCAAGAGATTTTGTTTTATGGGGCACCTTGTAATGAACTACACATATTTCTGTCACTTTTCAAAACATTTTCCATGCTTTGTCCTGTTTAATCTTTCCAAACCTAAATAAGATGAGTAGTTAAATGTTTTGTTACACTGGGAAAGTGCTGCTTTGCATTGCTCTGATAAGATGAAAGTGTGCGAGTTGAATTGAAGCTCAGCTCAGCCTGTTGGTTTTCTCATTATGTTTAGTAGTTTCTCTAAAAGGACTTTATTCTTTTCTGTTCCACTGCCCCTGTGTGAAAGCTGAATGTGGAAAAGAGGACTTGGGGGAAACTTGGCCATGCCTTCTATATGGCTGCTCCTATATAAGCTTAAATTAGGCAATTATGCCTGCTACATATACTTCAAGCTTTGTCATATCTTTTATGTTAAGTAAAAACAATGTGTTTGTTATGTTAAGTAAAAACAACTTTGTGCACATTTTTGCATTTGCCGCATTTCACGGTATCAGGTGCAGCCTTTTGTAAATGTAGTTTATGTTTATATATCACTCAAAAGTTCTTTGACTTTATAACTGTTTTAGGTTGGCATAATATACTTCCCAAAATCTTTTTCAGTTCAACATAAATAACTGAGTCAAAGACAAGTTTTGTTCTTTCTTCCTTTGTGACTTATGTAGAGAGAAAGTTTTTATCTGTAAGCAGATTAGACCAGACCAAGTTTAGAGAAACTTTACATTGTCTTGCACATGAAGTTTTAACTCCCACAACCAGAATTAAGTTCTGTTTTTGACATTGCTTTACTGCATGTGTAAAGACTCTTAAAGACTATTAAATTATTATACGTTTGTGTTTTGTTTAATTTGCTCAATGCGATGTTTGCCCAGAAGATCATTTTTAATGGTAAGCTTAAATTACGTATACCACAAGAATGGGCAAAAAATCCTCTTGCAAAACTGCAACAATAATTAAGTAAACAATTAAAAAGTATTGTTAAAAGAAAGGTGACCTAGTGATAAACATGTCACTCTCCCAGATTTTTCTTTTTTCTGAAATAAGGATTTTACCTCATTGGGTTGAAGGAGATTAATGGTTACATCATTTCATCTGCCGAGACACAAATTTTAAGCAGGAAGTGATCTTGCCTCAGGCAACCCCCATTTTTTAAGAAAAAGAATAGGGATAGAGAGGGGTAGAAACAAAAAAACTCCAAGGAGGGAAAGCAACAGCAGGAGAGGGGATTAGGTGTGTGTGCGTGTGAGGGGCGGGGGAGGAGGAGGTTAAACTTAGTTAGGGAGGTAGGGGGCAGGGAGAGGGGGAGGTGCTAGGATAGAAAAGAACAGTGGAGGGTAGGAAGGAGCTTTGCAGTAAACAGAGTGGATGTAAAGGAAAGTTTGATCAGAGAAGGAGGAGTGAAAGAGACATAGTAAGATGAGTCTGTGTCTGTGCATGTGAGATACTTTGTGGGATAGAGTTTTGTGAATGTGTGAAAGAAGAGGGTAAAGACAGGTTGTGAGCATAAAACACAACACCAGGCTGTTTTAGTTTGCCTCCAGATCGGACAGTGGAGATACAAGGAAGCTGCCATGAGGAGTTTTATGGGTATGTGGAAAATACAATACTACAACACTCATACACCCACTGCTGTAAAGATCAAATTTCCACTGATGTATTCAAGACAAAGCTTTTAGTCCTTTGAAGTGATTGAGGCAAGGGATGAACTTTCTGAACATAGAAAATAGGTAGTCCATTCTAAAGGTTATAGAGGTTGTGTTTGCCAGCTTTTTCATTTATAGCAATAAAAACAAAGGTACAGTGAGCTCATCAATAAAATATCCTCTAAAAGATAATTACTGTCTTTTCACTGTCTCTTTTTGTAGCATGGTATTATGTATTTGCTGTTTGTGGCTGTACAGTGTTTGTGTCGGATGTTAAAGTGTGTACTTGCCAGGCCTCTCAGTAAAATAAGTCTACAGTATAAACTAAAGCTAGGTTGAAGCAGAGATTGGTGAAGTAGAGTTTGTTATAGAAATTCGATCTTATTGTGCTGGGTACATTACAGTGGAGGAGTAACATACTATAGTCTACTGGTTAACTGATAGGAATAAAGCAGTTTAAAAATCTTAACTTGGCAACATCAAATTGCCATATATTCAGTGGCTAATGTAAAAAAAAAAGTATTTATAGCATTATTGCAAAATATTTAATCTGCTGATTCAGTTCCAGACTCTGTAAAGAAGCAGCTCATGTTCTTACCATGCACCAGAGCTGCTACGTAATAGTATGAGGTTGCTCCTTTTCTGGAAGGAGAAATAGCTGCATTGTTTTACCTTTGAATATGTGGTTTTATTTAATTTGGTATCACCTATTGCAAGATTTCCTCTTAAACATGTGCTATTCATTTGTTGATTTGTTATGACTGTTTAGTATTAAATGAAGCTCACAGAAATAAAAGGCTTACAGAGCATAGAAATGCTGACCATTTTTTGTTGCACTTTGTGGCCCCAAAGAAATATAATTGATATTTTAACGAAGCCAAACAAATCTGTGTTCTTTTAGTGCTCCATACATATTTCTGCTAGCACAAATAATAAGTTTTGTATTATATGGAAAAGTTGAGATTGCTTGCCTCTTTTTTTTCACCACCTGCCTAGTAATAGCTAACAATCATGATTTTTTTTTTACTGCTCTACAAAATGATGATGATGAAAGCATAAGTCACCGAAGTAAGAAAATATGTGGGAGAAAACTCAAGTGTGGGAATGAAACATTAACACATAAAATAGGTTAAGACACTGTGTGCCAATAATGTACACCTATTAAACTTTTTATTTTAGAATACTGTGAAAATGTCTGCATAATGTAAAACAGGATTTTATATTCATAACATAATGCTCATTGATGCTCACTCTTTTTCTGGGTTCAATCAGCATGCAAGCAGCACTTGGCAGTAGGCTATTTTGAACACTCAAACATGGCAACTGAGCAAGGGAGATGTTTGGCTGTTAAAGCATGTAAAATGGAGACATGCTGTGAGAATGCTAGTCTCATCTGATTGTGAAAAAGGAAGTGACCATAAAAACCTAATTATTGTTAATGCTAATCTAGCACCTATGTATATAAACTTTCAATAACTTCTTTTTTAGTATATGCTCTTTAGTACTTGGCAGCATTGATTGTATTTTTGCAAAGTCTTCCTCATAAGGAGATTTAGTGTGCAAGATTCATTGGTGCTCTTACTCCAACTGCCACCCTCTTTACCCCCATTTTGTGTACAAAGATGAACAGATTTTGTTGTTGATTGCCTAGCTTATTGCTGTATAATGTAGTCTGCATTACTTTGTTTTTCATGCACAAATCCAGGGTTATGTATTAACATTGGAAATCTTTGAGCCTAAAAGTTGTCTGCTGTTAAAAATATGAGTATGTTTACCAAATCTGACAAAGGTGTATTGGATTTAATACTCATACTGCCCCTTTAAGACAGATGAGTTGACGTTTGTAGTCTGATTCAGCTGAAGGGTAAGACTTGTGCTTTAAATAGCACAAACAGTTGCTACAACTTAAAATTTTAAAGCCTGCAAAGTGAGATCACTAGAGAAAAAGACATGCGTCACTTAGTTGGAAAAAATAGATGCTAAATCACCATGATTTAAGCTTTGAAACAACTAAGGCTTGTTAAAAGGTTAAAGACCCATATTGAATCACATAACTAAACCAGATTTTACTGGTTTTAGTTTTCAATATTTTTTCTCTGTTGTCCCTAAAAGTTAGAGGTAATGTACACTCCTTATTTGAACAACAGTACATCTATTAAGAGTGCTTTCTTTTTATCTGTGGTTGTCCTTTAGTTAAGGTAGGAAAGTTTTTAGGCCTGTACTGAATTCAGCTACTGCACTGAATCAGAACTTTTCAGGCTTTACTTTTCCTCTCTGTCTGAGCGTGCATGGAATCTCTAGTGACGAAGCAGCCATATTCCACTTCCTGCTTTGGCTGTTCTTACTGTGGTTTATTTGCATGTTATAAAATTCAGTCTTGATTATTCCTTAGTGTTTTTCCTGCTGGCTTTGGCTTTCACATACATTTCTGCAAGGGCACTTTTAAATTTAATGATTCGCATCATGCTGGTTAAGATGTCTGGGTTTTTGGGGCTTCAGTGTATCTATGCATGGATTAGTCACACCAGTTTATGCTATTCCTCAATGTTGTCATCAAGGCAAGGCAGAGGTGATTAAGCTAAAGCAGCTGAGGTATTAACACTATTTTTTATGTAGAATTTTTAAAAGATATTGTAGTGCTCTGAATTCAGACGGTCATAACAGACCATTCAAGCTTGTTTAATAGTGGATTCCAGTCATAAAATCTACACAAAAAAACTGTACTAACCAAATATACTCTTTGTAAATACAAATTATTTTATTATAATAATGTTAAGTTTTGGATCTTTGATGGATGATCTCCTGGCTTGTTGCAGTTGATATATAATCTGGTCATAAATACTGCTCACTGATCCATTCGGTCATTTTAAATGGCCTGTATTGAATGAGAACATTCCTTCGCATCATTACACTCCCATCAGTGGAATCTCCACAGAATGAACACTCAGCAGGGAGGAGGGAGAAGTATTAAACTGTGGAACCACAGCTTCTCTCCTAGCTTTTATTTCCAGTGTCTACCCAACTGACCACTGGCCTGGGACAAATAATCATTAGCGGGTGGAATAAGGAGCTGCAGGATTCATGTAATACTTCTGCTTGCTCCAATAGCAAGCTTTAGTTCCAAAGTTTAAGAACACTCAAATGTTTGTAAAAGTTTTTCATATTAAAGCATAAAACATATAAACACCTTAAAAATCATGGAAAAATTTTGTTTGACAAAATTTTATGTCGATTTTGGTCTCAAAGTAGCCACCTCTTGCAGTTATAACATCCAATCACAATTGAGTCATTGTTGAGAACTTTCTAAACATCTAAATTTAAATTTTAAAAACAATGTTACAAAAGTTCTCTGAAATATATGCACTTGTCGGTTGCTTTGCTTTCATCATTCTCTCCAGTTAATTCAAAACAAATTTAGTGGGGTTTAGTGCTGGAGAGCCCTTTCCATTCTTCAAGGCGTGCCACCTTGTCCTTGTCTTTTAAGATAGATAAGTAGTAAGACAGAGACATAACCTAGAAGTATGTTTTGGGTTATTGTCTTGCTGTAATATGAACCTTTGATCAAACAGATATGGCCCAGAGGGTAGTGCATGGAGCAGGGCGGCACAGTGGCTTAGTGCTTAGCACGTTCGCCCTTCAGCATTAGGGATTCCCGGTTCGAATCCCAATCTGGGTGGAGTTTCCATGTTCTCCCGCATGGGTTTCCTCCGGGTTCTCCGGTTCTCTCCCACAGCCCAAAAACATGGATCAAGGTCAATTGAATTCTCCAAATTACCCTGTATACAGTGTGGGTGTCTGTGTGCCCAGCTATGGATTGGCGCCCTGTCCTGGATGTATTTGCCCAGCACCCAAAACGTTCTCCCCTGGATGGGCCCAACCCCCGTGACCCTAGTAGAGGATAAAGCGGAAGATAATGGATGGGTGGATGGTAGTGCATGGAGCTTCAAAATGCAGTGATATCTGCTTTTTGTTCTGGGTGTCAGTCACCCTGTGTGAATTGCTCTCTCAATTGAATTGAACTCTGGTTCCAGCAAAACAGCCCCAGTTCATTAGGCCCCCTCCTCCATGTTTTAGAGTTGTGTCACACACTAAAGATCTCTCATTTTACATCCCATTTACTCATTGGCCTATGATACTCATCAGGTGCATGATGTACCAAATATTTAAAATTTCTTTAAAAGTTTTCTTCTTTATGAGTTTTCAAGGCCTTAAACAGAGACAGCATCGCAGTTGAGGTTTACACATTAATACAATACAATGCATTCTATGAACTAATCTTAATAGTCTAGAGTTCAGAAATCTGATATACAAAGTGTTAACATACTACACTCTTACTTTCCTAATGGAAGCTTTAGTTGAACAGAAATCATTTACAAAATCGCTAATGACTAGCTTTCATCTCAATGCTTCAGGACAGCAGAAATACCTACAAAGAAAAGTAATGCTTTTGTTTTTAAACTATTATTGTATAATGTCAGCTTTATTTTTTTTGCGATAGATTGGCACCCTGTGAATTTGCCCTGCACCTGAAAACATTGATATTGTCAAGACTGTTCCTTATTAAGGTTAAATTACTTAAAATAGCTTTTTTATTTGGTGATGGATTGTCATTTATAAATAGGTAGCAAATAAGTTTTGTATTTAATTAAAAAAGTTTGATAGGTTGATTTTGACCCTTTTGCTGAACACTCTCTGTCTCTCTGTCTGTCTTTCTATAAATAAAATATGGTCATTTATATTGTCTGTAAATTATCATTTACTATGTGAATATTTATGATCTACTGCCAAGGCTTACTATAAAGACAGTGTACTATAAATGTCACCTGAAAAAGTGTCTACTGTACTTAGTGGTGGTTTTCATTGGCATGCACATGTCCAGAATAATTTTTTAGTCATGTGAGTGATTTAAAGTTTTAGTGTTGAATATTTTTCTATTACAACAAATGTGTCTGTATATGTATCCTCAATCCAGTTATTCAGGTTCAATTATGCTTTTGTTATCAGACATGCAGTTTATCTGTGCTGTTGATATCCACTATACACTTGGATCAGTATATTGTGACATAATTATCGCTATAACAATAAAAATGGATATATTGCCTAGCTTCACTTGGAATGCTACTGTTATATGTATGTAGTTGTTTTATCCCAAAATTCAAAGATGTGCTGGTAGGTAAATTAATATTAAATTGTCTGTTCTCCTCTGTGAATTGTTCAAAACTGCATTTGATCTGTTCAGGAATACTGACCTTCCACTTTGTATACACTTTTATTGTTTACACTGTAATTAAAAGTTTGCAATTAAAAACAAATGCAGATAAATTTATTATCTATTTATTTAAGGTCATTGCAAACTGACTAGTGAAAGATCTGGCCATATAAAGAGACCAGTCTTCTAATTTGGCAAGGGCATGAAAAAACTGGTGCTCTTTCCAATAAAGCCAGGTAGTATATTACGTTTATCCAAAGCAACTTACAATTGAGAACACCACAAGTCAGCAGTTACGGAAGAACCCAGCTACACTGTAGAGTTAGCAGCTTTCCAAATTGCAGCAGCATGTCTGTGATATAAATGTTATCCCCTGCTGCAACTAAAGAAAGCGTCACTGTGGCTCTTTTTGGCAGGGTACAGTGTTTCATTGAGAGAGCTGTTTGTTAATTCTTAACATCTACTTTGCTACATTGAACAAATCTGATATGTATTGATATGCTAATAAACCCTCAATATCAATCACACAGTTAATAAACAACCAGGAAGCTTAAATGAGATTGACTTAACAGTTTTTCGATTTATCTGCATTGCAAACTTTTATTTACAGTGCACAGCCATGTATGGATATTTTAAAAGAGCGCTTGCGAGCACTGTATGCTTGCCCCAAAATAGTCATTGTTTCTATATTCAGAGAATGTGCCTACCCCACAAAAGAAACTGAAACATGTCCTTTAAGTCATGATGTTGTCACACAAAAAAGGTTCTAAACCTAATCCCCTACAGCAGGCCAAAGGGACAAGTGGCCAGGAAAATATTTTTGTGGATCAGTGATCAGTGCAGAACCTATCCTACCGGAGCAGCTAGCAGATTTAACAACAACACTAATGTTGTAAAATTATGTATCTACATTTCAGGGATACGTCGAATGGAAATCAAGTCCGTAAGATCAAGAATAAATTTTCATCACTGCTAAATGCTGGAATGATCTTCCCAACTCTGCCTGTTATGCTCAAAACGTCTCATCCAAAAGCATTTACAATAATAATAACAATAATCCATCCATCCATTATCTTCTGCTTTAACCTCTATTAGGGTCGAGGGGGGTTCTTCATGCTCATCCAGGGGAGAACATCTCAGGCGCTGGGCAGATACACCCAGGACAGGGCGCCAATCTATCACTGGGCACACACTCACTCACACAGACACGGACACAAACACACTCTATATGGGGCAATTTGGAGAATTCAGTTGACTTGATACATGTTTTTGGACTGTGGGAGGAAACCAGAGAACCCGGAGGAAACACACAAGGACACGGGGAGAACATGGAAACTCCACCCAGACTGGGATTCGAACCGGGAATCCCTAGCGCTGAGAGGCGAAAGTGCTGACCACTAAACTACTGTGCCGTCCTAATAATAATAATAATAATAATAATAATAATAATAATAATAATACAATTAAATAGTATTAGTGAATCTAGGCATTGAAGCCATATTGGATAATGATCACAGTTAAAATTACTACAGTGTTGCTGTAAGTACTGACTTGTGCTGTTCTCTCATTTGTAATGTGATAAAGTGATTTATTTTGCCTACTGTGCGTACACACAGAGGAAAGCGTCCTCCACGTTTGACCCATCCATGCAGTGAAACACACACTTATGCACCCACAAACTGGTAAAGTGAGCACACGTGCCCAGAGCGGTGGGCAGCCTTAAATACGGCACCCAGGGAGCATTTAGGGTCAGGTGCCTTGTCCAAGGGCACTTCAGCCATGGTACTTGGTGGGGCCGGGGACCTTCAGGTCACAAGGCTGGTTTCTTAACCACGAGCCCATGACTGCCCCATTAAGTTGCTTTGGATAAAAGTGATTGAGTTAATTATGAAATTATTATAAATTATGTCTTTTCCAGTAAAACATACTCTGCCCGAGGAAGTGATTTTTAAAAAAACTTATTTTAGAATTTTTCTTTAACCCACAATCTGCAAGGTTAACAAAGTTAAAATAACACAGTTGAGTTATAAATTAGACCCATATTAAGACCTCTGATTTCTCAGATTTAGGACATTGTGTTTTTATTATTAAATAGACAAAACTCTTCTCTACTCAGTTTCAATTGAAAAAAGTACCGTTTTTCAGATTATTTAATTATATCTGTTAGATTAATAATTATAGGGTATGAAGTCATCTAAATAATAAACTTAATACTTAATATTTTTGCCTGCTTTGTAATATTTATGAGCAGCATACATTAGTCATAATTTACAGATTTAACTTGACAAATGTATTTGCATGAGCAATCTACATTTAAAACCATTTGGTTGCCACTGTTTTCATTATAAATTAGGTCATTTTTTAAAGTGGAATTTTACAACATAAAAAAAAGTCATGAGGCTAGTTAATTCCTCAGTCTCTACTAAATCTTAAGCTTTAGCCATAACTAAACAGATTTATTCAGTTCAAAGCTTTCTGGTAGTCTGAAAGCTTTATTCTGTATTGTTTTTGTGCTTCCTACTCACCAATGTTGATTTTCTGTTAACAGCAGAAAAGCCTGTGATTTAGCACAGCATGACTTCTGCCTCCTCTCCCTCTCCTTACACAAACCTGGTGTAACTTAATACATTTATTTGTCCATGGTACAATATGAGGTATTTCTAGGTTTGTGTGTTTAAATTACAATACCTAGTGTATGTCATTTGTGCTGCACCATAAACCTGCTTTGGGAAGAAATACAATGTGCAATTGCTATTTGTAGATTTTTTTTTTCAAAGCTCTAAAATAAAATAAAATACAACTCAAATAACTTAAGTCATAATTTCAGACTCCTTTGTACCATTCCATACTTATATAATGTCTAGGACAATCTGAATTTATGTAGATGAAGGATTGTGTATAATTTCAGACTGTCCCTAGATAGAGCTGTTATCTGATGAACAAAGACAATAGGAGTACAGCTGTCAGGAAGTGTACTAGTCAAGTGGTATATTGTAGGTTGTCCAGTAAGAACCCCTGGGGGGGTTACTGCAGAGTGACCAGGACAGGACACAGATTTATATCCTTCCTCCTTAACTGTTTTACACCATACACCTGTTTTTGAAACAGTCACAATTATGCTGGAAAGGAATAGAGAGAACTGAAAAGATGTTCTTAGTAAGGGAATGCATGTGTGTGAGAGAAATTAAGAAAAGAAAATGGTAAGAAAGGAATGGTAAGTGGAAGGATGTAGCAGGAAAGGAGAGCAAAGTGTGAAAGACAATTTTAACAATTTTAAAAGTTTAGTGCCTCACGTATGGAAGTTTGGATTAAAAATAAGTACACGTACAACCTCATAATAGGAAAAATATTCAAGAGTGTATTGTTTTCTACTTTTTTTTTTATATTTCCTAGTGCAGGGGTGTCCACACTTTTCTAGCCCGAGATCTACTTTTCCATTGGACAGGTCATCGAGATCTACTCTATTTTTTAGGCTTTTATATTGAAACCTGTTTGCACACATTATGTTAGTATTGTCGAATCTGTTAGAATTGCTCTTTTATTAAACACATTCCAGAAAAAAGCACGGAGAAAACCTGATTTTAGTTACACCCAGACACACAGTATACAGCACAAATGTACAACAATCACTGTAACCCACATTTCCCCAAACAGAACATCCATCCATTATCTTCCGCTTTATCCTCAATTAGGGTCACGGGGGGGTTTCCCATGCCCATCCAGGGGAGAACACTTCGGGCGCTGGGCAGATGCACCCAGGACAGGGCGCCGATCTATCACTGGGCATACACTCACTAACACAAACGCACTCTATATTGGGCAATATGGAGAATTCAGTTGACCTTGATCCATGTTTTTGGACTGTAGGAAGAAACCGGAGAACCTGGAGGAAAGGCACGTGGACACGGAGAGAACATGGAAACTCCACCTAGATTGGTATTCGAACTGGGAATCCCTAGCGCTGAGAGGAGAACATGCTAACCATGCTAAGCCACTGTGCTGCCCCCAAACAGAACATGAACATTAATAAAAGCAAATGCATTTTGAGTTTGAAAATATTCACCCCCCCCCCCAACTCTAAATGAAAGTGGAACATTTTAGTTCTATTTGAGCTTCACTCGTCCTTCACTCATCTTTTCAGTCAAATAAAGTGTAAAAACACAAACACAAACTCGGGAGACAGTGCTTCTGATATAGGCTCGGAGGCGTGGCCACATACCGGTTTTTGGAACAGCGGGGGGGGGGGGCAGACCGCTCGCTTGCAGAACAATAGAGATCGCGATTCAGAATGAATCACATTGTGTGTGAATGTGTGCGCGTGTGTATAAGTGATTCCGATACTGTGCTGTAAAAAAAAAAAAGCGCTGATACGTGATAAACGCTTTTTTTTCTCAAACCTCCATCGCGATTGACGTATTGAGCACCCCTGTCCTAGTGCATGTAATGTAACACTGTAACTACATTACTAAAGATAAAGAAAGGGTAAAGGCTGTAGAGAAACGTGATGAGTAAAATCACACCACAATTTTTAAAACCTATGTGAAAATTAATAAATTTCATTAAAATATGTAAAATAGTTAAATATTCATTCATTATAGATGCCTTTTTTAGTTTCAATTGTGCAATTGATTGTTTAAAGCTTTACAATTCATTTTCAAAACAGCAAGTTTTGAGATTTAATTAATTTGTGTCTGGATGTTAAATAATCGAAGACTAATCTAATCTTCTTAATAATTCATTCATTCATTCATTATCTTCCGCTTATCCTCTATTAGGGTCGCGGTGGGGTTCCCCATGCCCATCCAGGGGAGAACGTCTCGGGCGCTGGGCAGACAGACCCAGGACAGGGCGCCAATCCATCGCTAGGCACACACTCACTCACACACACACACTCTAAATTGGGCAATTTTGAGAATTCAATTAACTTGATCCATGTTTTTGGACTGTGGGAGGAAACCGGAGAACCCGGAGGAAACCCACGCAGACACGGGGAGAACATGGAAACTCCACCCAGATGGGGATTCGAACCGGGAATCCCCAGCGCTGAGAGGCGAATGTGCTAACCACTAAGCCACCGTGCCGCCTTCTTCTTAATAATAAAGAAGTTAAATTATTTATACTGGTAATAAGTCATATTGTCAGCCCTTGTTAAAACCAAAATGGGTTACATCCTATAAATATCACATATATTGGGTATTGAGTGGTTAGTATGAAGTTATAGTAGCTTTAACATAAACGTGTAATCTTTTTAGTTAAATTAAAGCTTGATACTGATTTAACTTTCCATTTTAATTTGTAGATCAACATCTGTGGTTTTCCATATTTCATGTACTTGTAATGTAAAGTTTCCATTTTAAACATTCATTTATTCATTCATTATCTCCCGCTTTATCCTGTATTAGGGTCGCGGTGGGGTTCCCTATGCCCATCCAGGGGAGAACGTTTCGGGTGCTGGGCAGATACACTCAGGACAGGGCGCCAATCTATCGCTAGGCACACACTCACTCACTCAGACACACACACACACTCTATATGGGGCAATTTGGAGAACTCAGTTGACTTGATCCATGTTTTTGGACTGTGGGAAGAAACCGGAGAACCCGGAGGAAACCGCGTGGGTGAATCCCTAGTGCTGAGAGGCGAACGTGCTAACCACTAAGCCACTGTGCTGCCCATTTTAAACATATATTGTTCTAAACTATTTAATGTGTGTTGGTCTCTTTTTGCATAATGGAGTTTTAATGTTATGTGTTTAAAAAAATGTTTAGTGTTATGACCTATTTGTTCTGTAATTCGTAATATCTATGGTTATTTTTTTCTTTTGCTCATTCTGGACTGTGCAAAAATGTAGGTGTTTGTCTTTAGACAAACTAAAGTTAAAATCATGAATAGATTTAGAAAATCAGGGCGCATCTCAGTGTGCAAAGGCCAAGAGCTTCAAGCTTTCAGGACGGTTTTATTTAAAAACAGTCATCTTATAGTCATCTTAGAACATGGACATAAACTGATTTTACGGTGGCAAATCAAATTTGTAATTGGAGTGTATAACTGCATGCAACCAAGGCTTTCTACAATATGCAACATACTGTAGTTTATATATTGAAATGCTATTGTGTTAAATGTGTTTACTGTATAAAAATAATTAACTAACTATTTAGTTACTTTTATGTAATAATATGTGACCTGAAAGTGTGATTTAAAATTTATATAATAGATATGCTCTACACATTAACGTATGTAACTTACAACTGAAGAAATATTGTCCTTAAGATCTGTGCATTTTAAAAATTAAAGTTAACCATCCAAAACATGATTAATATCATCTTCATTGAAATGCATAGCATTTGCCATTGTTATGGTATGTGTAATGTACAGTAATGTTTTACTTAAGAGATTAAAATTAATAATAATTTCGGAGACTCTATACATGTCACCAAAACCACATGCACCATTGTGTTAGAACAGGGTCCTGAGTTTGCTGTTTAGAGAATAAACACAATCTCTGAGACACCACACTTTCCTGGACAACATTTCTAAGGGAAGTCGCTTTGATCAAGATCAGAATATACATCAAACGTCCTGTCTCAGCAGAGGTGGCTGTGCCCAAATTGGATTATAAGTGTGGTGGTTTTAACATTGAAATCTGGTCTTCCCTGCGCTTTGTGCTTAGTCTTGGCAATTTGCATCCTTTCACTTCAAGATTTCATTGTGAAGTAAAGTGGTTCTTGAGTGATTCATGCCTTTCCACTAATCTTTTCCGGTAGTATTGCAGTCATAAGACCTACTATAATGAGATTTCCTTTACCAGGCCTAGCTAATGCTGTGAATTTGATTAGTAACACCTGCAGTGGTTAGCCTCTGATGTGAGGAATAAGATGAAAGCATAAAAAAAAATTACAATTTCCCAAAATTCTCAAAAAATTCTAAAGTGCAATAAACAAAATTATGAGGCTCAGAGATTTTGTATCAAAATGTTATGTAACGTTCTGGGTTTTTGTAATTATTTTCTAACTTATTACATGTTTGAAAATAATTGCTGCCTGAAAAGGTCTGATTTATAACTGACAAAATTACAGTGAAATGCTAAGGGAATATTTAGATTTAGAATGTTTAAATAATGGTGACAAATATGTTAGTCACATTATAGGAAAAAAAAAAAAAAAATGGAAATCATCTTAATGGAAATGCAGCCAACAGGTTTTTTCCTTTCATGTGGAGGACCATGCATACTTGATCAAATTGTTTGTGTCTTGTGATACAACATTTTTCTTTGTATTGCACATATTTATTCATATACATCCCTGCATTTGTATGCAATAAAATTAATGTCAGATTTAGTCACAAACCGTGTGTGCCACTGCAATGAATTAAATACATTTTTAATGATGTGCACAGCTCCAAACCACTGTATGTTAAAAACGTCCAGTTTGTTTGGTTTTTGCGGAGAAAGAACAGGGAAAAGGTTAAGTTCAAACCATAGATGGGTCATTACATTTGGGAGAGGGTAAAACCCACTGTTTCACTAATTTAATTATGGTGGTTTATTAGCTTTATTTTTATATACAACGATGGTATGTTATCCCTTCTATCCGATCTACCTATCCCTTCTATATTTCATTAAAGTATAATTCTTATTATTATTATGTTATTAGTATTAAAGCTTATAAGATCATCTTACATTTTATCTTTCAACAAATATCAGTTTTCTATTCATTATTACTTTATTAACTACATATATCCACTATTTATTTCTTCACAGACTACCTGTGTCAGGCGCATGGTCGCTATGGCTCTTGTTCACTCGCTGCCCATACCCACTGATCTTCCCAACCCCGGTGTAGAGACCAATCAGTACTGCTCCGATTCACCATCCATACCACCAAACACCATGGGGTCTGTTAGCAGCATGATCTCTGGACGCACTTACCAAGAGCACAGCTGCCGAGCTGCCAGCAACTTCAGTGCAAAGCTCCGCAAACCCATACCCGCAACAAGCTGTTTCCGGCAACAGGAGGGTACACTGCACAGTTCTAGTTCTCAGGAGGAACTTATTATCACCCCCCCTCCTCTTCCCTCTAAGAAAAAGCACACTTCTATCACTGGCAATGGTAACTATG
Source organism: Corydoras maculifer (assembly GCA_019802435.1). Taxonomy (NCBI): domain Eukaryota; kingdom Metazoa; phylum Chordata; class Actinopteri; order Siluriformes; family Callichthyidae; genus Corydoras; species Corydoras maculifer. The sequence continues at coordinate 2,288,647 of JAFMOD010000419.1, read as the reverse complement.
GATATTCTAGGGATGAAGTAGTTGGCCACTGGAATGATAACCGTGTAAAGGCATGTAGTCCATGCAGTGACACAGAAGAAGCACAAAACAGCCAAGGAACTGTGACCAACAGCAATTTTGGGGGTCCTCCACCCAAACTCATCCCTGTCTCAGGCAGGTTGGAGAAAGTAAGTTATTATCCTAATCCTATGGATCTACTGTCACATGAGATTGCTTAGCAATTTTGTCCAAAGAATCCAAGGAATGCCGACAACGGAAGCAAATCACTTCTTTATGTATCACTTAAATTATGTAATAATTAAATAATTAAAATTGGCCCTTATATTTAGTTGCCTTGTATTTGTACTAAGCAATGACAATAAAGCTGAATCTAATAATTTAAATGTTTAGTCTGCTATATTAGTTTATTTAAAAACTTTATTAGGTGCACCTCCATGTTTACCATTTCGGTATAATGATGCAATTTGTCACTTTGCAGTTATAGACTGTAATTGATCTGTTGCTCCACTTTGTTTATGTAAATTCAGAGACTGCAGCTCATTCGCTATTGCATAGTTTGTGTTAGTCATTCTACTATTGGTTAATGCTCAAAGGAAGCTACATTCTTGGGGATTATTCTCAGTCCAGCAGTGTGACTAAAGTGTTTAAAACTTCAAGTAGCACAGCTGCTTCGGAAAACACATCACCACCTTGTCAGTGTTACTGAAATAATTCCTGTTGTTTGGTGGCTGTGTTGAGTTAAAAAATTAAATTGGAAGTATGAAGAAAACTGTAATGAAAGAACTACAACGTTCATCTCTTGTAAGATAAAGTAATAAAATGGACAGTTAGTGTAAAAACAAAAGAATGTGTACATAAAATGGCAGCTAATTACATATGACTTGATGTAGTATTGTTTAAACAAATTTCATCTTATTATGTCACACTGGAGTGGTTAAATTGTCATTAATATCTCATTATTATAATTGAGCTATGCATGCGTTAATTTCCATGTGTACTATGTAAAATGTTTATCTTTATTACAGAATATGGAGAAAGTAGTAATCCGGCCCACAGCATTCAAGCCTGTTGTGTCAAAGAACCGTAACTCTGTGCAGTACCTCTCACCGCGGACAGGAGTTAGTTTGTCTGAAAGCCAAGGTAGCCTTAACGTCTTACTGGTAGGAGCACCTGCACTACAGTGTGCTGAGAAACACAATTCATACAGTGGTGCCCGCAACGCTCGCAGCAGTCAGTCTTGCAGTATGTCAGACTCTGGACGTAACTCAATCTCCAGCTTGCCAACATACAGCAGTACAGCTTACAGCTTGGTGCAAAATGAAGGACTCTCCACAAGTACAGAATGCCCTCGCCCTAAAGGAGGACATGGTCATTCCAACTCGGACAGTGGCCGCTCTTCTTCCAGTAAGAGTACAGGCTCATTAAGTGGCCGAGGTCAGCCTCTCTCAGATACTGGGTCAAATGGGCGTTCCCCTGCACCTCCTGAGGGGTATGACATAATTCGAGAGTTGGAGGAGAAGTTAAGAGAAAGAGACCTTGAGCTGCAGCAGATACATGCAAACCTGGAAGAGAATGAGACAGCCATCTGCCAGGTAAGGGTCCATATAACAGAGTAAGCATTACACTAACAAGTATTAAAAACTACAAGTATTGTACTATTACCAAAACACTACATATTTCTGATATATGGCTACAAAGTGCTTTTATCCAGTATCAGAATAAAGAGTTAATATAAAGCTGAGTATTGCATATTCTCCCATTAAGGTGCATTTTTTAAGCTTTTTGCATTGTATTTGTGTGTTTAGGTGTATGAGGAAAAACAGAAGCGATGTGAGCAGGAGATGGAGGAGCTCAGACACAGTTGTTCGAACAAGATGAAGCAGGCACAGCAGAAAGCGCAGCGAGCCCAGCAGGTACTGCAGCTGCAGGTTTTTCAGCTTCAACAGGAAAAGAAAAAGTTGCAAGAGGACTACTCTCAGCTGCTTCAGGAGCGGGAGATGCTGGAGAAAAGGTGTGCCTCTATTGCAAAGGAACAAAACCAGCTTGGCCCCCGTCTGGAGGAGACCAAGTGGGAGGTGAGACTTGATATATATATATCAATGTGAGAGAGAGAATTATATAAATTTATATAATAATCAATTCAACGTAACATATGGAACATCTGCTGTCCAATCAAGCAATCCCCTTAATTTGCTATATGGTAGCTATACCACTAAAATAAAGATGAAATTATCATTGCCCAGCAATAGATTGGTGCCCTGTCCTGGGTCTATCTGCCCAGTACCCGAAACGTTCTCCCCTGGATGGGCATAGGATAAAGCGGAAGATAATGAATGAATGAATGAATGAAAGAAATTATCATAATTTCAGAAGACAGGAGCAGTACAACATAGAAACTGGCAGCCGTAAAACTGCAAACAAGGTGTAGAAACTAGAATCTTTTAATTTAGGCTTTGCTTTTAATACCTAAAAAATAATTAATTCATTCATTATCTCCCGCTTATCCTCTATCAGGGTCGCGGTGGGGTTCCCCATGCCCATCCAGGGGACACCGTCTCGGGCGCTGGGCAGATAGACCCAGGACAGGGCGCCAATCCATCGCTGGGCACACACTCACTCAGAACATGGAAACTCCACCCAGATGGGGATTCGAACCGGGAATCCCTAGCGCTGAGAGGCGAACGTGCTAACCACTAAGCCACCGTGCCTCCTAAAAAATAATACTTTAGCTAAATAAAAAAAATAATGACCATTTTATTAATAAAAATAACAAAGTCAGTTCCTTAAAATAAAAATACTTTTACAGACATTTAACTAATGAAAATTTTAGAACAAGTTTGAAATAAAAATGAGCACAGTTTATTCCATAACACATTTTGTTTCAGGTATGCCAGAAGTCGGGTGAGATCTCGCTGCTGAAACAGCAGTTAAAGGATGTGCAGTCTGACCTTGGGCAAAAGGCCTCTGAGATTGTGACCTTAAAGAGCCAGCTGCGAGAGGTCCGCACTGAGCTACAGGCCAGCCAGGCACATTTAAATGAAGCCCAGGCTGCTGCTCGCACTCGCACACTTGAACTGGAAGTGTGTGAAAATGAGCTGCAGAGACGCAAGAGCGAGGCTGAGCTTCTACGTGAGAAACTGTGCTTTCTGGAGGAGGAGTCAATTCGGGTTAAGGATTTTCTGTTAGTGCCCACCAGTAAGGTCCACTCTCAGTGCATGAGTCTGCCGCTGCCTCATAGTCGTTTCGGAGGAAGAACAAATCAGCTCCACAGGCCAGGGGAGGAGTCTCCTATGGGGTTTGAGATTGAGCAGAGCACTGACAAACTACATGCCCTGCGAATACAGGTGGAACAAATGCGAACTGAACTAGTCATGGAGAGAAGGCAAAGAGAGGAACAGCTGGAAGCCTTTGACGAGGAGCGTTGTGTCTGGCAAGAGGAGAAGAACAAAGTGATTCGCTATCAGAAACAGCTACAGCAAAACTACATCCAAATGTACCGGCGAAACCGGGAGTTAGAGCGTGTAATGAGGGAGCTGAGTCTAGAGCTAGAGGATAAAGACGTGAAGGAGTTTGACATGCATCATAAAATTCACTTTGAGGAAATTGCAGCCACGGAGATTTAACATGCTGATCTCTAAAGGCACCATTCATACCATGAACTTGTTAGAACTATGGAATTTAAATCTGCGACCTCTCTTTTTTTCTTGCACAGTTTTCAGTCTGGATTCATGAGCATTTTCATTTTACACTTTAACTTTCACACAAAGCCGCTTTATTTGCCTTAACATTAAGTAAGACACAAGTCACCCTTCCCATTATTATTTTTAAAACCAACAAATCAGCTTCGTAATGTAGTAATACTTGGGAATTTCATGTTTACATAAGGGTATTTAATAGCTGCTTAAATTAGGAAGTGTTTGTATGAGATTTTCAGAATGGTTGTGTTAACTTTCAAACTCGAGCTCTGCTTTTTTGTCCTGGACATGTATCATCACCAGGGTCAAAAACCTACATTGCTGACCTCCTCTTCATGACTATCATTCAGCATGTTAGTAAGCTTTCAAGTGGCCTAATAAGACATTCAAATTGCTTTTATTACTTTTAGTAGAGAAGGACATCTGTAGAATCCAATTTAGTACCTCATTGTTGATTTAATAGAAATAGGAGTACTATTTTTACTAACTTGATCTTTTTTAATGCATAACATTGTATCACATTGTCATCAGGCACTCCAGGCAGATTTGTAGCATAATGTGCTGTCTATATATGACGTCACACTAAATTAGCAATGTTCTTGCTCACTTTGGCAAAAGCTATTGCTCTCATTAGTATCACATGCAAATTTCAGTTATGTATACAGGTATTATGAAGGCAAACACTCTTAAATCCTTCTCAAATTGTAACAATATATATTTCCTGACTTTTTTAACAAATCACTCTATTTAGTAATGGAATATTAGAAATATATGTATATTTTTATATGCTAACTGAGCACCTGTTCCTATTTTTATAACAGCTGTGGTTTCACAATTCCCATGTAACAAGGAACCCACAATAAAAATGGCACTTTAAAATGACTGTGGACAGTCTGCTGTGTAGATTTCAGTTTTTAAAAGATATAGCAAAATTCTAATATACAGTGAATGGTTTAAAATATCAGACTAGCAATAAACAGACACAAGAGTTTCTCCAATTTTTAATTCATTATAAATAATTTAAAGAAAATTCAGTATCATTTTGCCTTTGCTATAATTATTTTTGATTAGATCAATGTGAGATATCCACATCTGGACTTTTTGAAAGTAAGTGAGCCAGTTTGAGCTAGAAATAGACTTTAGGAAAGTCGATGTTGAGTAGAAACAGATATCAACCAACTTTACATTACTATAATGGCCTATTTTGCATTTCAGGGCAACATTAATGGAAATAACTATTACATATAACACTAAACAATTTTGTCATGTTTTCCATTTTTGGGGTAAATGTCTGTGTTTTTGGTTCGTTTAACCTCATTGTTTATTTTCTAAGCCCATTCTCCTAATTAGCAATAAGGATATTGAAACCCATCTCAGAGTTTATCCGACAAAAAGTGTGTAATGTCTGGATAAATTCACAAACAGATTTACACACTTTCACATCAAGAGGCAAATAAATTGTCCAGTTTTTCCTAACTTGGGTGTCTTGGGGCAACACTACACAGATTGATTCATGTATTCAGGACAGTGCTTACCCTCCCTTCCACTTCAAACCCAACATCATCACTTTAATCGTATGAATCGTATTTAGATGCTGATTTCCAGATAAAAGCAGTTTGTTCTTATCTTCTTAAAGTCTTATATTATTCATTTCCAGGTAGCACTGCTCACGTCCAAACACCCACCAGCAGATGTCACTCAGAAAAATGCAATGATTACATTAGGAGTGCAATAATCAATAGCAGGCTTTTAATTTGATTGTAAGCTTTCTGTGCTGACCTTGTTTAAAGCTCTGCAATGGGTTTCATTCTTATATTCATAATTGTTCCATAGCCAGGTCTGAAATGTTTATGTAAATATCTTTACTAACATTTTATTTCTTGCAGACATGTTAACTAATCTCGAGGTTTGGCCACTGGGAATAGACCAAAGTAAAATATAATGCTGTATTTGTATTAATTTTTCATTTTCCATATTATTTACATTTGAATGTCTTGTTTTTCATGTTTGTAGTCATATGTATTTTTATGTTCATTCTACAGCAGGGTTTTTCATTATTAAAACAGCACCACCAATTATGCAAGTTTTGCAGTTTATTTTTTTTAAATGTTAAATATCGAATAACGCCATGCATGTGTTACTGCACAGGTATGAGGCATTAGACGGCAACCATTTATATAGGCCTTATTATTCTGAAGCTAAGTTTGCAGTTATTAAAGGATTACAGTATTTAAAAGTCAGGAATTATTTAGACCATAACAAACTTTTTCTGGATTTTCAGTGGAGGCTGTAACTATAAAAAGTTGTGTTAAAATTTTTAAAAAGTTAAAACGTTTTTGTTATGTGTTCACATTGTCACCTAAAACCCTTAAATAAGATTTAGGCTCACCGGATAACAACTCACAGGTCCACCTGTTAGTAATCCAGTGTTTTATTAGAGAAGTAAAGAGCAGGGTTTGATAATTTTAAACATGTTTAACTTTAAGCATGCCATGGGCACCATTAAATTTATTATAAAACTTAAAAAGAATATTGCTCCACTTCAGTCTCTGCAGAGCAGAGATTTATGAAACAATGGCAAGAAAAAAAACATTTTCTTCTGTAGTAAACAATGAATACTTTTCTGACAGTGAAACATAATGGTGGCAGCATCATGCTGTGTAAATGCTCTTCATCTGTAGAGCCTGAAATACCGACTGAAAGCCAGATGGCAATAAATGTGCATTACTTGAAAAAACCTGTCAGAATCTGCTAGAAAATTGATTAGAAACAAATGACTAAATACATTATAATAAATTATTCTACAATGTACTGAAGAGGTGAGAAACACTATATAAAGTCTTCTGTTTAATTAGGTAAAAAAGCTGCATGAACTCTTGAGTTATGAACATGTTCTGTGTGCACTATCAACAAAGCAAATTACAGATTGTACTCTTCCTCATCTCTCATTGCACAGAGGGAGCCAGAGGCAATGTATTATGTTTACCTGGAAATGACTTGGATTCCACATACTTAATTTAGTAAATTATTGTATTACTTAAACAAAATTTGAGGGTACTGCGTTAGTACACAGATGAGGGTTTTAACCTTCAATATTAAAACATTTCCCAGTAAAATAAGAAACTTATTTACGAGCAAAGTTTCTTAATACTATTTGGAGCTCTTCTGAATCCTTATTTCTTCTATGAACTTATATTTCCAAACCTGTGTGTGTACACCAGTCTTACCTTTTGGGCTTAATGGATATTCCATTCATTCAAGTCAGTTCGGAACAGGAAACCTGAAACCCTATTGCCCGACCAAAAATTATTTCAGCATTTTTTTTTTAATTTTAAGCAGAATTTCTTAATGCTATTCAACTAAAGGTGTTTTCATTTTTTTTCTACTTTCATTTTGTATGTTGCACCCTCTAAGTGTAATTATTAGACTTAGCAGGTACTTCTTATGTGTTGCAATAGTGTTAGTACAATAAATATACCTTTTAAATTACAGCTATGACAAGGTCAGTTTTGCATTGCAGTTTTCCAAGTACAATACTGATACAATATAGATCTGTGTACTAATTAGTGGTACATCCATTTCTAAACGTGTTTATATTAAACAACTAAAATTAAGTGTCTTTAAAAACAGTGGACATTGTTTTGGCTTTTTGTTTGTTAATTAAAGGTTCAAATAAATTAGCAAATTAATGTTTGATTTTATAGTTTTTAATTCTCCTATCCCATCATAGGCAAAAATGTTGTTTTTAATTTCAGGTATGTCCCATTTTAACATTTTTAGGGAAAATGTCACAATGCAGCATAATACTGAACCCTGTGTGAAAACCTCTATCACACACACAAACACACACACACACACACACACACACACAAACACACGTTGATGCACCAAATATGATATTTATCAAACTGTAGCTCTGATGAATCCGCTCAGATTTGTACAACACTAAGTGCAAAAAATGCTTACTATTTATTTCATTTGTGTGACAACTCTGTATTATGTGAATTGACTTTTGAATACTTTATTGGTAAAGAATCTACTGTGCAAAAAATATATAAATAAATAAGAAAAAATGAGTTATAAAGAGAATTAAACATTCATCAGTTTATAGTCATTATTCTATTCTAATGCATATAAATGATCCATGATTGTATTGTGAGAAAAGTCTATAAAAGCAATTAGAAGATAAATATTAATAACGGACTGCAAATTACCATACATTTTTAAAATTAAGTTAATATTTAACACAAAATCTCCTATACACATTTAAAAAAAAATAAATAGGAACTTTTGGTTCATTGCTGAGCAGTAACCTCATGTGACAGAACCCCAGTACTTTGGGCACATTGGTGCAACTTTGAATTTCAAGTCATAAAAGCATGTACCATAGTCTTCTGTATTGTTCAGACATTATACAGTGAGGTTTCTAGATAATACAGTAGATTTCTGTTCAGTCTTTTAGGTTTATTGGGACTTTGACAACAAACTCCATTGGCTCTTTGGCCTTGTTGCCAAAAGCCCTCCGTATGGCGTCAACTGCGTGCTGGTGTGTGACTCCTTGCAGGGATTCTCCATCTATTGACACTAGCTCAAATCCAGCCTAAAGAGCAAACAAGATTAAAGTAAAGTCTTGACTCATATTTTCCATTCCAGTTAATTTCTCTTATCATAAGTATACATTTCTGTATTTTTAGCAGCGACAGTTTCACTTGGATTCACTGTGACAGGAAAGACAAATTGCTGCCTCTTTCCTTTAATCTTTTCCTTCAGTACCTGTCAATGACCTCATTCAAGTTGGCGCACAGGCAATGAGTGTAAGTGCATGAGACATTGGATTAGATCACTTTCTAGTCATTACTTCATTTGTGAGTGTTTTTCCTACCACCATAGTAACCATAAAAATCAAAACAAAGATAAGGCAAGCAGCAGTGCTGCAAAATCTCTGAAACTGAGTTTGTATTCTAAACAGATTCTACATTTACATTTAGTCATTTAGCAGACGCTTTTATCCAAAGAGACTTACAAATGAGAACATCACAGTAGTTATAAAGAAAATCAGCTACACTAAAGAATAATCAAACCTGACCTTTATCTGATCCTGCCCCCCACCCTTTTATTTACAACAGGTGTTTGTTAAAATTATGCGTCTTCAGTAGCTTCTTAAATATGCCGAGTGATTCTGCCTTACAGACAGATTTGGGAAGATCGTTTCACCATTTTGCAGTGGTGAACGCCACGGAGTGAGAAGTAGCTCCTCGGTGAGATGGAATAAGCAGGCGACAATCATCACTGGAGCGAAGTGAACTAGCCGGAGTGTATTTTGAAAAGACAGAGTGAAGGTAGGAGAGGGAAGATCCAAAAATGGTCCTGTATGCCAGAGTTAGTGACTTTTACTGAATTCGAGCAGCTACAGGGAGCCAATGGAGAAAAATGAGTAGTGGAGAACATAAGTTCGCTTGGGCTGGTTGAACACAAGTCGGGCTGCAGAGTTTTGAATTAGTTGTACAGGCCTGATTGTGGAAGCTGGGAGACCGGCAAGCAACGCATTACAATAAACAAGCCGGGATAGGATGAGGGCTTGAACTAACAGCTGAGTAGCATATTTAGTCTAAGAAAGATCTGATCTTCCTCATGTTGTAAAGAAGGAATCTGTGGGAATGGGCGATTTTGAAAACATGATCAGAGAGGTTAAGACGGGAGTCTATGGTGAAACCAAGGTTACGGACCAACTCGGTTGGAGAGATTGTGGAGCCATCAATTTGGAAGGTCAGGTCGTGATGGATTGAGGGTTTAGCTGGGATTATGAGAAGCTCTGTTTTTGCTAAATTTAATTTGAGATGACGGGCCTTCATCCAAACAGACATGTCTGTGAGGCAGGCAGATATCCGATTTGAGATCATGGTGTTGTCAGGGGTAAAATACAAATGAAGCTGAGTGTCATCAGCATAGCAGTGGTAAGTGAAACCATGCGCCTGTATGAATGTGTTCAGTGATGTCATTTATAGTAAGGAGAGGACCAAGTACAGAGCCCTGAGGAACACCAGTGAGTACTTGGTGAGAGTTAGAGATCTCCATATTCCATGACACTTTGAAGGACCTTCCAGTCAGATAGGATTGAAAAGATTCAAGTGTCGTATCAACCCAATTCAAATAGAATCTGATGGTTTACTGTATCAAAAGCTACAGGTCTAGCAGAATGAGGACAGAGGATTGAGTTAGCTTTGGCAGATTTAAGTGAGTTAACCAAAGAAAGCAATGCTGTCTCAGTGGAGTGACCACATCCAAAACTGGACTGATTGGGATCAAGGAGATTGTTCTGATTAATAAACCTGGAGACTTGTGTAGATACCACCTGTTCAAGTAGTGTGAAATAATGACTAGAAAGTGATCTAATCGAATGTCTCATAAAATAATCTTGTCATATTGCATCTTAGATTTGCAAAGTGACAAAACATGACATTTTTTACAGCAAATTCACATGGTGCTGCAATTTCAGACATCCAGAATTTATTTATTTTGCTTTTTCATGCATTACTGACAACCTGAAACAATTCCAGTATGTGGCATTAATAGACCTTAATCTGTGATCACTGTGACTGAATTTTAACCAAATTAATGAATTTACTACCAATCACTAAAACCAAAATAAGAAGTTCTTTTTGTCACAGAACTTAAACCTAATCTTAAGATGATTCACGCCTTGGTCATGGCTCCAGGAAACAAAATGTGTACATGTGCATAAGACAATTCAAGCCATTTTGTTTAAAGCAGAAAATTATAATGTGGATTACAAAACCCAAAATATAACAATTTTTTCATCAGTTTATTCTGATCAGAGTGTAACCCACTGGGTTACCCAGTGATACTAATGCAAACGACAGGAAAACACTTCAGGACAAATATGCATTCACACCTGGGATGGTTTTGAACTGCCAAATCACCTACTGTTTTGATATTCAAGATGGAAACTTACAGAGATATGTAAATATAATGCAAACTGCACAAATAAGACCTTGCTTACCCTGCCAGTGATTAGGAGCCCAAGGCCTCTTTGCTGTGAGACAACAGTGCTATAAACGGTGCAATCATGATGCAGGAATTTAACCACAGTAAAACAAACTGTTTTAAAGAGGCAGAAATATGACAAAAAGGAAACCAAAGACAAAGCAAAATAAATCCTGTCATCACTCCACCTCACTTGCTAAGGTTCTGCATCACTTGCTGAACATGTTTTATATCACTGTGTAGGATTACTGTAAACTTAAAGGTCTCACCTGGATATATGCAAGAGCATCCACTAAAAGGTAAACAGTTCTGTTTCCTGCTGGCCATGTGCCAGAGGGACTACAGTGAAGGCAAGTGACGTTTCACACATGTGTAGTTACACAAAATAAGAGATAAGTTCCCAGGACTGTCCCCCATACTCTGTCATTGTCTGTAAGCAGGATACATCTGCTTGTGTATGTCCCTGAACCTTTGCTCAATAAGTAATGGTGTTTTCCAGCTTTATGTACAAAAGCCTGAGAAATTCTGGCTTTAGCACTTCAGTTATTACATTTAGTAGATAGTCTACTTGAATTAGTCACAACATTATCACTAACTATCAATCAGCAACAATCAATATGAGCAAATACTCAAACTATTTTATTGTTCAGTGTCTAATGTTTATTATATGTAATGTATATTTGACCTTCTAAAAAAACAATCAGGCAGGAATCAGCTGTAGCCATATACTACAGTATAACTCAGCTGTATATAAAGATAAATATTAAAAGTTTATATACATAACAAGCTCATTAGGCTCTGATACTTTGGAAAAACTCAAGCACTTTTAAATGCCCAAAAATTACTCCTTCATGTTGTATGACTCTTTGTAGATATCAAAAGTTCTTGGGGTCCCCATACAATTGTAAATTGGAAGTCACTTTTATTTTTTGTTTGTTTTCTTAAGATATTAAGACATTTTGTACTCCTGTCAACTAAACAAAAGTGTTTCTTCTGACTTCTGTTTGAGTGTTTAGGCATTATGAATATTTTTTAATGGTATTTATTCATCCTGTTGCTTGTCTCTTTTATCTTCAACTATTCCCATCATGACCGTCTATTATCAAAAATTGGTTCTTTTCATAATATGTCTGACATGCCCGGACTAGACAGTTGATTGTCTTCTCATTTACTAAAAAAACCTAAACAATTAATAAGCAAATTAAATATTTTCAATGTAAGACTTTTTCAGTGTAAGATTCTAGTCTACATTAAATTATTTTCACAATAACGTTACTGATGATGGGTGTAAAAATAATTGTTTGGTAGTTTGCACATTTTTCATTAGTGAATAACAATAAATTGTCAATTATTTACTGCATTGTAACCATTATTGTTCTATTAAAAATGAAAACTACACTATTTCGTCTTTGTTGTTAATGCCCTGTGTAGTAAACATTAAGTAGTAGTACAGTCATTCTCTTGGTCTAATCAATTTAGATTCCTTGGTAGAGTACAAGAGCAGTTTACTCTTTTTACATTTTTTTAGTTGCTGCAATTGTTACCATTGTGATCAACTCCCTTTGACATGTACTATATTCCTCCTGCAGAAGGTGGTAGCTTTAGTCTGGCATCTCTACTAACACTTTCATGCCTTTTATTCTGTACATACTGATCTCTATTTCTATTACATTTTTTCTTTTAAAGTACTTCTTGTAATAGATACATTAGTAATTTTCTCGATTTTCCAAAATGTGAATTTCCCCAATTGTGGGACCAGTAAAGGATTTTCTTATCTTATATTATATTTTATTAAAACCTACTTGAGTTAAAAGTAAAAAAAAGCTGGGTAGAAGCCATGCAAAATGATACTTAATTACATGTCAGAGAGTACGTGTAGTATGTCACTAATCACCTCTGGACACTTACTATAAACAAAAAAGAAAAAGTGATCATTACCACCAAATTGACTATATAAGTAATGAGAGAAAGCTGTGAAAAATGAAGACTCTAGGTTTGACATTGGATCCCCAAGGCAGATGTAACAAGAGTCTGTAGAGCATGGCAAGTACAGTCACCTGATAGGTGCCCATAAGGTCAAGCACACACACAGATGCTTGAGAATGCAATGGTTTGATCAAGCAACCAGTGGTCAGCATGATGAAGCACATGGTGTCAAGTACCTTCCTGTGAACTGTGATGACCTAAAACTTTAAGGATACTCTGGTAATGCTGGAAAGCACAACCTGGCAGATCCAAACTTATGGGATTTTATAATTACATCGAATTGTGTGTGATGACACAAAATATATGTTCACCCTGATGTATAATTATAATTAATTTGATAGATAAATGAGGAATGTCTACATAGTATATTGTATAGTGATGCATAACATGTGTAAGCATGTGTGATAAAGAAGGTCAAATGCATGCTTACGAACAAAACCAACATAGAAAAATGGCTGTTATTTAAAGCACACCACAAAACAGTAAATTTAATTGCCTAGTCAAAGTAATATCATTCTTTATTGAACAGTTGTACTAAATAGTCTGCAGGCAAAAATCTATGTTTAGCTCTCGGTAAAGCAATAAAGGCAGGATGTGCCTCATTGTGAATAAATCACAGGAAAGAGGTGGTGTTAGGCACGAAGCTTAGCAAAGTGCCATTACACCTCTTTCCCATTATTTATTCAGTATAATGCACAACCTCAACTGTCTTATTGCTTTTTATCAAATGGTTACAGGCACGCTATATTGAAAAAAACAAGGTTTGATTCATAAATGCGTTTACTGAAAGTTAAACCGTTATTAAACTGGTCTTCTGCAACCTGTTCTAGTCTGCTTTTTTTACATAAACGCTGATCACTAAATAACAGGTTTTCTATCAAGAAGTGTGCCCTATTATCAATATTGCCAGGACTGTACAAACACCTCAGCCAATCAGATTTAAGGATAATACTTAACCATATATTAATGATATTTTAACCATATATAATACACTGATTCTCAAAATTGCCCCATATAGAGTGTGTCTGTGTGAGTGAGTGTGTGCCCAGCGATGGATTGGCGCCCTTTCCTGGGTCTATCTGCCCAGCGCCCGAGACGTTCTCCCCTGGATGGGCATGGGGAACCCCACCGCGACCCTAATAGAGGATGAAGCGGGAGATAATGAATGAATGAATGAATAATACACTGAGATTAAATTTGTGTTATGAGCGAGTTCAAAAAGAGCCAAACTGTGATGACTAGCTTAATGGGTTGATGCATATTTAAAATTGGAGCTCTTGTGGAGTGTTCATTGTCTGCAGTGGTCAGTATCTATCAAAAATATTTTAAGATAAAAATAGTGCTAAACTGGCTGCCAGACCGCTCAGGGAAGATGAGTCCCCCACTGAGTCTTGGTCCGCCCAAGATTTCTTCCTTAAAATAACAACATAACAGGGAGTTTTTTCTTGCCACTGTCGCTTCGTAAAGCTGCTTTGTGACAATTTGCATAACCAGGGAATACATGGCACCAGGATGCACTATGAGAAGATGACAAGCTATCCAATCAAAAACATTATACTTTTTTAAATAAGATACATTTTACCACATTTTTTATAATTGTTGGTAAAAAAAATATTTTCAAGAGTGGGAAACCAATATATGGTATGTTAACGTAATTAAACACGATGTGATAAAATCATCTTATTAGTGCCAGAAGGGAGTATGCTATATGTACTTTGCATACACTTCACTTTAGTGTGGATAATAAATAAAGTACCTTTAGGGTTTCACTTGTTGAGGCAGCACCTCCAGGGAATATCTTTTCAATCTTTACCATTGGCTGAACTTTGGATTCAATTCCCCCTGAGATGCTTATACCTATCAGCAGAGGACACATAGAAATTATTTATACTGCAGTATACATCTTCATGGGTGATAGATACTACACTTTATAAACAGTATATTTTACCACAGTGTTGTGTTTAGCTGTAATAATTAGACAGAAATGCAGTGCCATTAAAAAGTTGTATATAAAGAGTTACAGATATTTTAATCTGTTGTTCTACAATTATTTCTCTCCAAAAGTTAATCTCCATTACTATGTTTTTTAATGTTTAAGACCATAGAGCTGTTATTATTTGAGAGTTGGATTATTTTTATCACTGCAGTGACACCAAGATGGTGGAGTTTTAGTGCATTTTAAAAAGGCCTTAAACAGATACCCCAATTGTGCAGATTAAGATGAAATAGTTTGGGTTAGCAGGTCATTTTAAAAGTGCTGGTGACATTTGTGCAAATTCCTAGGTAAATGATGCAGATTTTGTGGTGCAGTGTTGTTAAAACTACTGTTTGACTGTAATAGCACAGGGGTGTCAAACTCAGAGCAAAGTATTTAAAACTATGAACTATGATGAAAAAAAACATGATAAAATGAAATGAAAATTATGCTTTTCCACGAAGGTTAAAACAAGTAACAAACCAAAACATTCAGCTTTCTTTGCTCTTGAGTTATTTTAGAAAAATAAACTTAAACTTTAAATATCTTAAAACATTTCTGCACTCCATTAAAATGTTTCTATCAAAATCATACAAAATACGAAATATGAGCATAGTCCAAAAACCCTGGAAATATAAATAACATCAAAAAATTTTAAACATTTAGTTTTCTTTGCTCTTATGCTGTTTTATCAGAGCTTAATCTCTTTTTGGCAACAAGTTTACATTTACATAGATCAATGTCAAATGATCTCAGGGGCCAAATTTGAGTTTGACATCTATGCCTTAGCATGTTTCCATTTGCAACTGTGGGACTTAAAAACCAATACCAGTCATTGCAAAATCTTATTGTACTGGGAAATCATTGTTTGCACTTAATTATTTACTGACCCCTATTTATGAGGTGAAGCAGTGGGGTTTCAGTATGCTGTATAACCACAGTCAAATAACCTAATACCTCTTATAATGTACTACATTAAAAAAAAGCTTTTTTTATATACTATTGTGTCACAAACAACAATCTGAAAACTGAAACTGGTAAAAACAAGTCATTTTGTTGGACAAAGTATCATTTGCAAGAATTACATTTATAATAATTTAATTTTTAAATAATAAAAGTCATTCATCTATTACAACACTGATTTAGCTTATAACTGATAATTGACTATTAGGAGATATTGTGGACTCACCCAGAGACTGCTTGCTTTTGGAGATAAAAACAGTGGTTAGCTCATACTCCTGTACTGGTGCGACTTCTTGGCCAATTTTAGAGAAATAAGATTGACCATTTACTTTGTTCGTCCCAATGGAGTCATCCGCTCTGTCTGGTTCAAACACCTGTGTTAGCAGTGGCCTGCTTCGTCTATGTGCACTCCTCACTGTATATCTGACCTCTTTGGTGGGCCCAGTTCTGTCTCTTGTGGCTTTAACATGGCCATATCTATAGGGTGACTGTCCCCGTTCTGGTGTGAGATCACTTCTGTGTTTAACACCAGAGCTTGCTGTTTGACAAAAACTGTCTTTCTGTCTCTTAGGGGAGCGTCCACGTCCCTCCGTCATCTGAGAGGACTCACTGTGCTGCACATATGCATTACTGAGGCTTAATGAATCTTGTTGAATAGGGGATGTGATGTAGCTGTCCATAGGTACATCTAGTAGAGGTGTGAAGACACGGGAGGGAGGAAGTGTGCCGGTGGGAAGGCTGGCCAGACGCAACTGCACCAGCTCCTCCATTAGCTGTCGATCCCTCTCTAAATCCTGGACAGCTTGTAGCTGGAAACCTCCCCTAAAGTCTTTATGAGGTATGCAATGTTTTAGTACACACAAAACCATAAACACACATACCGGTACATAAACGAACACATCGGGAAGCCTAGGCAATACACCTACAGGAGCTTTTTGGTGTCCCAGTCTAAACTAAACACCATAATTGCAGCTAAAATAATTGTCACAAAACCAGCAGAAAGGTTTACTATTTAGATTTTGGACAATGATGTTGGACGATGCAAAAAACTTAATTCTAGTTAATTATAAAGGTATTTAATTGAATTGAGATTAGGTTTGTGCTGTTTTTTAGAGTTTAGAGTTTGACATTTCTCGTGAATCAAAATCAACCAGGCCTTTATAGGTCTTCTTGTGGGCGTTCATGATGGAAAAGAAAAAAGCTTCCTACAAACTGTGCTGAGAATGTTGGAAGCATTCAGCTGTGCTTGATATATGGCAATGGGTACTGGATACAACACCTAATTTCAATGATTAAAAGGTGTGTCCCAATGCTTTTTGCTTTTTTATTTTTTCATGCATGTGTTCTCTCGATCATCTTGCATGCCGAAGTTGAGGCCTGAAGCATGAACGCCATGATGCGCACAAGAATGTATGATATATCACTCAGATTTCAGAGGCCTCAACCACGGTGAGGTTTGAATTACATCTCTGTGGTCTGTACAGTAAATGGAAAAGACTAGTAATTAAGTCACAGACATGTATAGGCAGTCTTCAGTGGTTAAACGACACAGACAGCCTTACTTATATTTCAAAGATGATTCCCAATCAAGATTCAGAGGTCCAGAGCACAATAATTGACCAGTGCCAAAAATTAAGTCAGCGACCCATTGTTTTGCTCAAGTTCAACAGTAAGAGATCAAAATGCCACAAACAAATAAACTAATAAAAGGTATACTAAAATTGACATGGTTTCTGCTGTAAAAGACCTAAACATTTGTGGATAAATGATTTGGATATATCATTAATCCTGAATATGGCTGATGAGTTAAACTCAAGACCACATTGCCCTTTGATACTAAGTAAAGTGATATCATTCTACCTCATAGTTGGTTTAAAATCAACTTTTGACAGACCTGAAGAAACAAACGTTAAAATGGCTTTCTTTATCTACCTTACTGAGAGACTGAAAATATATTGTATTCCTATATTTTGCACTGGCTGCCCTGCAATGTATGGGATGTTTAGAGGATTTGTTCCTAAATCACTGCAACATGCTACATGCAGTCCAAGCTCCAATCCTTCTCACAGCAAGTGCAGATAGCTATTTTTTTTTTGCTAATTACTGTATGTATACATCCTTTTTTCTGTTACAAAGAAGAAAACCGACATTCAATTAAAAATGACATTCACAAAACTCTTCTTAAATTATATAAAAAGTTTAAGTGAGATGATTCATGTATGCTCTACATTACAGAAATTACCAGGAATTGGTGTTATGAGATGCCGTCTTGGGGCTCTACCATGCTGAGTGGACCGCAAGATCGGTGAGCGCACTGTAGACAGATAACACATTTTGAAGCCAAAATTATTTAAACTGTGCAGAGGTCAGTGTTGCTATTATGTATTTTAGATGGTAACACAGTAATTCTATTCTCAGTATCTAAAACCTTTTATTATTATTATTATTATTTTTCACCACTAGCAATAATATTAACATGTTTCTGTAAAAAGACATGTAAATACAATGAAAATCTGAGGGCAACATTATTATTTCTCCAATAATATAATAAAATTATATTATTTTTTAATACATTTCAATATTTATCTTCGTGCCCTGAGCACAACATAAAGCAACAACGACCATCATTTGTACTGTTTTCTGGGCTACACTAAAAAGGACAATTAAATAAGTCACAATCGCCCCAGATTGGCAACATAATTTTAATAAAAAATATTATCAGATTTTTATCTAAATAAGCAGTGACAGCGCTAAATAACAGCCAGATGCATAATGCAATAGTCTCTAAGTTCATATCACTCCTATCATTTTACTTTTCATAGCTGAGACAACTGATTGTCTTTATGCATTAGTCCACATACATACTAGATTATGAATCCACATATATCAGATAATGACTGGAGAATTAGATGCACAGATTTTTACCCTTTTCAACATGCACTACACTTCAGAGATTGCTTTTTTCTGTAGACGTGACAGCTATGCAGTACCACCTTGTGGTCACACAGCAAGTCTTTTAGTGTTTCGTAAATCTGCCTTATAATATTTCCATTGTCTTTTAAAGGTCTTATTGTCTTTTCAGTGTTTAGTTTTTATTTATGATTTCTTATGACTTATGACATGATTTTTTTTCTAGTTACACAATCACAATAAAAAAAATAATTCAGTCAACAGACTTGTCTTAAAATGTTCTGTTTAAGAAATAACAATCTAACTAAGACTATTGGATTAAGAAAATAACATGCTCAGTCATGCAATAATCCAAACCTCTGATTTGAATTTTTTTATTATTACATGGCTACAGATGTTATTACTATTGTCAATGGGTCAGACATTAAATATTACAAACTGGTAAGTCAGTGGTATATTATTTAATGGGTTGATATTGTGTAAAGTGTGCAATACTGTACATATGATTTAAAACTAATTTAAAAGTCTTACCAGAACGATTTTTCAAAACATTGTAGGCCTCCAGTTCAAATGGCATAACCATGCTGTCAAACCGACCCAGCTCTGTTGGGGGAATGATCATTCTAGACAGAGTAAAGTTTTTAACCATTATGCAAAAAACTATATGAAACATATGTAAAATAATGTAACAGCATCAGTACATTATGCATTACAGCCAACTATTAATTAACCATTATTGTTCATTTAATTCTGACCTTATCTCCCTTAGTAACAGCAACTTTTCTGGCCTGTCAAGAATAGCCAGCAAGGGACGCACCAAGTCCTCCACCACCCGCTCTGCCAAAAACTGTTAGAACCAAACAGTGAAGATGATTTTTTTCATTATTTATTAAAATGAAATACAGGATCTGAGCTTATTTGTATAGTAAATGTGTGACTTAATAATAATTGCTAATAATTTCAATTCAATTCAATTCAATATTCCTACTGTTAAGTGTTTATTTTAATACACAGATTATTTAAATACCTTGCAGACACTTACCCTATTGCAATGTCTTAGAACTGCAGCCACCTCATCCTCAGTGAGCAGTTTGCGAGCCATGTCCTCCACCATGGCCAGAGTTTCAGAACTAGGTATGATTTCCGGTTCCCAAACACCAGCTCGTGTCTCCCGAGGAGAACTCAGGAGTTTAATTATGGCCCCACTACGGTCCTTACCTGTTAAGACCACAGCAAAGCATTACTAAAGCAAAAGCTCAAGAAGCAAACTTGAAAAACCTATCTTAGTGTACTACACTGTTAATGCCACCTAGTCGCTCTAGGAGGATGAATTCCCCATGAGTCATGGTCCTCTAAAAGTTTCTTTATTTGAAAACAAAACAAACATCATGACATTTTTTTATGGATAATACTTTGGCTTGTTGTTCGAGGGTTCAGACTTTTCAACGCTGTATGTACAGATGGTAGAATGCATGTTTGTCCTGTGTCTGGGTTCCTTTATTAGGTTTATTTATATGTCTGCCCTTTGATAGCCTGGCAATCTGTCCAGGTTTTCGACATATAAGCACTGCAATTCTTTTTAACCCATTTGTGACCCTGAACAGGATAAGCAAATTCAAAATAAAAACAAACAAATATATATACTATAAAATAGTTTATTATACTAAAAACTATTTTATGATTAAGATTAAATATACTAAACGTAAAAAAAAAAATCACAAAAAAACAGCCATCACTATCTACGTAGGTTTGTACTATTTGCACAACAAAGGCTCGATAATGTTCAAAATACGTGCACTGTACTAGTTAGTATGTACATTCATTGCAGGTGTTTAAAATTATAGCTGAAGGGTTAAGGACAATTTGCTTCTGAACAATTATGATCACGGAATACTGACACAGAAAAGTATTGTTTAGGTTTTGTACAATTTATAGTAGAAATGACATTTTTAAAGCATGTGTTTTTTGTTTTTACTTTCTACATGTATTTAATTCTAAATACAAACAAAGCAGAATACATTTAAGAAATCTCACCTGGTTTATTATTTGGGCGTGTGGGTGATTTAGAATGTGGACGTGACTCTCCAGGTTTCGTATCTTTTTTGTCTCGAGAGGCAGATCTGTCCCTTTTTCGGCCACTCTTAAACAGAAGACTGACAAAAGTCTTCGATCGTTTCAGGGTGCTTTCTGAGGCTTCGTTTTTTCTTGCCAGTTGTTCTTTCCTTTTCTGTTGCGTATCTTCTGCTCAATAACATACAATTAGAACACATACTAAAGTTCATAAATTGGGCAATTAAAAGAGTAGCAAACTTTTACTAGATTTTATTTGAAGTATATAAGTATATAAGTGTTGAGAACTTAGACTTAGTGTTGAAAACTTAAGACTGTAACTGGAATTGACTGACTTCACACAATAAAGATCAAAAGCAAATTAGGATCATATAAATGAAATATTAAAAGAAAAACTTATTATGTGTACTGCTTTAATAAACTTAAGAAGTAAGTACAGTAAAAAAAAGAATTCATTCCAGCAAAGAAACCACCTCCTTTTTCTTACACTCATTGAGCCCTATTTTAACAAGCTTTAGTGAGCCATCAACTGCGCAGCTTGATTTAGGGTGTATCAGTGTGTCTATACAACTGAAATGAGGGGAAAAGTACGCCTTGAGCATTGTCTGTTTCATTAGTCACAAATCATGTGTAGGAGCACTTACTATTTCCTAAAAATGTACTGTACTTTGCTTCCAATATTTAAAAAAACTGCCACACTAAAAGCCAATCAGATTTGTATACACTTTTACAACATAAATGTATGCAAGATTGGTTAACTCTTGGTCAGCTTTTTTTTTTTTTTTTATGAAAATTAATTTAACTGAATATAGCAATCTATCAAGGCTCTTAAACAGAAAGGCAAGTGACACCCAAAAACACACCCATGAATCACCCACATATAGAGAACACACACAAAGACTTTATATACTATATAAATTGTGCAGATATTATTAAACACTAACCGTGACTATATCAAAATGAGATATTGTAGTTTGAAAAGAAAAAATGTATACTAAATACTGCAAATGTCAGATTGTAACTGCAAGACTGTGTACGTGAACTGACTTGCAGGTTTCTGGCAGCAAAACTCGCTACACAAATGTAAATTATTTAGTTATTTAGTTATTAATTTAGACACATAGGCTTTAACTGGGCATGTAGGCAGATATTCAGAATAATAAATAATTTTAAAAAAATCCTAAACAAAACTTCCCAGATGCATATTGCTTTCAAAATGAAACACAAATAAACAGAAAAAAAAAGAATAAGCTTGATTAATATAATAAAAATTAGACTAGTAGTGTTGTCGTAAGAACATGAATGAGTGGTCACTGTTTCAACCTCGTTTAGTCTTGTTGTAATCTTTGACTGCGGTGGACATTGTCAAGACCAGTCAAGTGAAAACTGCATTATGCAGAAAAACAAAAATACACAATCCTGCCAACTTAACAATGGATATCATCAGGGTAACAAAATAGGGTTTCAGACTAACAGAGTTAATTTTAACACTGAAGGACACTTTATGCTAAGCATGCCTGACAGCATCTGGATGTGGGTTTAACATTGTGACTGATCAGTGCATAAGTAAACACAAACCATCCTTCATTTGTTACAGTCTTGCAATAGCAGAAAAGCTCTTAGGTAATTAATAATTGTTTAAAATCAATCAAAAATATTATTGTTCTGGTTCACCCAGTTTTGGCTGTACCTGAAACAGTGATGTGACTGCGAGAGCGGCGGATGGGTTTTCGAGGTTTGCTGAGAGCCATTAGTACTGCAGTTTTTGGAGAATCCAAAACCTCTTTGTATCCAGCAGAAAATGTTCTTGAGTGAACTTTATTACTCTTATTAAAACTATTACTTCGGATTACTGTATCCTTCAGGAGTATAGTCTCACCCACCATCCGGCTGGTGTCCATAGAGATGATTCTGGAAGCTTGAGATGATATTTCAGGATCTAGAGGTTCTGTCTGGATTGCCATCTCCATGCGGTCAGAACTTAACTTGCGTGATGAACCATCCTCAGTGGAAATGCAAACATCCACCATTTCTGAGCCAAATGGAGGAGGAAACATAACTTGGGACAGACCACTTAGGGAGCTTACTGGTGTTTCAGAGGACAGAGAAGAGATAGATGAGTATGAGTCTGAACCTTGAGATGAGGATGCCTGACCTCCATTAGCCACTGTAATAAAAGAATCATGAGTGCATGAATGAGTATAGAATATACAAAAAGTACAAAGAACAAAACAACTTTATCAACTGTATCAAAAACGTTAATAAATAAATAAAAGAGCAAAATGTGGATAAGACATTAAATACAGATTAAATCCATTAAAACCAAAAATAGATAACTTACATTTATTTAGCCAGCTGTACTCTGCAACCATTTCTTTATATGCTGGATACCTTCCGGCTTCCTTTAAAAAAGATAAGGTACTAATGTAACATCTTTAAAATTAAACTACCCCTTGGACTCCAACACTAACAAAGAGGAACTCAAATGATCATGATTTAACATGAGTTAAGGATCAAGTTCAAGTTGTTTTGCTTTCTATTTTTTATTTTAATACAGACTAGAAAAGAACAATGTTTGGCAAGAATGCAAGGTTTTTCAATTTCCAAGTTTTCTAAAAGAAAAAATAAATCTGGTAAAATGTAAATATTTTTTTACAAATTTAATCTGCACAAAAAATGTGGATTGATTTTAGATATATTAGGCTGTGTTTTTTATATACTATATATTAAAAAAAACATATATACTGGCTAGTGCTCTTGGAAGAGGTTTAATGTTGTCTTTGGCTTGTAGAGCTTATATTAATTTTTGATAATTCCTTTTTTGTTATTGTTGACTAATGACAGGTTTCATTTTATAGTTTCCATGTCTACCTTTTCTATATATGTAGAGGATATCCAGATACGGGCAGCTAATGATGTTTGAGTCAATAGTTGTATGATGTAAATTTTAATAATGATAACATTTTGCTTTAGAATCTTTTTCCACGGTTGGGTTCATTTCCTTCATATTCACCTGACTTCTGATGTTGGTGGTGTCTTCAAAGCTCATGATTGTTTTGGGGTTTATCTTCAATCATCCATGTAAAATTTAAGGTTATACTTTAATATTAAACCTGCATTACTACTGTATAAACATTTACAAATGTGAAATTAGGTAGTTTTCTAAAACTGAAATACATTTACCTGATGTTTTAGGTCAAGTAAATGTGATATCTGATAGATATCTGATAAAAACTAAAGATCCATTTATTTGATACATTATGTGAATAATAACTGGGACTAGAGAGGTTGTCCATATTTCATTATTTCAGCTGGCATTACTTACCATTACTTGGGTTTTACTTATTAATTACTTACTTGGGTTCAGCAACGTGTCACCAGTAAAGTGACAGTATCTACATGAAAACAACCGCCATGTGGAAGATTTATTTGATCACTCGCTATATTCATAAACTTAATGTGAATGATGAAGACTAATAAAGACCATAAAAACATCTTCTACTGATTATAACCTGATCCCTGTAGCCTGGTGAATAATGCACATCTGCTGGATGTTTTTCACAGGTGAAACATGAAACCCTTCTGAGAAAAGTGAGCAAGCAGAAATGTGACAACTAAATGCCAGCTGTCTCCATTGTTCTTCTGTCATATTTAATGGCACACCAAGTAGCTGTGTTTAATTGTTGTTGGACAATAGTGCCCTCGGGCTCTAATAATTTAGTGTATGTCTTTAGTACTAAAAGCTAATTCATGCAATTAGAAAGCCTTTAATCTTTAATGTAAGGTTTTTTCTGCCAGCATTAATGAAAAGCAAGAAAAAAAACACAAACCAAAGGAGAATGTGTGATAAAAAGTATTTTTTCAAACACTGAGTTAAAACATTTGAGTCTTTGAGTGCTCCCAAATTACCATGCAGCTCTTAGAGTGTTTGCAATCTGTCTCTGTGACCCAATAGAATGCAAGAGCAAGTTCCTAACTGAGAAATGATGTTAAATATAATTCATGTCGACACATAGCACGGATAACATTAAAAAAATTTAAGATAAAAATTGCCAGTGTCTCCTGATAAATTAAATTCCAAGTAAACCAGCAAGTGCTAAATAAAATGGATTCATTACGATATAATAAGATTATGTTTTCATTTCTAAAAAAAAAAGTTTCTTACCTTGATAGTGAGCATGACATGAGTGTGACTTTTCAGAACCTCCACAGCATTGCTATGTGTAATGTCCTCAAAACTCACTCCATTGGCTGCCATGATCTGATCCCCCATTTTAATACCATTTTGCTCTGCCAAACCACCAGGGTCCAGCCTTTAAAAAAATAATAAAAATATTATTTTCACAAAGAAAGCTGCTTTCAAATAATAATTTTAAAATGTTTACAGGCCA
The DNA here is from genome assembly GCA_019802435.1 of Corydoras maculifer. Classification (NCBI taxonomy): domain Eukaryota; kingdom Metazoa; phylum Chordata; class Actinopteri; order Siluriformes; family Callichthyidae; genus Corydoras; species Corydoras maculifer. Next base: position 2,263,652 of record JAFMOD010000419.1, on the reverse strand, counting down.
TACTTTGAAACATAAATTCCCAGTCCAAACTCTTTTCCCCCACGGATGTTAAAGCCCAGACAGTAATCATCAGAGGTGGTATAAAGGTGTACTATCCTGCGTAAAACTCCATCTGAGCTAACCTCTGAAGGGGTGCGCCCACTCTCTTCCACCACCATGCGTCGGTGGATCAGATCAACCCTAAACACATTTACAAGCATGCATTTTACACATATAAAATGATGTACTGAAAATGCAGCCATTTGAAACAATTCAAATTTTAATGACATTCTATTTCTATAACTCTATCTTTTTAATAAAATACAGCACAAAGCAGGTTTACAATGAATTTAAATTTCAACAAATAGTCAACCGAAGGAAATATAGATACGAAAAAGGTAAATTTGTTTAACAATGATCACTTTAAAATTATACATAAGGTTTGGCACAAAAGTTTTTAATATAAAACATTTACCTTTTTGTCTAGGTAGCATTGTTTAATTTTGAAATATAAATAATTTATTTTAGCAAATTTTATTGTAGTGATTTACCTAGGACTTTGGTTAGAAATAAAAAACATCTTTCCAGAAACATTTTTTTGCATTCTCATTAAATAATTTTTCTTATAAAAACATTTTCAAAACCATATTTTTTTAGAAAAGCTGAATTACCAAATGTATTACAGTACATACTTCAGGTTATAATCATGTCAGTGGGCAGGAAAATCTAATACCATGTAGTCTTTTCTTTGGAGTAACGAATGCCTGGCACTTTTCCCACTCGCCTGACCACCATGCGCAGTCTGTTATTCCCTGTCAAAACCTTAACAGCACTGCTCATAGTGATGCTTTCCAGACTGATTCCATTTACCTCCACAAGTTTGTCTCCAACACACAGGCCAGCAAACTCTAGTCACACAAATGGTAACAGCGACATGCATTATTAGCACTTGAGTATTCAACAATCAATTCTGCAAAACCAGTTCTAAATACACTATAAACTTTATAAGATACAATAATATATTGTATAAAAAGTAACTATAAAATTTTGAATTTCCTGCAAAGAAAAAAAAATACTTTAAGGATGCACACTAATTAATGTTTTATTCCAGAGAAAATTACTGTGTGCAGAAAGTTAGCCAGACCTGCAGAACTGTTGTCTTCCACTTTGCTAACAAAGATCCCAAGGCCATGCTCAGAACCACCACGTACACTGAAGCCCAGTCTACCATCCTCACTTTTGTCCACCGTAATTGTGTGAATATCTTCACTGTCATCTCCACCTGTAACCATGAAATACCATCCAAAGAGTGCATATTCAAACTCCATGCAAATACAGTACATACTTCTGCTGTGGTTGGTGAATGTTATTAAAATTAATAATTGTTTTTAATAACATATGTGAAGAATACACCATACTAACTTATTTCCTGACCAGAAAGTGTTTTAAACAACTGAGTAGTTGCTTACTAATGTATTTCAAAGTAAATTGTTTATAAACTGAATTAATGAACATCAGTCAGACTCACCATCCACAGGTGCATTGATTAGGATGACTCGACCCATTGGGGAAGAAGATCTCACACCCTTCTGACGCTGCTGTTTTTTGTGAAGATACCGTGGTAAAGTGGATGTTCCCATGCCCCCTGGTTGAGAGCTTGGGGGACCTCCATTTGTCATCTCTCGCTGGGACTTGGCAGGTAAATGGGCCATATTAAGATAAGGGAGTCCTTTTGAACCCACATTCAGTGGGTCAGCAAGGTTAAATGACTGAAGTGGAATAAAGAAAAGTGGTCAGAAGGAACTGACTCTACGAATTTAGTTTTACTCAAAAAAGTTCTCTTCCAATAGTACACTTGTCGAAAGCTATGCATCATTAGCATTAGATGTAAATTAAGTTCTCAGGTGTATGTTCTCCAGTGAATGTCCACAGAATGAATAATATATATATCATCCAGAGAGTAAAATAATTGAAAGAACATTCGGAGGAGGCCCCAACAAGGTGCAGATATGGCTTCTGTCCAGAGGAAAAGCTTCCAATGGTTAACTAATGACCGGAGAAACTTTTGCCTTTTCATGAGCCTGAGCATGATGAGTAATTATCCACCTCTTTCAGGCCATGATATGCTAATTTTACCTGCTGATAAACAAAATAAAAACAAGAATAAACAATTTGCTTGAAGCAGCTTAAGCAATGACAATCATTTCCCAAGGGATGTAAGGTGATCTGAAAGTCTAATGTATTCTAGAAGGAAGAACATAAGACAACACAAAGACTTCACTGCTTGGTGCATAATTTGAATAAACACTGTTCCGACTAATAGCATTATATTAAACCAAACTGTGCTGATGCAAACTATAAAATTGGGTTCTAAAGCAGTGTGACAATCAGTGAGACAGTTTTTGCAAACTGCATTTTGTAAGTTCCTTAAAATAAAGTAAGCAACCCTGGACAGCGCCATTCCAAAAGTAACGTGAACAGTTCGATGAGCTGGACAGCATGACTTACATTTTATAATGTCTGACAACCGATGATTATGTCGAAGAGCACTGAAAAAAACGTGTACCGCTGTTTCTTCATATAAAGACAGGCTAGGTTACACACGTTGTACACACAGGCGTTCAAGTGTAACCCACACACGTTTAAATCTGACGTTTAACAGATGCTAGCGAATGTCTACCCTTATTTTGTACTAATGAAGTTTGAGCATGAGTTAAACCTAATTAAAGGGAATAGGAAAACGCAACAGACGGAATTACCTGTGTCCATGTTGCGCTGAATGACCCACCTGCGGAGAAGGGGGAGAACCAAGTGGACGCTGTCCGCCTCTCAGCCAACATAATTGGTTGACAGCGTCTGAATACTTTAACCCCATTCGGCTTATTGGATCTGCTAAATGTCAGTCAGTTCCACGTTGTAAGCGCATTACACTAAAGTTGTCAAGCCACCTATATAAAGAAGATCTATATTTGTAATAATGCATAGTTAGTTTACAGTCATTTCACAAAATCTTTGATAATCTTTAAAACGACATGACAATGTGACAATTGAAAAAACTGACGATTCTTTGATATTATTGTTTGATTCACTTGCGTTGGTTTATATAACAGGGTGACACGGAGGCTTGGTGGTTAGCACGTTCGCCTCTCAGTACTAGGGATTCCCGGTTTGAATCCCCATCTAGGTGAAGTTTTCATGTTCTCCCCGTGTCCGCGTGGGTTTCCTCCGGGTTCTCCGGTTTCCTCCCAAAGTCCAAAAACAAGTCAAGTCAATTGAGTTCTCCAAATTGCCCCATATAGAGTGTGTCTGTGTGAGTGAGTGTGTGCTCAGTGATAGATTGGCGCCCTGTCCTGGGTGTATCTGCCCAGCGCCCGAGACGTTCTCCCCTGGATGGGCATGGGGAACCCCACCGCGACACTAATAGAGGACAAAGCAGAAGATAATGGATGGATGGATGATTTACATAACTTTATGCTAAATGCTGTAGGCTATTTACTGTGTCACTTCTATCTTGAGGTTAATTACATGCTATGTGTTATTTACACAGCCTATCATTTGGGGATTTGGGTAAAATATATATAGATTTTATTTAATAAAATTTATTTATTAAATAGGTTAAAAAATAAGGTTATAACTTAAAACTCATTGTGTAAAATGGGTTTATATGTAATTGTTAGGGATAAAACCATTTCAGAGAATGCAGATCACATTCTTTGCTGGATCCCATACGATTATGTGCCAAAATAGAACGCATCCACAGTGCCACCTACTGTCCACTGCCCCTCAGTGGCACCTGATCATTTAATTAAACTAGTATGGCCATCCCCTTGCTTTTGGGGGACATCTCTTCGTGTGTATCAGGTACGGACAAATGCACATTACATGTTTAGACACAAAAAAATCACATTTAAACAAATTAGATCAACACAATATACTTCAAAAACAAATGGTAAATATACAACGATGAATATAACTGCTTATCAGTCCAAAACTTCACACATGAATAAGGAAAAGAAATTGTGAGATTAAACGACGGCTAATCACATCTTCGCTGTAACTTGATGATAAAGTAACAACGACAAGGTCAAGCATGTCGTGATCGCTACTGTAGGTTCCGCATGTACAGCCAGCCGTTCAGATCTGCCGCTGACTGAAGACACCGCACCAATCACAAAGCGTCCGCAAGGCCGCACCCTGCCAGATCAACCAATCAACTTCTCAGACTGCGCAGCCGGAAGTGAGCGCATTCTTTCCTCACAACGCCCTCAGCTGTGTTCGAGTCAAGAATCTAAGAATCGACTCGGCATCGGAAAACTGTCCTGTAGTATAAACAGAGGTGAAACAAAACTGCTGAATCCTAAACAAACACGCTTCATAGTTTGCAAAATGTATATACTTTATATACTTTTATATACTTTAATAGTTGCTTTTAATCGAGGGAACTTTAATTATTAAAATCCTTTCTTTAAATTTTACTAAAAGGAAATTCAAAAAACGTACTTTGATATATGCATTAATTACATTTGGTCATTTAGCAGACGCTTTTATCCAAAGCGACTTACAAGGTGAGCACAGGGTTAATCACAACATCCTTGGAGCAATGAAGGGCCTTGCTCAAGGACCCACATTGGTAACTTCAGTGAACCTGGGATTTGAACCGCCAACCTTCAGATTGATAGCCCAACACCCTGACCACTGAGCTACCATGCCCTCTTATTAAAAAAACTATTTTATTTGATCAATCCTTAATAGTGGGCGGCACGGTGGCTTAATGGTTAGCACTTTCGCCTCTCAGCACTAGGGATTCCGGTTCAAATCCCCATCTGGGTGAAGTTTCCATGTTCTCCCCATGTGCGCGTGGGTTTCCTCTGGGTTCTCTGGTTTCCTCCCACAGTCCAAAAACATGGATCAAGGTCAATTGAGTTCTCCAAATTGCCCCATATAGAGTGTGTATGTGTGCGTGAGTGTGTGCCCAGCGATAGATTGGCGCCCTGTGCTGGGTGTATCTTCCCAGCGCCCGAAACGTTCTCCCCTGGATGGGCATGGGGAACCCCACCGCGAACCATATAGAGGATAAAGCGGAAGCGGAATAATGGATGGAATCCTTAATAGAGTAAACTAAATTAATCTTTTAATAAAACAATGTGGAAAAAAACATTTTACACTTTGAATCATCCTGCTAAATGCAAATAAACAGTAACTCTGATTTAAAATGTGCAGATGTTTGTTACAAGTAGTAAGTTGACAAATTTTTACTTTTAGTTTTTACTAGAATTTGATTAGACTTTTTATTTCACCTTTACGGATGCTCGACAGACAGTGAATCGACTCTTAGAAACGAGCCGACATTTCACTCCTCTCGTTTAAAGCACTGTGCAGCGCTCAGGTCAGACTCTGTGCAGAAGAGCTCGTCCTGTCTGCAGGCTTCCCGGCGTTTGGTGTTTTGGAGGTAAACAAAGGCAGGTTTGCTAAACTGTATAATTAAATGAATGTTGGTATAAATAACAATGCAGATGGTTTTAGTCGTGACATTGCTGGCAGCTAGCTGAGCTGTAAATATCGGCCGCTGTGTTTCTGCTTTTCGGCGTCATTTTAGGGTGAAATGAAACGTTGTAAGCAGCGCAGCACGTGCTGTTATATACATTCCGTGTGTTAGCAGGTTTTCTTTTTGAACTCAGGATGTCCTGTACAGTTATGTCCGCTATCTTCTGGTTAGCCTCGCAGCTAGTTTAATTATAGTATGAGAGGAGGAAATCGGTAGCACGTATGTGTTCGCGTCTAAATGATACAATTTAGAACAAAAAATCATATGCAATGTGGAAATTAATCATATAAAACTTAAGTAAAACGCGAATGGTCGCATATAAAGCTCATATTTTCCTGTCAGGCGCCATGTAACCGCTTTTTTCAAAGTTTTTCTCAAACCCTTTTCAGGGTTTAGTTTTCTATTCTATAATTATGTAATTATGGGTCTTACATACAGAGTAAATTGTGTGTGACATGTTAATGTAGGTAATTTCTCGGTATTTCTACAAACCGACACACATAAGAAGGAAGTATTGTCTCCAATTATAAATGCACACAAAGACTTATTGCACGTGTGCGTGTAAACAACACTGACACACAAATACCTTTCTTGCGAGTTCTGTCTTCACAATAACAACATATATTAAATTATATAATTTGTATAACTACCTCTGGATGGCAGTCAGTTTTATCTTAAGAAGAGGGATAAACATTTCAGATGTTATGAAGAGAATCCACAACTTGACCAAGGAATCTCTCCATAGAATTTTCATTATCAGGTCTTCTCTGTTTATAACCACTGTTCTTAAATACAATTTAAGGTTATATATAAATAATCTAAAATCTAAAATAAAGTTCTCTGGCTAATTAATGTTAAATGCTTATTAATTAAAGTTCTCTGGCATTAATTCATGTGTAAATGGGATATTATTAAAATTATCCATTAATGACTTCTCTTATAAATAATATGCACATGACACCACTCTGCTTCTTATACATATTATATTATATTATACATATATACTTATTCTTATGCTTATGCTTCCTCTACACATATAATCATCATATAATATGTCGTTTTTAGGATCATCACATAAAGCACTATGCAGGAAGTGTTTTTGTCAGATCTAAACAAGAATGTTGTCTAGTAAGATTGTAGTGACTGGAATAATGCACATTTTCATTTCTGAGAAATACTCAAACGCCACATATATGTGTATATATATATATACATATATATATATATATATATATATATATATATATATATATATATATAGTGTGTGTATATATGTGTAATATATAATGTGTGTGTGATATATATATATATATATATATATACACACACAGGGTTTACTACATTTCATATATGAATTAAGCTCTAGGATAATGTTGGGTCATCAACTTAAGAACTTAAGAATGTTCTCAATACTTGCTCTGTTCCTGTGTTTACTACTGTGGCTTGGACAAAGATTGGAAACATTTCTTATTCAGGTGTTTTTTGACTTGGGTTTTGTTATATCAAGTAACTGTTTACTTCTATAAATGTTGATGTATTGTTTCACTTTACAAGTAAAAGTGAAACAAATCTGGTACTGACATCTTTATATCTTATATCAAGGTGTATACTGGCAGTAATATTCTGTATGTATTTAGTTTGAGCAGTTTCTTGACCTCCCCCCCCACCCCAATTAGTAGCATTAAGTTTGGCATTAAATAGTGCTTTTGTTTTTTTTTCTCAGGACCATAGAGAAGAATGTCTGGGGATTTGCCTTTGAACATCAATATTAAGGAGCCCCGATGGGACCAGAGTACATTTATGGGCAGAGCACAGCATTTCTTTATGGTGACTGACCCACGAAATGTGCTGCTTTCAAATGAGGTTTTGGAGGATTCCAAAGTCATTGTGGAGAATTACAGGTCAGATTATATATGTGTACATAGTAATGTGTTAGAATAGTAAAGTTACAATGAATTGTATTTCCTTCTTATAAATAACATTAAGTTTTGATCACTTTTGTCAATTATGCCTTTTGTCACATGCTGCCATCAAGTGTTAAAATAGCTAATCACTTTGTTATCCCACTCAGACAGGGTATTGTGAAACCAGGGCTGACTGAAGATCAGTTATGGAGAGCTAAATACGTCTATGACTCCGCTTTCCATCCAGACACGGGTGAAAAGATGCTGCTGGTTGGTCGTATGTCTGCACAAGTGCCAATGAACATGACCATCACCGGCTGCATGCTCACATTCTATAGGTAAGAAAATGTAATGTCTAACTATTAATTAATTGTTCCTTGTTTTCATATGCCATATGGTAGCATGAGTGCCTAGAAATGTCCAATTCAGGGCACAAAAAGGGAGTTTATCTCCATCTGGCAGGAATGTTACTGTGCAGTTTAAAAAATAATCCACAGATGAGTCACCAAAGAATCTGTTCTGTAATGCTTCAAAGCTTGTGGTTCCAGTTGTCTGCGTTTCGTGCTTTTGATCATATCTCTGTTTAAATGATCATCATTATGTATTACTTTTTATCAAAATCTTAATGGTCTTTACACATATGTATATTTGTATAATTAAATGGTAAAAAGGGCGAGTTTAAAAAAATTAAAAAAATTAAAAAACAATAAAGGTTTTTCTTTACCTCAGCTTTCATGAGGTTTCAAGGTTTCATTGAAAATCCTTCTGTAAAATACTCTAAATGTAAAAACAATTGATTAAATTATTAGAAAAAATATATACAGAGCTGTTTTTTTTATTGTAATTTGTTTGTAATGCTCCTTTGTTGTTTTTAGAACAACTCCAGCAGTTGTTTTCTGGCAGTGGGTCAACCAGTCATTCAATGCTATCGTCAACTACACAAACCGCAGTGGAGATGCACCAATCACTGTAAAGTATGACGAACTTAATTTTGTTAAATGAGATATATCCTATAGTCTAGATATAGCAGTATTAAGCTCTTAGAGAAGGGATGAAATCATTAACATCTGGATTTTTGCAGTCAGCTCGGTGCAGCCTACGTTAGTGCCACCACTGGAGCTGTAGTCACTGCACTTGGCCTCAAATCCCTCACTAAGGTGAGCATTTTAATCACCATGGCACACGCCATTTTTACCTTTTGTCCACTGTATAGACCATCTGTTGTTTTGCAGAACATTGGATGCCTGCCATGTTAGAGGAGAGTAGATACACAGGACTTAAAATGGTTTTATTCCACTCCAATGTTTTTATTGTCTTTAGGATAAAAAGAGTTTGCTCCAATTTTAATAGATACTGATTAATAATCCTTTTAAATATTTTGAAAAGCAGTAATATGTGCTGTCATTACTGTCATCACAATCTCAGGTTTCAGATGCAAAATGTACCATGGTGTATTTGCTTACATAAACAGTTTACTTTTTTATATTTTTTATTAGTCACTAATGCTTGTTTTTACACATTTATGTCTTTTCATCAGTTTCATTGACCACATAGATACACTTTATAGGTCTACAAATACAGACTGTAGTCTGTTTACTGTATACTCAATTCAGTCTTCTTTATTATTTGGTGAGTGAATCATTCTCAACACTGCAGTGGCATTGATGTGGTGGTGGTGTCAACATGTTGCACTTGTATGAGTGAATCAGACGTAGTTACATGTTCTTATATTTATGATCTTTTTATTTAAGCATCACCTTTTTATCAATTGGAATTAAAGCTATTGCAAAGCTTAACTTAATTTTAATTTCCATTTTATAATATTTGCTTTACATAAAAAATCATAGCAAAATTATTTTCTATTAAATACATTATTAGTTACTATGGTGTGTCAAAAAGTTTGATCGACTTTTCCAAAGAATTGTAATTGCCTTCCCATTTAAGAGGTCGTAATGAAAAAAAAAATCAAGTAACCTTTTTTGTTTTTAGCACTTGCCTGCAATTATGGGCCGGTTTGTTCCATTTGCTGCAGTGGCAGCTGCTAACTGCATCAACATTCCCTTCATGAGACAACGGTGGGTTCAAAATATTGATCAGTCAATACAAATTCAGTATTAGTCAATTTAGCAACACACTGAGAAAGAACATGAATTTTCTTTTTTTTTTTTTTTTTTAGAGAATTAAAGTATGGTATTCCTGTCACTGATGAGGAGGGTAACCGCTTGGGAGAGTCTGCCACTGCTGCTCAGCAGGCTATTATACAAGTGGTGGTGTCCAGAATTGGCATGGCAGTGCCAGCCATGGGTAAGAAATATTTAAAATATTTATGCTAATGATTTTAAAATGTAGACAATAACAAAGGGGGTGCTTTAGCACATCATGACTAATGGCAAGATATCTTGTTCGTAACATTTTCATTTGTTGGTTGTTGCTTAAAATAAAAATAGTGAGAGTACTAAACATTTGTATGGACAATTAAAGCAATAAAATGATATTTTAGGATTATTTCACCCAATGTTGTTCAGAGCTGCTAAATAATACTGAAAAAAAGTTTAATATTGAAAATCACAAAGAAATGACAGCACTATAATTTTTTGTAATAAGAATGCCAATATGCTTCAGTAAATGAAGTCCATAACACAATGTGCAGCTAAGAGTTGAACTAATTAATGCAATTTAAATAACTAATGCTTTTTTATAGCAAGACTAGAAAATTCTTACAAAAGAAGGGCGAAATTGGTCTTTATCTTTGAGTCAACAAACAAGCTTTAAATCCACTACACCACTAATGTTTTCATTCATTTTTTGTTCATTTAGATTCAAAAAGAGCCTTTTGCACATGGGAGTGAGAAGCTCCTCAACCAGTTCAAGATGAAATGCAGGATGATGCAATCAAATGCCACTATGACTCATAATAGCCAAAATATTCAGTTAAGGCAATATGAGTCCTCTAGGGTGGATAAGACTAACTTAAACACAGTTATGCACAGTTTGCTTAAAACCCTTTTACCAAATGGAGCTCATTTAACTTAAAAGAGCTGAAAACTAAAATGTGTCCACAACTGAACTAAGACAACCCTGTAATGTAAATACTTTTTCTTCTTGTGTCCTTTTGCAGTGTTTTTAATGACAGAATAATGCACTTGTGAAAACGTTGCTAATGTCATTTAAAGCTAAAAACCACATATTTACTGGTTGTTTTCCAAAGTAGTCAACCATAGGTTTAAGTAAAGAAACTATGGTTTACTAGTTCATGTGATGTTTTACTGTGGTTTATTGTTTTGACACGCTTGAGATCTTCTGGGCTTAAGTCTTGGCAATTGAGACCAGAATTATATTTAGACCTAAACTAAGGACTTATATACTTTTATTTCCATAAAACTGCATCAAACATTACGATCTAATGGACTGATTTATTTTTGGTAATATTTTTATATTAGATTTTCTATAAATGTTTTACAAACACATTATTTACATGTTGGCATTAGTTATCTAATTGGAATTAGAGCTTTTTGAAAGGTATGGAAATGATGAATGGGATGCAGCATCATGTTTTGTTGTTCATAAGCACGAGGTCATGAACATATTTGGAGTTTTAACAGTTTGTTTATGAAAATATTTAGTTTGCACTCTACTATAAGTGAGTGCAAACGTCTAGCCTTACTATAGTATTGACATTTATGTGTGTGGGTGCTGTACTGTAGTATAATTGTAACTGCAGTAATGTATAATTAAAAAGGGTCTGTCTATATTCAGGCGTAACTACTGTTGATCTTAGTAATACATTACAGTAGTTACTTGCCCAGTGGCAAATTTTATATTTTAGAAGTCTTCTGCACACATTAAACACTTTAAGATTAGAAACTTTGAAATAATAGATTAGTCTTTAATACACTTATTGAAAAGAACATGTTAGGGCATTCTGGTTAGGGCCAACACCCTACATACCTTACATTTAATTTGTGGACAGTGTGGACTCCACCTTTCTATTTGCTGTTTGAATATTCTTCCCAAGTCCTTGTGGCTTCCTCTCACAGTGCAAAAAAAGCTGTCATTCATTTAATATAAATGGCACTTATTCTAATAAGTGCCATTTATATTAAATGAATGACAAGTCAAATAATTTGATTTATATTATAAATTTGATATTTTAAAACATTATTTTTGTTATTTTCTCCAAACAGCAATCCCTCCAGTTATAATGAACAGTTTAGAGAAGAGGGCCTTCATGAAGGTATAGTCAAAGTCCCTAAAAGTTTTGCAATTGTGTCAATATTCTAGCAATTCTATTGCTATTGCAATTCTTCTAGCTATGGTATTAGTTATGTGAAACATTACAGCTCAATTTGCTCTGACTCTTTAGCGGTTCCCTGTTCTCAACGCACCAGTTCAGGTTGGACTTGTAGGACTATGGTGAGTTTTACTGAAAATGATTTCTTAATAATTCATATTGCTCACTATGACCCCACAACTTAATTTTTTGTGCATTTGTTTTTTATAGTCTGGTGTTCGCTACACCATTGTGCTGCGCTCTGTTTCCCCAGAAAAGGTAAATGCTTGTTACAAACATTTTATTCCTTATCAAGAGTGTTCAACATCTTGATGTGTGTGTGTGTGTATGTGTGCACATTACAGCTCTATGCAGGTGAGCAGCCTGGAGCCTGAACTGCAGGACAGTATACGGAAGGGAAATCCTCACATCACCACGGTTTATTTTAACAAGGGGCTGTAGAAGATGCCTGTTTCAAGTGCAAACACCTCCATTCTAATGAAAGTAATTGAAGACACTTTCAATGTTAAATATATTTTTGCTCGTTTGTTTAAAAAGATCCCTTGCTTTACTATATTGTAAAACCTATACATATGCAATCATGGCTAACTTTTTTTTAACAGTAGATGGTTAAACTAATTTTCCTGATTTATAGAAATAATACTTTGGTGGATGTATTTATATTTAATTTTGTGATTGACACTTTAAATATAAATATATCGGTCCCTTAACTAATCTGTTCTGTTTGTAGACTCTCAAGATGTGTTTCACCCAAACTTTCATTGTTTATTTAGCAACTATGTTCTTTATAACCTGACTTACCATCTTGGCTATTTAAATATATTGTCATGGTTTTTGTGTATTTAGTACAGACAGGCCAATGGAATATAAACCATATTATTTTACTCTTAGTAACATGTTTGTGCTGTTAAAGTGCACTTAACCATGTAGACTCTAATAACACAGACTACAGTAGAAACTTTGGAACACTGACACACTCCTCTATAAGCACAGCCAAAATAATTAAATCACTACTGCAGGCTCACTTTATTATTAAATCACATTTGAAGGCTGTACAATTGCAGTGCCTAGAATCTTTGCTCCTAATGTTGCATTCATTTAAATTTATTGGCATGCATCTCCAAAGGTTGTAGTTAGTGTTGTCAGAACCACTCTAACTGAAGTGTTAGTGTAGTGCTAACCAGAACACATATTTATTTGCTGAGATTGCATTGTACATGTTTAAGGGGCAGCTGATATAATAAACAAGATGTTCTTGACAGTATAGTAAATGGAATGTAATGGTTGTTGCAGTATGATAGAATAGATTGTGAAATGCACCTACAATATAATATATAATTCCTGGTGTAATTTTACTTGATAAGTGTAAAAGTGATTGTGGTGCTGATTTGTTTGGGTAAAATTAAAAATAATTTGTCTTTCTTTAATTGTCGTTCTCATGTTCCAAAAATGATGTTCTAGTTTGAGCATATATGATCAAATCTGTATTTTGAGAACTATTGTAAAGTGTTTTGTGAACTATTTATGTAGGTTACATGCCTATCAGGGTTTTCTTTTACTCAGCATGCCCATTATTTGGGCAGCCAAAGCACATGGACCTTTACAGACTTATATTTTAATTAACTTTTCGGTAATCAGAAAATAGTACCCTGCTGACAAATCCAAAGTTGACATAATTGTCATTTCAATTTCAGACAACATCCTCAGCTTAACAGTGACATGTTAAAATGTGGAAAGATTCAGAAACATTGTTCTCTGTAAATGTACTGTATGCAAGTCAGTTAATAACCTTAACTATCCTATAAATAACAGCCTATTAAAGTTTTATCTGAACTTTTTGATGTTGTCCCTGTGCATGCTTGAACTTCTCTACTGTATAGAGTTTTATTCTTTTCACAAAAATTGTGAATAATAATTGTCATGATGTAGTGTTTACTGTAAGATCATGTGGCTAAGTAATAACAGTAACACTGCTGATTAACATGTAAGGGCCTGGGGCTCAGCTTCAGCCTGGCTTACTAAAATGTATACTTAAACAACTATATAATGTAAAAACTTTGATCAAAGAGCGGTGCATGAAAAGCAATAATAATTGCGGGTTATTACTTGTTTTATAGGCATTCCACCATTTAAACTAAAGAAATGTAAATATATGTTTGGTAATATTTAAAAGACCCAAATCCTGTCTCTATTCTTCCTAGCAACATATGGGACTTGGGTTTGCAGAAAAGAGCAGAACTTTTAAAATCTCAATGCACTTATAACGACCTTTTTTTTATCATAAATATTAACCTAATCAAAGAAGATGAATTATCATTTTAAATAGTAAGAACTGAGACTTATTCCTATCGATACTTTTATCAAAAAACATAACTATTCTCAAATGTTATGCAATGCCAAAAACTTTCTTAAACATTTTTGATTCTAGCAGGGAGTGTTATCCTGCTGAAAAAGCTGAAACTAACAAGGAATATTGTTTCCAAGAAATGGTACCAAGTTAACATCCCAAAGTTTTGCAGCAGAAAATGCCTCCGACTTGCCTTCTTCTCATGGTGCATCCCGATGCCATGTGTTCCCCAGATAAATAACACACACATACACAACCACCATCTATGTGATGTAAAATAATAAATGATTCATCCGACTTGGCCACCTTATTTCACTGCTGTTTCTGATGTTCACATGCCCACTATTAGTGGTGGACAAGAGTCTGCATGGGCACGCTGACTAGTTTTCAGCTATGAAGCCCCATATTTAACAAACTGCGCGCACTGTGTATTCTTACACACATTCTATATCAACCTCCATTAATTTCTTTACCAATTTGAGTTTATCGGCCAGTCTTTGCTCTCTACGTGCATTATTGTGTCTTGGCCACCCATGACCCTGTTGCCAGTTTACCAATGTTTCCTTCTAAGACCACTTTTGATAGATACTAAACACTGCAGAACACCCAACGACAGCTACAGTTTTGGAGCTGTGCCGACCCACAATTTGAACCCTGATATACTCATATACTTACGCTTGTCCATTTCTGCTGCTTCTTACGCAAACACATCAGTATCCCACTAATAGCTGTCACGATAAAGCCATTTCACCTCTTAGTGGTCCTAATGTTATTCTTAGTGGTATATGTGTGTAAACCGTATAAATGAAATGTACAGCAGAGGGAGTTAAGACACTTCTATAGAAGAAAATACATTGCACAAGGCATGTGAAAAAGAGCATGCAAAAGAATCTTTGGTCACTTTTACAGCTGTTCTGTTTCACTAACAGACTTTGCTCCAGATTGGGCGGAGCAACCTCACCGCCAGGGTTTGTTTGTAAGTGACTCTTTGGGGGGGGGGCCCATTCAGGGGAGAATGTTTCGGGCGGCAATTTATCGCTGGGCACACACTCTTTTACACAGACTCACACTCTATATGGGGTAATTTGGAGAATTACATTGACTTTGATCCATGTTTTTGGGCTGTGGGTGGAAACCGGAGAACCCATGCGGACACGGGGAGAACATGGAAACTCCACTCAGATTGGGATTTGAACCAGGAATCCCCAGTGCTGAGAGGCAAACGTGCTAACCACTAAGCCACCGTGCCGCCCTGTTTTTTTACCACCATTAATAAACAACAATGACATCTAAGGGTGAACGAGTTAATACTGCTGTTTAAGGACAATAATGTAAATATTCTGTTGTGTCACTGATCTTGTATAATGACGCAAAAAATATTGAGTGGGAAATAAGTAAGCAAAAAATTTTATCTGATAAATCCATTAATTAATTTTAGTCTTGCATCATGTGATATATAGATGATATAGATGGTTTTTTACTAAAATCTCAAAAATAAAGCAAAATTTTGCAATTGTAATTAGTTTTATTGCTGAATGATGCACTGGGTACAGGTTTAGTTCGTTTTTTTTAGCTGTCCGCTAACCAACATGCAGTTAGTCCTAAAGTGTGTTGAAATTCAGATCTGCCCACTCTTTCGGGAGTTTCGAGTCAGACCATCATGAATACACACGATAGCCAAGCTGCATGATAAGTACCGGTAGCAGCCAGCTAGTAAAACCTGCTTTGAGTGAAAAACAGCACAATACAATGCAACAATTCAAAGTCCAAAGACAACACTGCACAATAAAATCAATCTAAATGATGATGCAACTGTAAACACTACACAATGTCAAGATTTCAGCAGAACCTGAGCATTTCATTTACCAACACAGTATTATTGAGATTTGAGGTGTAATGTAGTGATACATATTCTACTCTGTAAATTATTTCATTAAACATTTCACATTAATATTTTGTTTAATCTCAAATGGATTTAATAGTAGCAACAGTTATTTCTCAACTACTATTTTCTTAGCTGCCTCCAAAACAGCTTCACTGCCGACCTTGTCTCCAAACTCCTTCTCCCGGTGTTCTAGCAGAACTCCCTATAAATAGCAGTAAATAAAAAATACTGTAATATTACATGTTTGGGTTTCTATTATTCTATTCTGTCAGATGTTAGAGATACAACAAGTAGAAAAAAACACTGAAAAAGGACATAATTCAAAGTCAAAAAGCTTGGTGAAAGTCAAAAAGGTGTGCAGAGCTACTGAAAAGTACATTATCGTAAATTTAAAAATAGGTCACCTGATTGCCAGATCCAATGACAAAGACTCCACCCAGGACAAAGCCCTCTCCACTCATGTTTCCCTCATAGCCTGACTTCCAAGCTCTCAAAAAGTTCTGCCAAACTCCTAGACGGATAAATCCAAGACCTCCCATTTTCCTCTGGACCGGCCCATAGAACTTTCGCTGTAAAAAAAAATGTAAAAAAATTTGTGTGGAGAATATCTACCAACACCAGAACATACAATGTGGTAAAATAAAGGACACATTTCCAATCTACTAATTCATATGTAATTCAAACTATCCATCTAACCATCTTCCGCTTTATCCTCTATTAGGGTAGCGGGGGGGTTCCCCATGCCCATCTAGGGGAGAAAGTTTCAGGCGCTGGGCAGATACACCCAGGACAGGGCGCATATCTATTGCTGGGTACACACTCACTCACACACAGACACACTATTTATGGGGCAATTTGGAGAACTCAGTTGACTTGATCCATGTTTTTGGACTGTGGGAGGAAACCGGAGAACCCGGAGGAAACCCACGCGGACACGAGGAGAACATGGAAACTCCACCCAGATTGGGATTCAAACCGGGAATCCCTAGTGCGAGAGGCGAATGTGCTAACCACTAAGCCACCGTGCCCCCCGAAATTCTAACTACTGTCAACTTAATAAGACTGCAAAACTTAAAATGATAATATTCACATATATACACAGACACAAAATAAATACATCAAAAGGAATAGCACACTAGATAAGTATTAAACATTTAAATTTGGTGTTAAAGCATTTTTTTCTAAATAGCGTAAACAGGTAACACATTCTAAACCAATCAAACACCATGTTATAATATGGCTAAATCTCATTCATCATAAGAAACATGTGCAACACTACCCTATTTGTCCAAGTAAGAACCCTGCTACAAGTAGAAGAACATGTTTTTAAACCTTTTCATCCAGAAAGATGTCTCCAGCAAAGTGTGGTCTGAAGTCCTGAATCTCTGTGCCAAGGTTCTCCTTGATCACAGCGTACAAAGGGACTCCAAGCTTATCCAGCTGGGGTTTCAGAGAGGAAAGCTCTGCAGCTTCCTAAAGGCACGCAAAGGACAACTGACATCTGATACAAAACCTGTCACATTCAATTTTATTGCATCTAAATGTAAATACGAAGAAGTAAAAGCTTAAACACTAAACAACCTTCTCACTTACATGTTTTAATTTCAAAGTCAAATATATTTAATGTACTGCAAAAATTATATTGACCTTGCTATTTTAACAGCTTTAAAAGGACTTTATTTTCACCTAACTGACACATGGTTACTAATTATTTTAACATTACCTCTCTGCACAAAAATCATCCAGGACGGCGCACAACCATGATCACTGAACCACTTTTTTCCCAAAGTACTTTGGCTTTAAATGTCCTTTCATCTATAAAAAAAATACAATTTTAAACATCTCTCTAAAGAGTTTTAACAATATTAGCAATATTATTAACAGAATTAACAATATTAATTGCAATGCCATGCATATTTATTGTTATGCCTGCAACCCTAGACTGTTGGTCTTGCAAAAAGTGAATTAATGACACAAAGTTACATTACTTGTACTGAAAATATAAGCAGGTAGCAGCTATTCAAGACACAAAGTGGATTTAATATTTAAATAGGAATATAAAATCAGACCTTAGTTTCCTTTAAGGCATGTGCATGCATGTCATTACATTACCTGAGAATGCAAATGTTTACGAAAGCACAGTTTTCTGCTGAAAGTCACATAATGCGTAAAAAGCTTAAAAATTCTCCCACAAATTGGTAGACTGCAAATCATTCATGCAAGGACAGTCTCAGCACAGTAAATGGTCTACTAATACTGAAAAAGTGATAAAGAAAGTAGGGGAAAATGTAAAGTCAGCCCAGGTGCTTACTTACTCATGACAACAATATGTACCTAACATTTATACATGTCTGTGGGTTTAATATCCCTTAAATGTGGGTTACAGTATGGACCATAGAACGTGAGTTTGAAAGCTATGTGAGGTCAAAATAATGGTATTATTGTTGAAAACCTTTTTTTTTTTTTTTGTAACATAGTTTTATGATGTCCAGAGATCAAATAAGTAAACACTCCTTTATTCACACACATTTAGCTAAGCTACAGACAGAGACTACAGAGCTATGGATAGTCTGTTAGAAGAGCAGATTAAAACATGGCTTTCCCTGGAGGAAATTCAAGACTATTATTACCCTTTACAGGGCAAATGACCAACAAAGATCACAAAAGAGCAAGGCATAAAGCCGCAATGTCACAAATGAACTCAATAACACACACTGGTTAATGTTGGAGTTAAAAAAACTGAACAAATACAGTGTGCATGATATGATTGCAAAGAGAAATCTGACACTTGCCACAAAGAAAATTGCTGCCTGTTTGTGGTTTGATAAAAAAATAAAATAAATGGACAAGTCATGGTCTGTACAGTATATACAGTACAGACCAAAAGTTGACACACCTTTTCATTCAAAGAGTTTTCTTTATTTTCATGACTATGAAAATTATAGATTCACACTGAAGGCATCAAAACTATGAATTAACCCAAGAGTGTATGAAGCAGTAATCATAGCAAAAGGTGGCTACCTGAAAGAACCTAGAATATAAGACATATTTTCAGTTGTTTCACACTTTTTTGTTAAGTATATAATTCCTCATGTGTTAATTTATAGTTTTGATGAAGTGTGAATCTACAATTTTCATAGTCATGAAAATAAAGAAAACTATTTGAATGAGAAGGTGTGTCCAAACTTTTGGTTTGTACTGTATATATAAATGCATTTTAAAAGCAAGTAACTTTACATGACTTGGAGATTTGCATCGTATTTACAAAGAACAGCAAATATATTTTTAAATGCTGTGGTACTGCTTACATTAATTTGTAGATTGGTTAAAATACTGGCCCTTGACTTTTGAGAAATGCAGGACATACTACTTACCTCCTGTAGTTGTTTTGAGCTGAGCATCTTCCAGGTAATCCAGACCAGCAAACTCGGGCTTTGTTAGGAAAAAATCTGTGTTGGCAAAAATGATCCCAGCAATAACGGTACCCACCGCTCCAAAGCCGAGCGACCACAACCCCATTGTAAGCACGTCTCCCTCCAAGATGTCTGATGGTGCTGTAGTAATTAACAGAACAAAACTGAGTACAACACAAAAAGTTCCAAGGAGATTTATACCTATATATATATATATATATATATATATATATATATATATATATATATATATATATATATATAAATATATGGCTTAGCATAGCAGTTAGCATGCTTAGTTTAGTGGTTAGCATGTTCGCCTCTCAGCGCTGGGGATTCCTGGTTCTAATCCCAATCTGGGTGGAGTTCCCATGTTCTTCCCATGTCGGCTTGGGTTTCCTCCGGGTTCTCCAGTTTCCTCCCACAGTCCAAAAACATGGAGGAATATAAATGTAATGCTCCAAATTGTCCTATATAGTGTGCTTGTGTGTGTGTGTGTGTGTGTGTGCCCAGCGATTGGCACCCTGTCCAGGATGTATCTGCCCTGTGCCCCAAATGTTCCCTCCTGGATGGGCATGGGGAACCCCCCTTGACTCAATCAGAGGATTAAGCTAAAGATTATGGATGAATAGATGAAATGACAAACTTGCAACTGTCATCCAGAGTGATTTACAATTACACTAGAGATTAAACATTCAAGTTCATGCAGAATGTTTTTTGTTCAGAGGTACCTTTTGATTTACTGGCAATGGGATGGCTGCTCTGGCCCCTCACAAATAGCTGCTGGTTTGTTGAAAATGTACGAATGCCGATGACTTTCTTACAGTTTAGGGACTTTGGTGACTTAAAGTAAGTCTGACACCTCACCATGTTATACGGTTTATGGTTTGGGTAAAGTTGGGTTCTTAAAATAGCAGGTATTTGACCTAAAGCAGGACCCAGATGTCTATGGGGCTGCAGGCCAGCAAAATGAACCTCACTGACATGTTCTTTAATTCCAGCATATATGCGTATTTTCCGTTTGAGCAATATAGCTAATTCCTTGTGCCATACTTGTTTACAGGCCATTTGTAGCTGAGATAAGCAGACCATTATCAATCACTTAAAAGCTTCATTGAGAAAGCTCTGGAAAGAAAAAAAGTCTTAGTCAATTTTTTTTTTTTTTAAATATGCCTCTTATTAACAGCATTGTTAACAGATACTCACATTTGGTGTGCTGTATGTGTCTTATAATCCACATATGTTTGTGCATGGCTGTATGAATTGAAATAACTCTCAACTGGGAACAAAAAACTATTTACGAGCGGGGTTTTGTCAAAGGTAGTGTTATCAGGTACTGACCTTCCAGGTTGCTCGACTATTTGATACAGGCCCTGTCTATTTTTGTAACTTCCATCCATCCATTATATTCCGCATTATCCTATATTGGAGTTGCGGGGGGGGGGGGGGCGGGCGCTGTGCAGATAGACCCAGGACAGGACGCCGATCTATCGCTGGGCACACACTCACTCACACAGAATCCCTAGTGTTGAGAGGCGAACCACTAAGCCACCGTGCCGCCTATATTACATATTATATTATTATGTATATTATATAAAATTCATTTATTCATTATCTCCCGCTTTATTCTCTATTAGGGTCGCAGTGGGGTTCCCCATGCCCATCCAGGGGAGAACGGCTCGGGCGCCTGGGCAGATAGACCCAGGACAGGGCGCCAATCCATCGCTGGGCACACACTCACTCACACACACACACACACTCTATATGGGGCAATTTTAAGAATTCAATTGACTTGATCCATGTTTTTGGACTGTGGGAGAAAACCGGAGAACCCGGAGGAAACCCACGCGGACACGGGGGGCCAGATGGGGATTCGAACCGGGAATCCCTAGCGATGAGAGGGGATCGTGCTCACCACAAAGCCACCGTGCCACCCTATTTTTTATTAAAAAAAATTTTTTTTACTTTAAAACAAAAAAAAATGTGAAAATGAAACGTAAACTTGCTTATGTTTTCATTATGTATTTTGTTAATCTGTCGTGATCACTTGTCTAATTATTAACAGCCATTTTTATCTGGACGACCAAACTTCTGCACGCCACTGTGTAGCTAGTATTGTACTTCATCAACTTACCAAGACTAATCAAAACAAACAAACCTATTCTGACGGTGAAACAGAGCGCTTATAAGACTCGAGACTTAAAGTTAGCGTTAAGGTTGTAGCAGCAGTCGCAGTCAGGCGTGTCGAACATTGAATCTGATCTACATTTTGGAAAAGACTAAAAAAAAAAAAATAAATAAATAAAAAGTTCAGGACCTGGTTTAAAATTAACTTATCTTTGTGGAAATCAACTCAAAGTACCTTAGTGGCCTGCAATTTTAAAGCCTGATAATCGTACTAATTTAACTTAATTAACACTTTCATAATACAAAACAACATGCTTACGTTACAGAACTAACAAACTATTTGGTAACAACTCGGCCTGTAACACATCAATGCTTAGCAACAGTAATTACACATGTGTGACTTTACTCCCATCCAAACCCACATCTTTAGTCTAAGTAAATGCCCAGAATGATTAACATACCATAGAACATATTTATAAGATTCTTACTTTGTGTTCTTTTACTCGCAGCTTAAGATCGCAGACGTCTAATCCACTGATCCACAGGCATAACTAACAGAAGCAGAAACTGTGAACAGGAAGATCTGAAACAGACTCAACCAGCCGCTCACCTCCTTTTGAACAGATCACGTGTTACACTTATCTGTCACTGTTTTCCCTCTGCTAAGAATAAGAAAATGTATTTTATTAGTCATTATATCTTTAATGTCTATTTTAAAAACCCACAAGATCCTTTCGAATCAAATTTTGATTTCATCCTGTAATCTAATGGCATCAATATGATGATGTGATTTTTTGGGTTACATTTTCCCAAAAGTTCAAACAAAATCTTTTTTCTTTTAACTTTTCCTATTATAAGTACCCAGTACCAGATTGTTATACCTCTAAATTTCAACCACCTGCATGTCCTCCTTCACTTACCCCTAGTATTTTAACTTTTTCATTCATTCATCCATTATCTTCCGTTTTATCCTCTATTAGGGTCACGGTGTGGTTCCCCATGCCCATCCAGGGGAGAACATCTCAGGGGCTAGGCAGATACACCCAGGACAGGGTGCCAATCCATCGCTGGGCACACACTCACTCACACAAACACATTCTATATGGGGCAATTTTGAGAATTCAATTGACTAGATCCATGTTTTAGGACTGTGGGAGGAAACCGGAGAACCCAGAGGAAACCCAAGCGGACACGGGGAGAACATGGAAACTCCACCCAGATTGGTATTTGAACCGGGAATCCCTAGAGCTGAGAGGCGAACGTGCTAACCACCAAGCCACCGTGTCGCTACTGGATATTTACTATTTACAAATTTAAAATAAAACATTACATACAAAACGCAGTATTTCTAATTTTTATGTAAGCACATATGACAAATGTACATCACATGTCTTGTTAATTATCTGTAATTAAGCTGTCTTTCATTAAATTGATTTTTGTTACTTACTTTTATATTTAAGTTAGTTATAACATAAACAGTGGAAAGGGACAAAATTGTTAGGCTAACTTATTTTAAAATTATTATACATATTTATACATAGGGCGGCACGGTGGCTTAGTGGTTAGCACGTTCGCCTCTCAGCGCTAGGGATTCCCGGTTCGAATCCTCATCTGGGTGGAGTTTCCATGTTCTCCCCGTGTCTGCGTGGGTTTCCTCCGGGTTCTCCGGTTTCCTCCCACAGTCCAAAAACATGGATCAAGTTAATTGAGTTCTCAAAATTGCCCTGTTTAGAGTGTGTCTGTGTGAGTGAGTGTGTGCCCAGCGATGGATTGGCGCCCTGTCCTGGGTCTATCTGCCCAGCGCCCGAGATGTTCTCCCCTGGATGGG
>JAFMOD010000419.1:2217940-2233183 GCA_019802435.1 Corydoras maculifer | reverse complement strand
TTATTTTCTATGTGTTGTGCCCCTGTCTAGATAATAATATAAAAAAAAAATTATGAAGTAGTTAAAAAAAAAAGACATGGCTCCTAAATACAAACTTAATAGTTTTGTATTTAGGAACTATGGCTATAGTAACAGGACAATGCCAGGCCTCATTGTGCACAAAATGTATATATATATATATATATATATATATATATATATATATATATATATATATATATATATATATATATATATATATTATATATTCATTCATTCATTATCTTCAGCTTTATCCTCTATTAGGGCCGCGGTGGGGTTTTCCATTCCCATCCAGGGGAGAACGTCTCGGGCGCTGGGCAGATAGACCCAGGACAGGGCGCCAATCCATCGCTGGGCACACACTCACTCACACAGACATACACACTCTATATGGGGCAATTTTGAGAATTCAATTGACTTGATGTTTTTGGACTGTGGGAGGAAACCGGAGAACCCGGAGGAAACCCACGCGGGGAGAACATGGAAGCTCCACCCAGATGGGGATTCGAACCGGGAATCCCTAGTGCTGAGAGGCGAACGTGCTAACCACTAAGCCACCATGCCGTCTATATTATATATTATATTAGAAATTTCTTATTTTTTAAAGAAAAGCACAACATCGAAGCTAACATCAAATGAATCAGAAGTACACTGCATACATTGTTAATGTGGTAAATGGCTATTCTAGCTGCAAACTTCTGGTTTTTAATGCAATATCTACATAGATGTAGAGAGACCAATTTCCAACAACCATCACTCCAGTGTTCTAATGGTACATTGTGTTTGCTAACTGTGTAAGATGGCTCTTGGATGTTTTGAACACCCTTAAAAACCCTTTTGCTGATTAGAGAAGCTGTAAAACTGACCTTCCTTTGAGCTAGTTAAGAATCTGGAGCATTATGTTTGTTAATTCGATTAACTCACAAAATGCCCAGAAAAAGAGAACTTTCTTGTGAAACTCGACATTTTATTCTTGTTCTGAAAAATAAGCGCTATTCCATGCAAGAAATTGCCAAGAAACTGAAGATTTCCTATAATGGTGTGTACTACTCCCTTCAGAGGAGAGCACAAACAGGTGATAACCAGAGTAGAAAGAGAAGTGGAAGGTCCTGCTGCACAACTGAGCAACAAGACAAGTAAATAAGAGTCTCTAGTTTGAGAAATCGACACCTTACAGGTCCTTAACTGGCAGCTTCATTAATAGTATCCGCAAAACACCAATGTCAACATCTATGGTGAAGAGGCAACTCTGGGATGCTTGATTGGAGCCAATTTCATCCTGCAACAGGACAATTACCTAAAGCACACCTCTAAATTATGCAAGCACTATTTCAAGAGAAGCAGGCAGCTGGTATTTTATCGGTAATAGAGTGTCCAGAGCAGTCATCAGATCTTAACCCCATTGAGCTGTTGTGGGAGCAAATTGACAGTATGGTATGCAAAAAGTGCCCATCAAGCCAATCAAACTTCTTGGTGGTTGTAAAGAGTTTATAAACTGCTGCAGGGTCCCAAAGAGTAAGTGTTATATGTAGTGATAATCGAAGCAATGGTGTGCATTTGTACAGGGATTACACACACGCACACACAAATTTTTTTTTTTTTTTTCAGACAAAATTTGTGATCAGATCAGTGATGCTGTCCTTGATGCACACATAAAGCAGGACCCTGATGCCAAGGTGGCCTGTGGTGAGTTTTAGTGTCAGTACTTTTTAAAGTGTGTATACTTTACTGGGCTTAAATAGAATTTGTAATTAACATCTGTCCAAAACACAAGCTCCTTATTCACTCCCTGCTCATCCGGGGAGAATGTTTCGTGCGCTGGGCAGATGCACCCAGGATAGGACCCAGGATAGGACTATTACTGGGCACACACTCACTCACACAGACACACAAACACACTTTATATGGGACAATTTAAAGCATTTCATGTACCTTGAATCTATGTTTTCGGACTGTGGGAGGAAACTGGAGAACCCGGAGTACACCTACGCGGCCATGGGGTGAATTCGAACCCAGATCCCCAGCACTGAGAGGCAAACGTGCCAACTACTAAGTTCAAGTTCAAGTTATTTATTTATATAGCGCTTTTTACAACAGTACATTGTCACAAAGCAGCTTTACTAAGCCACCATGCTGCCCCATTTGACCTTTTAATTTCAATGGCAATTTCCATTATATATATATATATATATTTTGGTATTTTTCTGGTATTTGAGGAGTAACCCTCTAAAAAAACAGGAAATTAAGCCAAACACTACCTCATTGAGTAAAAAAAAAACTCATAACGCTCTCAAAAGAGTTTTTAACTGTCTTGTTTTTATATAACTCAACTTAAAAAACTTAATTTAATTAAATCAAGTTTAACTTCACATTTCTTGCATTAATTGGTTTGAAATTATTACAGTTCTGTCGGCTTCAGTAACTATTTTCATATTGTTTCTTTTTTTCAAATAGAGACTGTATGTAAAACAGGCATGGTGCTTTTATGTGGTGAAATTACATCCAAGGCAAATGTGGACTACCAGAAAGTTGTGAGGGATACCATCAAGCACATTGGTTATGATAACTCTGATAAAGGTTGGGGAAAAAAAACTTTTTAATTTTTTAATTTATTGTTAAAATTAAGTTTGTCATCAAGTATTTTATTTTATTTTATTTAAGGTTTTGATTATAAGACCTGTAATGTGCTGGTCGCTCTGGAGCAACAGTCTCCTGATATTGCACAGGGTGTCCATGTTGATCGACATGAAGAAGATATTGGAGCTGGGGATCAGGTAACAAAATGAAAAGGAAATCAGTCCACAACACTTTTTTTAAAGAAGCAAGTGCTTATAGTAACTGTCTTTTTTCTGACAGGGTCTCATGTTTGGTTATGCCACAGATGAGACAGAAGAGTGCATGCCTCTTACAATTGTCCTTGCTCATAAACTTAATGCCAAGATGGCTGAACTGCGTCGTGATGGCACGATTTCCTGGCTTCGTCCAGACTCTAAAACACAGGTTGGAATATAATTTTGTTATTGCTTTGTTATAATGGGTAATGGCTATAAGTTAAACTAATAAGACAACATTATTACCCTCTAACATTTATTTATTAATTCATCTATGTTTATTTTTTTAATAAAGTATCTATCTGTCTGTCTGTCTGTTAAGCAAAATGATTTTAAATATGATTTGGCATGGCAAAAGTATATGAGCCTTTTGAATACAGTTAATTTTAATGTAAAATTAGACTGAGGAATTTTTAATAAATTGAATGACCGTGTTTTTTTTTGAATACATTTGTCCTCAAAATTGTTAGTGTTCTGCACACTAGAAATGTTACAAAAACTTGTATTTATAAAAAAAAAAAAAAGTTACTTCAAAAAAGTTTTCCCCAATCCAGGCAAACTGCCAAAATCAAATCCATTGTTAGAGCGCCCAAGAAGAACTCATCCAAAAAAGATCATTTCATGTGACAGGCATGTAATCCGGAAAACCACAAAGAAGCCCACGGCAACTTTTATGCAACTAACAACCAATGGGCATCTGTGAAAAATGGTGGTTGTATTATAATGCCACCTGGAAGAAAAGACTTAAATAATTGTCATGTTGTATGTGAACAAACATTTTAAATAAAATGTGCAAAACTGTGTAATAACTCACAATGTTCTTAATTTCTGCAGGTCACTGTGCACTACAAGCAAGAGGATGGGGCTGTGATTCCTCTTCGTGTACACACTGTGGTCATTTCAGTCCAGCATGATGATTTAATCTCACTGGAGGAGCAAAAGAAGATTCTGAAAGAGAAAGTCATCAGAGCTGTAGTGCCAGCCAAATATCTTGATGATAAGACAATATATCATCTACAGCCTAGTGGGCGCTTTGTCATCGGGGGACCTCAGGTGAGATTTTTACTCATGGTATTTTCTTTATTATTCTTGCTGGTTACATTTACCAATGACAATTACTAAAGAGAAAAGAGGGAGAATGCAGAATTATCAATCATAATCTGGTCTAATGGCTCAATATTAGGATGCTCATAGAAGGAAGTAGAGCATGAAACTCGTTTTCACAGGGGGATGCTGGTGTAACTGGAAGAAAGATCATTGTGGATACATATGGAGGATGGGGTGCACATGGTGGTGGAGCCTTTTCTGGAAAGGACTACACCAAGGTGGATCGCTCTGCGGCTTATGCTGCTCGATGGGTTGCCAAGTCTCTGGTCAAGGCCAAACTGTGCAAGAGAGTTCTGGTGCAGGTCAGATTATTTAATGAGAAAGAAAGCACTTCAAATACTCTTAATGCTAAAGAATTATCAAAAAAACACTAAATGCTAAGAAATTATCAAAAGTTATTATTTGAAATGCAGTATAATGACATCAGGCATACAAATTCATTTAGGAAACAATAACTTATTTAATTGTATTTCTCTAGGTCTCCTATGCTATTGGAGTGGCTTACCCCCTCTCTATCTCCCTCTTTACCTATGGCTCTTCTAAAATGACAGAAAAGGAACTGCTTCAGATTGTCAACAAGAACTTTGATCTCCGACCTGGAGTTATTGTCAGGTAGAATAGCTTTATAATAATACATTAAATATTTATTTTCAATTCTACAGATCTTGCTTTTGGGATTATGAAAGCTCTGATGTATTTACATATTGTGATTTGCTATAAATGTTGAGATTCATGATATGAATCACAAGCACTTTTGAGCTCTGTGTATTATCATAAAATGATTATTCTCAGACATTACTCAGTCACATTTGTTAGCAATACCCGATTTGTCCTTGCTACTGCTTTAAGCAAGATTACATTATTACACCCATATTCCTAATTTAGAGATTAAAAGAAGAAAACAATGTAAATCAAATAAAAAATAAGTTTACTTAAAAAGTCTAAAGTCATGAGATTATGTATATAGTAATAGAAATAGTAGTAATAATAAAAATATTTGCGTTGGGGATAATTTTCTGCAAATAAGGCAAATAAGCCATGATACAGAAAATAATTCTATAGCAATAACTGAAGAGCATGAATAATCTAGCTTCATGGAGATTGATGTTTGAGACGATGTCAGAACAATCTCCTTGATCCCAATCAGTCCGGTTTTAGATGTGGTCACTCCACGGAGACAGATCTCTGTGATTGACTCACTTAAAACTGCCAAAGCCAAATCTCAATCCTCTGTCCTCATTTTGTTAGACCTTTCTGCAGCTTTTGATACAGTAAATCATTAGATTCTACTGTCAACTCTAGCTGAATTAGGCTTTTCTGATACGACACTTGAATGGAATGGGGAGATCTCTAACTCTCACCAAGTACGCACTGGTGTGCCTCAGGGCTCTGTACTTGGTCCTCTCCTCTTCTCACTATACATGACATCGCTGAGCACAGTCATCCAGGCGCATGGTTTCTCTTACCACTGCTATGCTGATGACACTCAGCTTCATCTGTCTTTTGCCCCTGACGACACCACCATCTCAAATCGGGTATCTGCCTGCCTCACCGACATATCTGTTTGGATGAAAGCCCGTCATCTCAAATTAAACTTAGAAAAAACAGAGCTTCTCATTATCCCAGCTAAACCCTCAATCCATCACGACCTGACCTTCCAAATTGATGGATTCGTATTCGGTCCGGAACTTTGGTTTCACAATAGACTCCCACCTTAAACTCTCTAATCATAATATCAAAACTGCCCGTTCCTATAGATTCCTCCTTTACAACATAAGGAAGATCAGACCCTTTTTGACTGAACATGCTACCCAACTGCTTGTTCAGGCCCTAGTCCTATCCCGGCTCGATTATTGTAATGCGCTACTTGCCGGTATCCCAGCTTCCACAATCCGACCTCTTCAACTAATTTAAAACACTGCAGCCCGACTTGTGTTTAACCAGCCCAAGCGAACTCATGTCACTCCTTTACTCACTTCCCTCCATTGGCTCCCTGTAGCTGCTCGCAGTCAGTACAAGTCACTGACTCTAGCATACAGA
Organism: Corydoras maculifer; assembly: GCA_019802435.1. Taxonomy (NCBI): domain Eukaryota; kingdom Metazoa; phylum Chordata; class Actinopteri; order Siluriformes; family Callichthyidae; genus Corydoras; species Corydoras maculifer. Next base: position 2,227,184 of record JAFMOD010000419.1, on the reverse strand, counting down.
ACCATTTCTGGATCTTCCCCCTCCTACCTTCACTCTATCTTTTCAATATACACTCTGACCCGTTCTCTTCGCTCCAGCGATGATCGCATCAGGTTTGATAAATTTACAGTAGAGTTGGTTTCTTCATGGCTTCTGACTTGTGGTGTTCTCATTTGTAAGTCGCTTTGGAGAAAAGCGTCTGCTAAATGACTAAATGTAAATGTAAATGTAATGTTTGGGTTTTTTACTCAGTTTTCAGTGCAATAAATAATTCTATTTCTTTCGGTACGAGTGATTTTTGACCTGTATAATCCGGTCATGTGGATGGAAGAATCGGTGAGTTTGTCGGCCCAATTGCTCCATAAATTTAGTTTGATCCCACCTCTACAAACCATGTTGTAAGATAATAGATTTTATTGTTTTCCCTGTAAGCACTTTTGAAGTATCAGTTCCAAAGAATTGTAGACAGTGGTGGGATCAATAGGCACTGGCAACTAAACAATGCCTCAGACTTCAGTTTGAAATCTGATTGCCTGTATGCCCCCAAATCCCTGTATGCCCCGAATGTTTACAATAGTGAGGCAGTTTTACCAGGCTTACTATTGTTGAGGAAATGAGTATTGCTATTGTTATTGAAGTGCAATGTTATTCAGTTTGTCCCTAAAACTAAGAACTGAATTTCTCCTTTCTCAAAAAATTTTAAACACAAACCAGTACTGAAATAAATTACAAACACGCATGCACACACAAAACTGAACTGGTAATGGACTAGATCTCTAAATATAAATGTTTTATTAAACATTATGTTAAATACAGCTATTTTTCTATGCAATGTAATCTGAGCATTTATAAGATATCAAGTACAATATCAATATATAAAGTTATTTATAAGTTTGGAAATTTGTGGTTACAGGGCAAACCGGTGTTTGTCAAAGACAAACATGGCATTGCCATGTTTATTTTTGTTACACTATTATCTTAGAGAACAGGAATACTGAATATTTATAATTTTTTTTTTTTTTTACAGAGACCTTAATCTCAAGAGGCCGATTTACCAGAGTACAGCCTGCTATGGTCATTTTGGCAGGCCTGACTTTTCATGGGAAATACCTAAGGTCCTGAAGGTTTAAGTTGTGCCAGCTTTGTCAAAAGTAACGTGTAAATGCCAAGAATAACAGGGCATTAAATGCCTTTTATCTACAACTGAAAATCAATCGGTTTTATTCTTACTTTCAAAAGGCACAAAAATTATGGAATTTTCTTTTCTGATTTGTCTCCAAATGTGTAGCATATACAAGATCTTTTAAAACCTGATAATCAAAGCATTGTAAAACATAAATGTTAATATCATGAATATTTTAAGGATATAGTTCATAATAACAGTAATTTGAAGTCTTAATTTGCATCAAAAAGATTACTAATTAATTACAAATGAGGTATCAACTGCTTGTCTTAACCGAGCATTATGCACTACAGCACCAGATTAGACTCTTAAATATAAAGGAACATCTGTTTATCTCACAGGTTACAATTGCTGAGTAATTATTTGATACTTATTTACTAGTGTCACAATTATTATTATTATTATTTATAAATTTATTTAAATTAATTTTAATTTGAGTAAAATAAGTTTTTTTTTAAATAATTTGTAAATCCACAAATCTGTATATTGCAAGATTTAACATAATTTTTAAAAGGGATCTTGTGATGTGGATAAATGCTTGGCTCTTTTTTTAAGCTCTCCATAAAAGTTTGATGAGGTTTAGTTAATGACTGTGAAGGAAAGTCAGTGATAGTCAAGACCCCCTTATGATCTTCAAATAGTTAATGCACAGTTCTGAGCTGTGTTTTAAGTAATTATCGTGCTTTGGAATAAAATACAATGTGATGAAATAAAGAAAAATGCAAGAATTTCTAATAGTAGTTTTAGACTTGTGCCTGCATTTAATCTACATCCCTTTATACACCATTTATCATGTTTGATAATACTTAGAGTATCACCCAAAGCAACTTAAAGGACCCTATCTTGCAAATATATGTACACTGACGACCTTGGAAATCTTTGAATGAGGTGTGCAAAGGTACATTTCTGGCTTATAGTTATTTTGATCACATAAAACATGGGTTACACCACTTTTTACAAACAACCTAGGCACCAGACCAAGGTCAGACATTGATTGCAAAGGATTGCAGTAAATTGTATCACACCCTTGTTATGCACACATGGACATACATGAGTGCACAAACCAATAAGGCATGCCAGTTGGCAGCTATGCTTTTACATCAACAATAAACAGATTGTTTTAAAGGCATAATTATGCATTTGTCACAATAGCAAAACCACACTGACACACCTAATTCAAGCTTGCCAAAGATCACAAAAAATAGGGCCCAAAAATTCAAATTCAATGATTTCAATTCCTTATATTAAAAAAAAATTTAAGCAGCACAACAGTATAAATTACAAATGAGCCAAAATGTCTCCATGAAAATGAAGTGTATGTGTAAAGCAATGCCATGATGTGTTACAATGTAACATTGTTTCTCCACACTGTACAACCGCAATATTTAACCTATACCTTAATAGTATTTAATTAGGTTAAAATATTATATTATTATTATAAATGTTTTGCTAAGCCATGGCATGAACACCTACACCATTGAAACCTTTTCATTGTTGAGAAATAAAAATAATTGCTACATGGTTATTTAATTAAAAACACTACAAAGTTAAATTAAATGCATTGTATTTAGTTAATGAATAAAAGTTTGCTTTTTCTAGCCTAAGAGTATAAGACACTTGGACCTGATTAGAAATAAAATGGTGTCTGTCTGTACAGATTTACTGAGGTATAAGAACATACTCCGTGCATGGCCAGTTTTTTGCTGTCATGTTTGTTTATGCAAAAACTTGTCCTGGCGTTCTGTATATTAAATATAATGCCATCTGTCCTTAACATTTGTGATGTAATTGGTGTAAATAATTTTGAACAATTATTAATAAACAATTCTTGCATTTGTGTGTTCCAAAGTAACTTGTATGTTTTTGCAAGAATCATATGCTGTCTTAGCACCTCCCAATCATTCACAATCTAAACTCTAAGAAAAGAATAGTCCCAGAATTTTTTAAAAAATGTGAGAATGCAAATATAAAATACAGACATATGACATATTTCACCTAATATAAACATGAAAAAATGATGAAAAAAACAATGTTAAGAAGTTAGCACTAACTATGTTTTTAAATCATTAGCTCCACAAAAGTACAAACATGTGTAAACCATCATATCAAAAGAAGTCTAATAAAACATAATGTAAATACTTTACAGAAAGGTTTTCTGGATTCCTTAATAAAACAGATTATACTGTTTTAAAGAAGAATTTTTACTTATTGCTACCTTATGAAAACTTTCTCAAATATCTGTTAAAATTATGGTAACTTTCATACTGATCACCTCTAAATACTCCACACATTTTAATAACCAACAGTAAAGTCAAAAATAACCAAGAACTTCCCATGAAAAACCTTCACCTTGATGCAGCATTCACCTCTTTAATTTCCTACATATATCTCTTTTTCAATGGTACCTTTAAATATTTGCAAGTTATCTCTGACCTCATCAATAATGCACCCCATACAATGCAATATTACATTATATTAAATTGTGAATGGTAAATTTCAGATTTTTTGTCAGTTTTAATCCCAAAAAAACATGTTTACTTGAAAGGATAAGTGTTAAAATATACACAATCATGAAGGCTGTCTGGGATATCTAACCACAAATTACTCCTCCACAGTGCAGATCTTTAAATAAATCATTCATTCATTCATTATCTCCCGCTTTATCCTCTATCAGGGTCACGGTGGTGTTCCCCATGCCCATCCAGGGGATAATGTCTCGGGCGCTGGGCAGATAAACCCAGGACAAAGCGCCAATCCATCGCTGGGCACACACTCACTCACACAGGCACACTCTATATGGGGCAATTTTGAGAATTCAATTGACTTCATCCATGTTTTTGGACTGTGGGAGGAAACCGGAGAACCCGGAGGAAACCCACGCAGACACGGGGGGAACATAGAAACTCCACCCAGATGGGGATTCAAACCGGGAATCCCTAGCGCTGAGAGGCAAACGTGCTAACCACTTAGCCACCGTGCCGCCCCCAAATAAATCAGCTTTTATAAATTATATTACAACTGGTATTTTATATGTTTGCTTAATATGACTGTCATAAAATAACATTTGCAAGGTTCTAGGGAAGACATAAGCACTAACATTAAAAAAAACACAAAAAAAATGAAGTTAAAAGATAAATTATATTATAATAAAATTATCTTTCATGTAATCTCAGAGGTCAAGCGAATGTTACCCTGTTACAGTTAAAAACAATCTTTTAGAAAATATAATACCTTGTTTTGAACACTGGGTGTCGCCATCAAAAACCTCATTTACCTCACCAGGCATTTAAGGAAAATGTAAGTTCAAACCAAGAACACTAAATGCAGACATGTTAAGAAAATGTCAGTTTAAACATTATTTTTCTTATTTTAAATAATTGATTTTATGACGTTGTTAGTGAAATTAGCAAAGTACAGTATATTAATTAAAAAATATTATAACAATACTTAAAACCAAAAAATGTGCTTACCATGCAACTTAAAACCATGTTCAAACTTCTTCTTTCAGCTATTCATATTAGACGTCATCATATTGTTCTTCATTTCATCCTGTATTGAGCATCCTCATCCTTCTTCCTCTACTCCTGCATGGTGGCTTTATCCTCAGCATCCCTTTGCGAATAAGATTTATATTGGCAATTTGCAATATTTCTACATTTCCAAACCACCTCAAACTTGCCTCTCTTACTCTGGCTTTAAAATATTGTATCTGTGCCATCACCTTCAATAAACTATTTATAAACTAAAAACAATAAACTCATTCCTAAACTTGTCAACCATTATCAGTTTTAATAGGAATTAAGAATCTTCATCACTGCTCTCTTCTATGTTTTGATCAGGGCCACCATCTAAAATATCATCTCACATTTTAATTATTGGTTAAAAATCACATTAAACACTCCCTTGTACTCGTATGTTTCGCCCCATCTAATATAGTCTACACACCGACCATCAGCTGAATATCTTCATTACCGTCTATCTTTCAATTGAATTTAACAATCCAAATTAAAAACTTTCTCTTAAAATAAATATTATTAGTAGTAGGTAGACCCAATGTGAATACATTAATAACTGGTACTATTGAAAGCTTATATTTTCATTTACCAAACTACTCTGCACAGTATACTTTTGCACGTTCATGTCAAAATTTCAGACAGATTTGGTGCTTAGTGGTTGAGTGGTTCACCTCTCAGCTCTGGGGATCCAGGTCTGAATCACAATGTGGGTGGAGTTTTCCTGTTCTTCCTCTGTCTGTGAGGGCTACCGTTGGGTTCTCTGGTTTTCTCCCAAGGTACAAAAACATGAATTCAAGGTAAAATAGCTGTTCTAAATGGCCCCCATTTAGTGTGTGTGTGCGCCTGATTTGCACCCGGTCATGGGTGTATCTTCCTATTGCACTCCCTGGTTGGGCATGGGTAACCCGACCATTATAGAGAATTAAGCGGAAGTTAATGAATGAATAGGTGTATGTCAAGATTAGCTATACTTTGTTTTGAGCTCTTATAACCCTGCCAATTAATAATGGCTTTAGAGTAACTAGATTCCACAAAAAACCTTTTGACTGAAGTCTCTCATTGTAATATTTTAATGTACATGAAAATAGTGTAAATGAACATCTTTTTAAATGATTCCTACATGCAAATTTTTCCAAGGCTCCCCCACCAAACCATGATCCTCACATAGCTTCTTCAAAATTGTTAGCAAGTTTTATCATTTAAAATGGCAAATAAAATAGAAACTAATTCAACCGCCAGATTTTAAATTAGCTTTATTTTTACCTTTTAAGGCAAATACAGTACAATAAAACATTAGATTTTTTTGTCTTTGGTTTGCTGAAAACAAAGGCACATTTTATAGCCAGCACATCATTTACTTCAACTATGTATTATATACATTGTGTTTTCATATTATACAGAGGTTGTTTGTTTTTATTTAGTCAGATTGCTGAACATATTCACACTTCACTTTGAACTGATTTAAAAAATACTCCTAAAAGCGGTTAACTTTAAGTTAACCAGTAGCCAGCAATGTCATAAAGCCTGATCCTCCTATATCAGCTATTTGCTATTTTATGTTTGAGGTATTGCTACATTAAAGCTACACCAGGTAAACACACCACAAGCAAAAGACACTGGGTGAACATTTTAAAATCATGTACCTAGAACACCAAAACTATGCTTCAAGCACATATCAGTGTGACTGTAAAATTTTCATGTATTTAAAATATATAACCAATTAAAAATCTGTCAATTTAATTTACAATTGTCATTTAAAATAACAAAGGTGTTAATTAAGCACTGATCTCAAGCTGGTGTAACAGAAGTTCCTGAGAATTAGACTAGAGACTTTACCAAACAGTGCGAAATTCAGCAAAGGCGAGAAATAAGGGAATTTAATATTTATTGTGAAATTTCTGCATTATTTTTTAAAACTCTGGACCCATTTTTCTATTACTGGGGTCCAATTTCCATCTTTAAAAAAAACTAACTGGCTGTACAATAAAATTACACAGTTTACACTGTGTACATCAGAAAACAGCTTATGGTCTAATAAGTTTCTTTTACTCAAGAAAGAGGCAAAAAAGGCAATACAGTGAATGCTGAAACAGTCGTTTTTACCTTTTTTCTAAAGTTATTTGCATAGGTCCATATCTGAAAAGATCCATTAAATATTGTCACAGACACAGACACTTGGAATAACATTTTGTGGCTGGCAGTAACCAATGTAGCAGTTTGCTACTCTGACACTCTTGACATGTTTGCCTATATGGCTACATTTCTATGTGATAGACCCTTTTGCAATTGCTGTAATTATTCACTTTCTTTCTTACTTACTTAGTGAGTAGAATTTTAGTTTTAAAATGGAATATCCTTTTAAACTTTGTATTATGTGAGGAACATACCTATATATTTAGTTAATGTGCAGCAATATATACTGAACAAAAACATAAAGACAACACTATATTTCATAAGGTAAACTTAAAGATTTAGACTTTTTTATGTGCACAAAAGACATTTTTCTCTGAAATATTGCTCACTAATTTGTGTACTCCTGTGTCAGTGAGCATTTCTCCTTTGATGGAATAATCCATCCACCTTACACATGTGGCATTTTAACAAAACCTTACACAGTTGTGCCTCAGGCAGGCCACAACAAAAGGCTATGTGAAAATGTGCAGTTTTATCTCACAGCACAATGCCACAAACGTTCAAAGTTTTGAGTGCATGCTAACTGCAGGAATGTTCACCAGAGCTGTGGCCAGTGAATTGAATGTTCATAATTTAACCATAAACCATCTCTAAAGAAGTTGAAAGTACATCCGACCAGGCTCATAGCTGCAGACCACACGTAACCTCCACATCCAGCACCTTCACCTCTATGATCATCTATGACCGGCAACACGGACAGCTGCTTCAACAATAAGTTTGAACAACCAAAGAATTCATACACAAACTGTCTGAAACCATCTCGGAGAAGTTCATCTGCATGAACACCCTAATCATGGTCTCTACCTGACTGCAATTTAGTCGTAGTCGACTTGAGTTGGTAAATGCTCACACTCGATTTGTGTATGGTATGATCAACTCTATACAAATGAGATGTGTTGTACTGCGCGAGGCAAATGGTGGATACAATAAAAGTAAACTGCACAATTTAGAGTGGCCTTTTATTGTGGCCCACCTGTGCAATAACCATGCTGTGTAATCTTGATATGATACACTGTGAGGTGGAGAAATTAGTTCACAATTGGCACATTTTGTAAACAATATTTAAGAGAAAATGTATTTTTATACAAATTAAAAAGTCTTGAGTTTAGCTCATAAATGTTAGCAAAAACATTTATATTTATATATAACGTTTATATTTCTGTTCAGATTTGAAGCAAGTTTATTTACTTCCTGAATAAGGTCACTTATGATGTTGCTCAGCCACAAATATAAAAAAAAAAAATATGTATGTCTGTCTGACACAGCTTATTGGTAATGAACTTACAGTCCTGCTGCAAGCTGTGCTGTCAAAAAACTACCGGTGTAAGGAGGATATGTTGAAACAGGAAGTCCTGGATGTTAATAATCAGCCATCAACATCAGAATATTTTTAAACATACAAGCTAAACTGAGCAAATACCAACTGAAATAAAAAACAAAGCTTAGTGGACTGACAACTAAAAATGTCTGACAAACAAGGTGAAAGTTCACAATAGGGTGTATTAAAACTAGGAGTATAGACTTTGATGTCACTAAATCACAAACATGAGTTAATTGCCAACTAACATCAACTGTAAAACAGATCCGGCAACACTGACATGTGGGGGTTAAAATAACATGAGTAAACAAACAGTAAAAAAGGAGACCAAACACGAGACAAAAATGAGAACAATCTAAAATGAATTTCACAAGGATAGCCCCAGCAAAGCAAAAAAAGAAACTGGTGCTAAATTCTCCATGCCCATCCAGGGGAGAACGTTTCGGGCGCTGGGCAGATACATCCAGGACAGGGCGCCAATTCATCGCTGGGCACACACTCACTCAAACAGACACACTCTCTATATGGGGCAATTTGTAGAACTCAATTTACTTGATACATGTTTTTGGACTGTGGGAGGAAACTGGAGAACCCGGAGGAAACCCACACGGACACGGGGAGAACATGGAAACTCCACCCAGATGGGGATTGGAGCCAGGAACCCTAGCGCTGAGAGGCAAACGTGCTAACCACTAAGCCACCGTGCCGCCCGGTGATAAATTAAAATATAGCTAATGTTGTGTCCTATCACAACTATTCATAAACAAATACAACCACACTGATGAATTATATTATCTCTGTAAAGACTGAGCTCTTGCACTCTCTCTCTTTGTATGTATATATACAGTGGGTTGCAAAAGTATTCATACCCCTTGAACTTTGCCATATTTTGTTACATTACAACCACAAACATAAATATATTTCACTGGAATTTAATGTGAAAGACCAACACAAAGTGGTATACAATTGTGAAGTGGAATGAAAGTTATACATGAATCAACAATTTTTTTACAAATAAAAAACTGAAAAGTGCGATGTGCAAAATTATTCAGCCCC
>JAFMOD010000419.1:2143838-2217636 GCA_019802435.1 Corydoras maculifer | reverse complement strand
GCTGAATAATTTTGCACATCGCACTTTTCAGTTTTTTATTTGTAAAAAAATTGTTGATTCATGTATAACTTTCATTCCACTTCACAATTGTATACCACTTTGTGTTGGTCTTTCACATTAAATTCCAGTGAAATATATTTATGTTTGTGGTTGTAATGTGACAAAATATGGAAAAGTTCAAGGGGTATGAATACTTTTGCAACCCACTGTATATATATATATATATATATACACACACACACACACACACACATACATACATATACATATACACACACACATCCTTTCTGAATAGAGTATTCACAAGCCACAGTACCAGAAACCCTAAACAATTAAAACATTTAATAATTTAATTGTAAAAAACTTTATAATAAAAAAATGTAAAAAAGTGACTTCCAAGATCTTAGTGGCTGTTACAGGAAAATGCTAAGGCATAAAAAATATTATCCCATGGTTTAAAAACATTTCTTCAAGGATGATTTATGCATATCCTAAAACTTAAATTACTCACACTCTTTAAACGCCTCCAACATCAAAAATTCCAAAAGTTCTGAATCATTGAACTATAACTTTATCTTATTTATCTATAAAATAACTTTTTGATTGTTAACCAAACCAATCAAGACTGTAGGAGCAAAAGTTAAACAAAATAACATTTTGACAAATTTTTAAATGTCACACATGGTCCCACACATTAATGTGCCAATAATTTTAAGTTGATGAATGTGTTAAGTTAATGAATATGTTACATTAGTCCACTTGCTGAACACCTAGCACCCTGTCCTCTATTTTACTTTACTACAGTACTATTACAGCTGAAATTGATCTTCAATGCGTTGACCAAACAAGCATTGCTTTAATACAATAATGGGTAGTGTGAGATAAAGTATTGCAACACTTGAACGGTTAAATGCAAAATAATACACAATGATGATTTAATAGGCAGCATCATTTGTGGTCCTTTTAAACAAGGCACAATGGTAAAAAATAGTAGCCCTGAAAACAATATGCAATTCAGCAATAAAAAAGAGGTTCAAATGTGTTTTTTGTGAATTGATAGAGGTAACTAAAAAGCCATTACTTGCAACGTGGCTTCAACAGCTCTGGATATATAAACATGTATATAAAATAGCAAAAATAACATCCATACATTTGCACTGTTTCTAGTCAATGTTTTAAAATGTTAAGAATTGGCACATTCATTTCTTGATGCCCAGGTTAGGCTTGTAGGAGAAATGTTTGTTTATCTTTAGTTGTACTTTAAAAGTCCATATTAACTGATATTTCCAGTTTACATATTTCAGATGAAATTTATATTCACAAAAGTATACACAGTGCATTTCTGAGCTCAGACACTGATGTTGAATGACAGAGCCTGGCTCATTTTATCCCATAGCTTGGTTGATGATGTAGAGGTAAGGACCGGATGGACCAATCAAGTTCTTCCACACCATACTCACTTAAAGATGTCTCAAAGAACCTTGCTTTGTGAATAATTAATGCTGAAAAAGAAAAGGCCTCCCAAATACCGTTCCCATAAAGTTAGAAGCATACAATTTCCCATAAGGTAAATAATTCTAGGTGCTTGATTTTTTACAACTGGCAATAGAGCGGAACAAAACCGCTGAATTTAATAATTAAGAGGAGTGCCTCAGAGCCTTAAAGAAGGTCTTTTTAACCTTCTTGACCAACTGGGCCATAAGCCATAAGCCATAAGCAAGTTCTGTAGTTTAAAATAATAGCAATAGTAAAAGCATTTAAGTAAAGCAATTTGATGTCTTGTTGATTTAAAATGCAAAAGATCCCAACATGAGAATGACAAGTAAAGTAGGAAAGTGAGCAGGTGATTTGGTTTTGGCAACAGATGTGCAAAATGTGCTTTGTAGAGATAGATGAGAATACAAACAGAAGCGTTGTCTTCTGCTGATGTGTTGGTTTTTGGCTGTACCTTGCTGTACTTTCGAATGTTTTTATGGCAGATCGTATAGAGAGAGAGTATTGTGGAGTATTATGTACTGATTCTATCCTCTCTCTCTGGATTAGGTTAAAGCATAGACATACTCTCTGGCTGACGCTGTCCTGATCCTCTGAGAGACTCAATTTTGTGGTCTTGAGTGCTGCTGGTAAGAGCTCCTCCTCTTGCTAGAACCATCATGGTGTTTCTGGAGATGCCAGCAAACTCAAAAGCAAATGTTCCATAAAACAGCATGATGATGACACAGAAAATCCATTCAAAAATGGCTGAGGCATGTTGCAGGACAAAACTTTCCTGGGTGAAAAACACCCCACCTTGGAGTCAGACGAGTCAAGGAGTTTACTTACATTAGTAACAGTTTAGAACTGATAAAGCTGTTAAATCTGATCAATAAAATATGTTATGTGATTGCACATTAACTTTGACACTGTTACTGACCACATGACACAAAAGGATACTGAGCACTAGGGCTACAAAAGCTAAAAGGGTCATGAAGAGGCGTAGATGGCCCACGTTATACTCGCCCTGAGTCTTGGCTAGTTTGTAAGTAAGTGCAGACTGCACAGACACAAACAACATGCTGGTAGGAAAAGCCACACCGGCCCCAACGTAGTGTAGCACCTTTGCATTATCCACCTATAAGCATAAATTAAAGCATTTACATATTTAACATTCGATATTCAATATATGAAATAAGATATAAACAGTGTTAATGTATAAATATATAAGATATATAAACTTACTGGCCACTATATTAGGTACATAACTTTGTTTCAACACCATTCATTATTTGTACAAACCATTTACAAAAGCAAATTTCTATAATTTTTTTATATAAAAGAAATTTAAAAGATTGTAATTAAAAACAAAAAAGTGTGCTACTTACTTAAACCTTTATTTAACAAAGAAAATAGCAAAGAAAGGCTTTTTATTGATTAATTTCAATTATTAACTTAATTCTAACAATAATATAGAGACTTGGGCTTTATCCAAAGATTTAAACAGTTTAATTAATAAAGTATGGCACTCTTCTATATACTTGTAGTCTGCTCTGCGTACAATAACTGTATTGATTAAATCAAGGCAAATTGACCTTATGACATTAATTTAAACAATGAATGACTATTTTGTAAACACAGCAGTCAGCATTTGAAAAAAAATGGCATGCAGGAGAACAATCCTATATTCTATTATTATGAACTTTAAATTTGTGTGATGCCAAGGTCCAAATACAACCACACTGTAGAAAGACTCATGTTAACTTGAGAATGGAGTAAATATGGGAAATAAGAAAAAATATTCATTGATTAACACCGAAGTCTATTTATAGTCTATGTATTGTACATCCGTTTCTACAGGCATGTTTGTTCTAGTCTTGGAATGTAGGAAACGATGGGTCCTAATGCTGACAGGTAAAATATTCAGTTAGCTTTGGCACACTGTGAAGGTCAATAACCAGGAAAGAATGAGTTGAAACATGGCACTGCCTTCTTAGCATGAACAGACAGATCTGCTTGACTATGCACCTTGTTCTCCACTGTGCACACACATCTGTTGCTTAATATCTGCTTCTGCTGAAATCACTATTCATTCGTTCTGTATATAAAGTCTTTTTTGTTAATCTTTATATTACTTCTTTTCCATTTCCACAGAAAACCAAAATAAACTAGGCACTAAAAAGTTTTATTTATATAATGACTTTGTCATAGCATGAGTACTGCCAAAGTTATTTTACATAGCTCTCCGCTGGAAAACATAATGTAAATCAGATGTGCATGGTGGCTTAAGGCAGAGAGTTGGCCATGCTGACATCCTGCATGGCGGGCAGAAGCTTTGTGAAATGAGCTTGAAAAACAGGCGGGAATTGCTGATGAGATGCAGATGTGGTGTCCAGAATAAATTTGTTTACTCTGGCTCACTAGCTGTTTAATAGTTTTATTAATATTTTTATTTTCCCCATATCATCTTATCATATCTAGTTTTGGGAATGCTGTGACTCATTAACAGATATCCAGGTCCGCCACTAGACTAGTTGTTTTGTTCTCGGTCATATAAAAGAAACCAGCAGTGCAAGCCACTTGATTCGAATCACCCTTTCTTCCTAATTCCTCAGTCATGTTGATCGTAAGTTTACATAAGCGCTTTATGGCAGGAGACAGTAAGGTTGACTTTACGGAATAAAACAAAAAACTTCAGTTTGTATAGCACTGCCTCTAGGTTGCACAAACACAGTGACTGAAAGCGGGAAATAGAGACAGGGATAGGAATGTGCCCATTCAGACTTAATGGCTTGCAGACTTGAGTTCAGACCAAACACAGTGCTCCTTGGTCTTTAGCTCAGTTACCTATGTATTTTTTAAAAGGTAGAAATTTAATTTCCTTTCATTTTTGAGTCATTTAATAATTTGATTTATCATTAATTTAATATTTACATTTTGTAAGTAATAACATTTATACGTTTAGATTAGAGAGTTAAATGTTTGGGCAGACACACTTTTTGCCTTAGACTTATTGTCCATTGTATCAGTTTCACTTACAGTAAAGATAGACTTTGTTGTTCTACAATTACAGCCTGTAGTCCATCTGTTTGTGGACTAGAGTGCATACTGTGTTAGTCCCCTTTACTCTGTTCTCTAATGGACAGGACACCAATAGCAGAATCACAAAGCAGGTATTATTTGGTTGGTGCATTATTCCTATCCCAGTAGTGTCACTGGGGTGTTTGAATAAAACTACAGCAGCACTGCTGCACTAAAACCCCCTCACCACATCAGTGTCACTGCAGAACTGATAATAAACAATACACCACCCAAATTATGATGGTCCTGACCAATAGAGAACAGAGAACCTGCAAGGGACTAAAAAAAGAAGAAAACAGATGTACTAAAACTGCAGTACAAAGTAGTAAAAAGGAGAATTGAAGGAGGTGTGTCAAAATTTTTTACTGGTACTGTATATAACTGAATGACTTGCCAGTAATATTAGATTTTAAAATTCTGTAAGATGATATTCATACATGATAATATTATCATCATACATTTTGATTTATTGTCTATTTAAACAATTTTTTTAAATAGGGTAGGTAAATTAAAATGCTGATTATTAAACAAGCATCTTACACAAAATGCACAAGCTAGAGATTTCATTATTTTAACATTTATAAAATGTATGTGTTAAAACAAAGTGCTTCAACACTTTGAGGCCTGATTTTAGGGTTAAATAAAAAAGGGGAGGATTTCAGTGTTTTCAATGTGTATATACTTCATGTCCACCCACTCAATCAAACTGCATAGTTAAGATGTGGACGTTTATATTATCAGGAGGACAACTTGCTCTCCCCCTCTATTTCTATGGCAACTGGCCCAAAAAAAAAGTCTGTTTGATGCCCTACTGGCCGACCTCCCTGCATTGCTTGCAACTGGGCAATTAGCCAAGAGACCAAACATTACAGCTGCCTCAATCTGTCCCTGAATGACCAACAGCACTTTATAAAAGGTAAAAGTCCACAGAGAGCAATGGTGGCCTCAAATCCCTCTCGATCAAACTAAATACGGCGAGATTGCTGTAAATCGGCGCAATACAGCTCGGATCTAACAAAATGAATCAAAGCAAAATATCTTAATCTTTGTTAAAAGCAGGTGAACCATTGCTACTATAGTAAAGGCACAAGAATGCTAAATGCTTCCAGAACAAACATGTACATTTCCAAAGTAAAGCAGAACAGCACCAGACTGACTTCAATGATTATAGTGTAACAGGATTGACCTCGTGGAACCCTTTACAATTACACTATGTGGAATTAGTAGTTAAACTTACTATATTACTATGATTTACATGCAAAACACCTCATGAAACAGAATTGTATATGGAACAGACTCCCGTTTGTTCACTCAGGCCTAAAAAGACATTTGGGAGCAAGGGTTTTACAAACTTGGGCTACACATCAAAGAACTTATTACCAACTGGTCATGCTGGTGTGCAGGGAATCATTTTTAAAAATCTTTAAAAAGAGTCTACTTTTAAGGTCATGGTTGTGATGATAGGACTACTCAGTAAAACAATACATCACTTTAAAGTATTTTTAAAAATTGTTTACATTCAGCCTGGGGTAGTGATCTAGCAAGCATATTAACAGCTCTATTTGATTTTTTTCATTTTTTTCCCCCAAACTTGACTGTTACCCATCCCATTAGCCAAAATGCCATAATTGATTTGCAAAATGAAAATGAGGACACATGGTAAATTACTTCATCTAAAATCTTTTCATTCTCTCCCATGCCTACTGGGAACTGATTATTTTCCTTTTTTTTAATGCTAGACACCTACTCAGTGGTTGGTTAATGATTGTTGGGACAAAATGTAAAGATTTAGGGCCTTATCTTACACTCTTTTTTTGCTGTCATTGTAATAATATGTGACATTTCTTTTTCTACATAACTGTACTCAACAAAAACCAGTGGGACTATTTATGTGCAATACTCCTATTTTAATTAGTGACTTGCTACATTTATGTAGTTATGGCTTGTTTCCCTGCTACATTGTTAAGATATTTGAATGCATTTTGGAAAGGCACAGTGGAACACTGTTAAATAAGAATTTAGAACAGCCTCAAAGGACATGCTTTGTTTCTTGCACTAAATTTTGTCCATGGCTTTTGTCTATTCTGCTGATTTCATCCAGTTTTAAAATTCTCGTAAGTTGTGCAGTACTACTAAATGCATAAAAAAGAAGAAAGTATAAGGTTTATCATATATGCATTACTCTTACCTGGAAATTGCCCACCATAATAAGTCCTGCAGAGCAGATCCAGCCAGTAGAGAGGCTTGCTGTATTTAACACACAGTTCTGATGCTTTTCAATCACATAAGCGTAATGCAGCAACACAATCATCATCACTGAAATTAAGCAGATTTTCTAAATGAGTGCAAATGACTTCATTCATTCATCTTCTTCACATTTTATTCAATTTGTGGTATTGGGCTACAAGATCCTATCCTGAAATCACTGTGCTTGGCAAAGATACTTGAAAAGATGAGGGGCAATTTGTCATATTAATTTTAACAAAAAAAAAACCCCATGTGGACAGGGTAAGAACATGCACAAAACACGGATACTGTTATAGCCACTGGAGATGAAAATTGATGGCGGTAACAGGTTCATAAATTTTGGGATGGAGGAGGCCGTACCTCTGAATAAACTGGTTTTATATATGGCCATATGTAAAAGATACTTGATGAGAGTAGTACTATAAAACACATTTTGGAAATCTGTGTGTGGGCACCAGCCACTTTCCTCTCAAAGCATGTTACAAGCATGGAAAAATAAACTAGACATCCTGGTAGAGGAAATGAATGTGTTTTGTTCTTTTAAAGCCAAGCTGCCAAAATGTCTTGTTTATTGAAGCTCTAAGAGTAGAGATTAAACCAATTTTCAGTGCATAAATTAGTATACATATAAAATGTATATTCAAAGTGTCTAGTACTATAGACTGTTACTTAATCATGAATTTATAAACAATGTCCTGCATTTAGGTATTTATTAAAGCCAACAAATAACATAAGGGCAAAATAAACACAAGCGTGAACTCTTTCTATTAAAGACAGGACATGGTTTAGGAAATTAAGGAACAGAGGTTCCTGCACAGTTTAAATTCCACCTCAAAGACAAAAGAAACCTGCATTTGACTCTAAACAAACACACTGTTGCTTTTGCCTGCTTCCTCCTGACTAGCCTGAAGGTTGAGCCTACAGAACCAGTTCATGACTTACCAGCAGACGAACAGTAAAATCTACAGGGTTTGATCATTATAAAACAAATAAAATCATAATGTCTTAGCCGGTAAGCATATATAAAAGCATTAAGACTTAAGAGCATTGGTGAGATAACTAATGGAAATTATTGTCATAATGTCCACTGAAAAGACCCTAATACTCTATATTTTAATTAGACACACTTAACACCAATTCTGCATCCTAACCATCCTGACACAGTTATTAAAACAAAATTGTAAATAACTAAAAAAGAAAAAGGGGCGGCACGGTGGCTTAGTGGTTAGCACGTTCGCCTCTCAGCGCTAGGGATTCCCGGTTCAAATCCCCATCTGGGTGGAGTTTCCATGTTCTCCCCGTGTCCGCGTGGGTTTTCTCCGGGTACTCCAGTTTCCTCCCACAGTTCAAAAACATGGAACAAGGTCAATTGAGTTATCTAAATTGCCCCATATAGAGTGTGTGGAGTGAGTGTGTACCCAGCTATAGATTGGCGCCCTGTCCTGGCCAGCGCCCAAAACGTTCTCCCCTGGATGGGCATGGGGAACTCCTAACAACCTTCGCAGAGGAGAAAGCGGAAGATAAAGGATGGATGGATGTTCTAATGCTGATGGATGTTTCCTACTCTGCCACACATATCAGACTTGTGTCACAATCTTTTCACTGACATTCAAATAAAAATATCACAACCACAACATTAAAACACAGTAACAATCAGTTTGCTTCAAGTATCAAAATATAGTAAGTACATAAAAACAAAATCAAGCACCAGACAATGTGGACCACAAAGCAATAGACCAACAGAGGGCAGAAAAACAGACAACATTGGTAGCAGCAGGAAAATGTTTTGTTATTAAATCTTAATGGGTTAATCATATTTAATCAAAAGTGTAAGTCATACAGTCTACTAGTAGGTTTTAAAAAAAAACTGTATTCCAAAGTTTAATAACTGACACCGAGTAACTGCTTACATATTACATCATTCATTTTCTTTTTATGTATTGCTGTATTATTGAAGTCACAAAGGGTTCTTAATCATATTTAAACACTCATCAGTTCTCCGGGCCTATTACCTATTAATCTTTGTTAATCCATCCATCCAGCCATTAATTCATTAACACATACAAATAAACACTACAGAAGTCTGAACTTAAATAATTACAAATATAATCCTTTACCCATGAAAGATCCCGTGCTGCAGATAAGGCTGAAGAAACAGCTCTCTGGAGGCAATGTTCCACACTTACTGCAAATAAAATGTAACAGAGCAAGAAGTAAACAGTTTGCTTTTTTAGAATCAGAGCATCAATGACACTTGTGACTTTTATGCACATATAGTTGATCTGAACCAAGGCATTTTTATTACAAACTGAGAAACACTTTAATTTGTTAAGCATATTAATGCACAGCTGCTATGAGTGAAACATGGTAAATAATAACCAATTTAAAACAGCTGTTAATTTAATTTAAGTTAGTGTTTAATACAGTTTTTAGTTTTCAAATTAAAATATCTGAGATATAACACTATAAAGTGTCTATGTATTATTTTAAATAGAATAGACACATTGAAAATACAGATGGCACCAGCACAATTTTTAGGGTATGGAATTGGCCTTTAACACACAAAAAACTAATCATCAAATATTTAATAATTTAATTAATTTTGATACTGCATTACATCTAAACTCCAGACAAAAACATTAACATAACTATTATTATTACAAAATTAAGGAAGGCTTGTTGTTAAGGAACCAGCCTTGTGACCTGCACGACTCCGGTTTGATTCCTGGTCCCATCAAGTACTATGGCTCAAGTGCCCTTGGACAAGGCACCTGACCCAAATTGCTCCACGAGCGCCGTATTCAAGGTTGCCCACTGCTCCGGGTGCATGTGCTTACTTCACCAGTGTGTGTATATGTGTGTGTTTCACTGCACGGATGGATTAAATGTGTGAGGACAAATTCCGCTGTGTGTACGCACAGTAGGCAAAATAAATCACTTTATCACTTGATTACCTAAACTACAATAGTTTCATTTGCTTCTGTGCAAATTTGGGAGGATTACAATAAGATGCCACCTCGATGCTAAGTGGTTATTTAAAAGCAATTCCAAAAAAAAACATTTCCTTTACCTAACCTCAAAAGCAAACACCTGTAATTTGGGTTTTAAAAGCGTATTGTAGCATTATTTATGACTATTTGATAAATTTATTTTAAAATAACTGTTTATGAACTATTTACTCTGCAAAACCCAAATCATCAAAAACTTTGCAGAAAATTCTAAACTAAAAATGCAAGTGGACAGATAAATTAAGTATATCGATAATCCACCAGGGGGCAAAAGATTCTTTTTTTTTCAGTAACATAATTTTAAACTAAGTTTCTTCCTACAAATACTAGGACGTTTTTCATGTCACTGTCATTTTAACTTGCTGTAAAATACTGTAATAAAGTGCTATGTAAATAAATATAGATGGATTAAATATGATGCACATTAAGTTAAAGGTTTAAGAGAAATTAATTAAAACAATTTCTTAGACCTTAATTCATAACCTCAATGTGCCAGTAAATAGATCCAAAATTTATCTGCTTCTCTTTTCCTGCAATCTCATTTTTCCAACACTCGCTTCCTCTAATTCAAAGGACTATTATGATAAAAGTGAAATAGGGAGGAAGTTAAAGGAGATGCCTGAGGAAAAGCAGAAGAGAATGCATATATAAGCGGAAGAGCATGACTGTACGCACAAGCACTACTTATGATTCATGATCATCTTTAATGCTTATAATATTAAAAAGCCAAAAATGTATTTAACAAGCTTCCACCATTTTATTTCCAAAAAAAGGTTGAAGTTTTGAACATTTTACCATGGGAAGTAGGCGAGATCAAAAACATCACTATTGCTTGGTTTCTAAATCATATACCATTATTAAGTATGTGTTAGTACTTTCATTTATCAAAGTTTAATGCGCTACACATTACACATCACAGTAGTTTTCCCATGCAGGATCTGTTTCCTTCCAAAGGTCTTTTATATTTAACAACAGTGTTTTATGTTACCAGGTGTCTGATTTAACAGTGCTTGACTTCATTTACTCATTTTCTAAAAAGGTAATTTTAAATAGGGTCTTGAGGGTGCTGAAGCCTATCCTGCTTGCTCAAAGGCCACTCTGTCAGTAACTTTTTTTTTCCCACCCACTAGCATATGAACATGAACTGTTCTCTGGTTGATATTAATTAAATATAAGATAGGTGAATAAGATAAGAGTAATTGTGAAAATATGTAACTATTAGACAAAAAAGCTGTGAAGCAGGACACACCATTTCTCACACAGCATGATAATTGTCATAATGGACAACAAACACATACTTAAGCCGTGAAAGAGGCAGAGGTCAGAAAAGGACAGGTGAGCAGATGTATTTTTCTAAATGTCAGCAAGCACGTTTCTCTGTCTCTCAACAATATAAAGATACAACTTCGAGATCTCAACAGCAGCAAAAACTCTCAATGACAATGACACATAAAAATACAGGTCTGTAGTGCAGAGGACATTAGCCTCTGCCAATTTCACCTGTTTGTTTCATACCAAAAGTTTTTAGAACCTCCAATATGGCCTGCTTTAAAAATTCGTAAATTAAAATTCTTGTCCTGACGTCTCAAAAAAGAGGAAGTTAGGCCAGTGTTCCTAGTTCACAGGTCTCATCCGATGTAGCTTAAGCTAAGATTAGAGATGAAACAAATATGTAAGGTTTGGGTAAAAGCCTGTAAAAACCAGGTTTATAATTATGTTGCCAAACTATTTTTGTTTGTTTTGGTCCTCCAGACTGCAGGTTCATTCTATCATTACAATGTTATATTGTAAGTTACTGATAAGGTTCCTAGGTTCTATATATCTCCTTTCTAAGTGCCAATACTAGTTAACTTGCTTTATACTAAAATATTTTTAATTAATCCATGTACAATCCCATTTCATTCCACCACAATATAAAAGACCAATCATTAAACACGGCTTCATATTGTCGTATAGGGCTGGGGCAATGCATCGACTACATCGACATGGAGTACGAAAATACGTCGATTTGCATAACTTGTGTCGACTTGTCAATATCTTACTGGAAAGATGGGAGTTATCGAGAGCGTAGCAACTAAAAATCATCAATAGCGTGCATCTAAAGTTTGGAAGCACTTTACACAGAAGCTTTGTCATATTTGCAAAGTGGAGATGGCTTTTTACAAAAGTATAACTGCTATGCCTGAGGATTTAAAGCACAGCAAAACAACCACATGGCAGCAAAACAGCAATGTAGGTTTACTTACTATTGTAATAGTATACTATTGTTACTATAGTCAACAAAAATTATTGTCCATGATGTTTATGGTATCATGTAATATGCACAGTGAAGTACAGTCAGTGCAGTTTTTTTTATTTTTTACCAAGAATTGACTCAATACCTTGTGATTTAATTATTTAAAGAAACTATTAAAAAAAAAAAAAAAAAAAGATTAATTTTTACGACCAGTATTTTGAATGACATTTCAGTAATAGTAAAAGACTATTGTTTAAAATATTCCACCATCATTCTCACGTGCTTTATATTATACTTGAATTATTGAATCTCTTGTGGCTGAGATTTGATCTTTGATGAAGCTGTTAATGCTAAAGCATTTTTGTGTTTCAATAGAGCCCTTAAGAGCACTGTGTTTGATTAAAGAAAATATTTCAACATTAAAGGTTTTTATTTGTCATTATTTTGGAGAATACACAATCACATTAGAGTAATCATTTTTAGATTAATTGATAAAAAAATAATCGTTAGGTGCTGCCCTAATTGTCTCATGGTTTAACATCCTGTAAAAGACACATACCGTACTTCGTAACGTTTAAACTCAACACAGCTGCTAAACACACTACTCACACTAACTCCTGTAACTCTTGTTTCCACTCCTGCTGGGATTATACAAAACTGTTTTCTGCAGAAATCACTTATGTCTTTTTTTGTTGAAATGAGTTTATGAGGTCAATTTTTCTATAATTGTTTTTACGTTAGTACAGGGATAGTTAAAGTATATAAAAAATATTGAGACTAAATTTCAGTATATAGTGGGGGCTCAGAAGGAGACCCTTGACCCGGTCATGGGTAATTACTCTTTATGCATGGTCATTAGCAGTTGCTGTTACACTATACTGAGCTCATTAAGTTTATCATAGTTTCCATGCATAATTTTAACAAAACTAGAAATAATGTTCCATATATGTTCTAAATGTTATTTTCCTTACTCATTATGAGGACCAATATCATTTGACAACAGCAGATCTGAATGACATGTCTGTATTTTTCCAACAGGTTACTAGCTCAACAGACTAAACGCTAAATGCATTAGGGAACACAAAATAAACATTTTTTTGTATGGACAGGCATACTGCATATTCATATAGTCTTAAAAATCTAGATGACAAACTGGCTATATCATATTGTTTGCTGTCCAAAAACAGACTGATGTATTTGTTGATGAATAGTTTAAAGTTTATTCTCTAATTTACTGTTTCTATCATTTTCATCTGACTCCTTTTTCACAGGTTGCATAAAAAGGATTAATTATTATAGAGCACATCGTGAACAAATTAGGATGTGATACACACACACACAAGCATGTACAAACACTCACACACACACACACACACACACACACACACACACACACACACACACACACACACACACACACACACACACGCAAGCATTCCACAACTCAACCTTGAAAACTTGTGGTTATACACACAGAAACAACTTCCTGTTTTACCAATATTTTGCTTTAGGTTATGTACACACATTTAAGGCTGAAATATCAATCATATTTTATGATTAAAGTATAATAGGTGCTCACAGTAAAAACTTTAACAGCTTGTAATAATGTTTTCTGAAAACAAACTTTAGTTACCACATGCATCAACAGAGGTATCACAGAAATGCTAAGCACATAACAAAAAACAGCACGAAAGAGATCCAAAGTTATAATGTTTGCCGTGCTGCTTATTGATATGTTCTACCTACACCGGTTGTCTCTTGTTTATTTTAAATAATTTATGTTAAATGAACCTAGAGGTTGGAATTATTCAGATTTTTTCACACAGTGAACTTTAGGTTTATAAAAACATTGTTGTGTATAAACACATTCAAAATGCTGGATTTTAATCCTAATTTATATTTCACATTAATATCATTGGACATAATTGTTTTTTGGTCATACCATGCACTTCTAACATTTTCGGTTTATCTGTTTAATGCCAGCTCCATCCTGTGGTATTAAAATTAGGTATAATAAATAACTGTGAGAGATCTCATATAGAAAACATAGTTAAGGCTTGATTATTTGTAAAGCAACTACTCGCTTTTGAATTTGTTAATTTGTTATATGGATTTAATTTCTTATCTTCTCATTCTTCATACCGCACCATTAGTTTAGATAGATAACAATTTATTATTTGATTAAAACATTAGGTTTAGATCAGATTTTCTTATTCCCACCCTATTTCTTCTGCCATACTCCTTAATTACCCCTTCAGGTTAAAGATTGCTAGTTGCTATTTTTTCCTTTAAAACAGTCCTTAGACCTACACCGTAAATGTGATATAGAGGCTGATTAATAATAATAACAAAAAATGTTATTATATATATATATATATATATATATATATATATATATATATATATATATATATATATATATATATTATATACACTTTATTTTTTGTTTTGTTTAAAATGAGACTACTAGACTGATTACACATACTTCATATATCTACAAATCCACTGTGTAAAAGGCATAAATCAAAGATTATCAGATGACAAATTTCAAGTCTGACAAAAAGAGTGCAATAACACAAATGTTCCCAATTCAAAGGCAGTAACACAGTCTTTTAAAAACGTAAACTAGAACCAAACAACAAAACTGCCACCTCATTTGCAGGGCAAGGTGGCAAATAGACTTGATTTGTTCAATCTAGGCCGTCTCTGAAGAGTTAATTCTTGGCACACATTTGAGTGTGTGTACTAAAAGCTTCCAAAGCAAACAGTCACATTCACATAGTTATATTAAGATTTATAAAGGTTTGACAGACCTGATGAGTGGTACATTTTCTAAAGTACAGCATAAAATCATTCCACTCTGCTTGTGTAAATCCTCCTCACAGGACTGATTATACATCCTGCAACAGACATAAAATTGAATTAGGACTAAATAAAAAATTAAAGTTTATTTTATATAATTTTTTTCTTCATTTGAAATACAAATTATGACTACTATAAATATCGTTTTTACATGGACAATGGAAATATACAAATCTGTTAACAATTAAGGATTGGGGCTGAAGTGTCACAACAGAAAAAATGTCATTCATGAAAAAAATTAAGTGGAATAGATATTTCACCTTTACAAAGCTTTGTGAAAAAAAGTTCAAAGTTCCAAAAGTCCTAGTAATATAAACTCACATTTAAATTAACAGTGTACTGACACCTACCCATCATATTTAATGTTTTATGACATTCCATACAAGTTGGTCTTTTCCTTGCAGAAATACAAACTTTTATTATTCTGGGAGGAAATTTTTGCCCATTTATCCAGTAAAGTAATTGTAAGGTCAAACAAGCCCGGCTCATAATCTCCATTTGAGTTCATCTCAAAAGTTTTTAAAAGGGTTGAATTCAGAAGCAGTCATTTTCTTCCACACCATTCTCATGGCTCATGTCTTACTGAACCTTGCATTGTGCATCGAAGCACAGTGATACTAAAATTGAAACTAAAACTTATCCAAACTGTGCCAACAAAATAAAAAGTACACAGTTTTTCAAAATACATGGCTAACTGCTTAATTTTATACAACCGTGGCAACAGGAATATAATGTAAATTATTAAGAGGTCTGTTCTAATCATTTTTTGTCTATATGGTGTATTGTACTTTGCATTTATTGATTATTTAAAAGATCCAATATTTTATACTTGTACGTATAAAACATAAGTGAACTATTGGTTTTAGTATCTATTGGGACCCTTAATTAAAACATCTCTCAAAAAACAGCGAGATCTGAAACCACACAGAAATGTGGAGGACAAATTAAGACAGCTAATTAAAAAACATTAAAGTGATAAGTTTAAAATCTTACCAGTTATCCATAGGACAAACATGCTGGTTATACAGGGCCATGGCATATCTAGTGTAAAAAAATAAGAGTGAATATATAAATCAGCGTCATGTTTAGGACAATAAATAGCTAATTCTATACAACACACCACACTAACATGGGTAATGTTTGTTTTGTCAGTTGTTCACTTTTCTGTATACTGGTTACTTTGAACTGTGCATCAGTTGTGTTTATGATTGCACTTCAGAAAAAAACGTCTTTGGTGACTTTTATTGTTGGATTTGGCAACTTAATATCCTGTGTTTCTGCCTCACATTTCTGCATGTTTTTCTCCTTGCATAATAGAGTTTTAGGTTAAATTTCCTGTGAACTGTTATGTGATAGTATTTTTCCAAAGCAATGACAGTTTACATGACAGTTTCACATGCATTCACATTCACATTTAACACTTTATCAATCGCCAACTCGGTGAATAGAGTTCCTGAATCATTTCACATTGTTTTGTAAGATGATTCAAATTTGGTATCTCTCATTATATTGTACTGCCAAAAACAGCCACAAACTCACAGTACGAATTATACATTTTCTTATTTTGTTTACTTTTCTTATATTAGGCATCAGTTATTTTGATTCTGTTGAGGCAAAATGTTGAGACTATAGTCAGATTATTTATAAAGCTTTGAAATTTGTACCACATGGCTCTTTCTGAAGATAACTTATAAATCCATAGCCCTAATAAGCAAACTTCATTTCAGAGACTCTAGAGCTCAATCTTTAAGGTAACAAATATCAACATCTTCCTCCATGTTCAATGACTGCTCTCCAAAAGAAAAAATCCTATTATACATTACTATTTTCAAATTTACAATTAAATAGCTTCTATATAATTAGTAACTACACAAGTCTCTCCAAAAATATTATATCCATGTTAATGTTCTGCCCAACATACACAGGCCATCCAACTTTTGCTTGTTCAGTTTAACAATATTAAACAGACTGCAGGGTCAGATACAGGTTAAACACCAGTTAGCATGTTTGTATCTCACAAAGCATCTGTGTGTATTTACATTCATACATAGTTAGATACACTCTTACTGCTCAGTGCTATCAAATCACATCTGGTAAACAAATCTTCCATCTGCATTAACTGCTGTAGCAAATAATCACACAAACCGTTACCAGGTCAACACTGATATCTTTTATCACCGCTGGTCATTATTTAACATAACCACTGTAGAATATTTAAAATATGAAGAAAGCATTGTTTATGTGAGTGTAAGTTTTTTCTTAAAAAGAAATGTACACAAACTACAACACCTAGAACTAAATAAGAATGAAATTAATTATTTTTGGTGAAAACACTGAATTAATGACAATATTAAATTAATAACATCCTAATGTTTTCCCTTTACCCTTAATAACAAATTATTTTAACAAAAATGTGTGACAAATTTAAAAAATACAATGAAACTGAAGCCATTTACATTCAACCACTTTGTTCTGTAATCAGTTAAAAGAAATTAGTTATTTGGAAACAAATGAGTTTTATTGGTAGATGTGAGTTTGGCATTTAAAAAAAACTATGGTGGGGTTTCTCTGCCATTGTGAAGCTGTTTCTTTGTCAAATGGAATCTTGTTAGGGTTTAAGGCATGATGAACCTAATGAAATATCTGGAAATGTATACGTAAATGAATTATCAAAGACTTTTGGTATCAAAGTATCATGTAGTTTACATTGCACTAAACATTACATTATATCAACACTTGAAGAAAGTTCTTAACAGAAGTAGCAATAAAAAGTGCAAATATAACTGGTAACATTAAGTCAAAAACAACTGTATACTAAATCTAGACTTTTCATTTCTTTCTATTTCAGGATTTGTTTTCAGTAAATCCTCCTGTGGTAATATAATTGCAGCTGCAATTTTAACCAGCAGAAAGGAGGCTCATAGAATCACTATTTAAAGCACACGTTTGGCCATGTTTTATTGGAAAATGTTGCCATGCTGTCACTGCACAAGAAGAAAAAGTACAACGCTTTGCTCAACCTTTCTGGGAGCCAATGAAAAATTGCTGATTCTGAAAAGTGTGAATAAATGTTCCACCCTGTTTTTAAAAACGCCCTCTCCTCCTCCCATGTGTTATGTAACTGCTTTGCCTTGACGAGTGTGGGAACAAGGGGACTCCTTAGTGCCCTCAAAAATACATGCCAGTGTTGCACAGAAAACAGTGAAAGCACTAAGGCAAAAGGATTTAATGTAGACTGTCCAAGGTGGAAGGGTGCGCCTTCGTTGATCCTCATTATTTTGTGTAAAAAATATATAATAGGGGGAGAGAATAGGTCACAATTAAGGTAGTCACAAAGTTGACCTGTCTTTTTAATTTTTTAATAAACTGCTTTAGACTGCTGGCTTTACTCTCTCAGTCCGGCAGGATGGGCCTGAGCGCCGCTAAGTGGCAGCTGGTCCAAAAACCTTGAATATGTCAGTGTCTATGTTGTTATATATGTGCTTTTCTTAAGATGTTTGTTTTTTCCGGGTTCCCAAACTGTGCTCTTTTAGGATCAGAGTTTGGGGCTGGTTTTTTTTTAATCACCTGTCTTTTTCTTTCCCAGTGTACTAAATCTGGTCTTTCTCATTTTTTGAATTTCCCCATTCTGGGAGTAATAAAGGTATATCAATCAATCAATGCCCCTGATTCTATAATAGAATCAAAGACCCCAAAAAAAAATAAATAACACAGACCCATACAGCTTCATTGCTCTGTTGGTTGGATCCGTGAGCAATAATATTTAGACAGCAGGAAGAAAGCTATTTTTTACACATTTACTATATGAGTTCTATGTGAAAAGACTACAGGCACAACAATGGGCAAAATGTCAGTCAGCATTTGAGACTATTACTTACACAGATACCTATAATTATAACAGTTTATTATCCTCAAGCAAATGATTTTTGGTTTTTAGGTGCAATGGCAAGAACAGCAAAACAGAATTTTACAGTGTGTTTGATATTACACGGTTTAGGCAATTCCTGATTTTGGTTTCCTAACAATATTAATCAGGTGCTAAAAAAAGCATACAACAGGAAAATTGTTACAACACACAACATACAACCTGAAATAGTTATCAAACTAATCAAACAGAGAAATGGAGTTATTGTGAAGTAAACACTAAAGATTAACAAATGATGAAAAAACATATTGAACCTCAAATAATGTACACAGAGTAAACTCACAGTAAACGCACAAGACATACAAACTCCACACAGAAAGAACCCTTGTTTGCCACAACCGGTAATTGAACCCAGGACATTTTTGCTGTAAGGCAGAAGGGATAACTGATGCACCATTGTGCTATCCAATATTTGTAATGCCCATTTTATACATGCACTGCAAAACTGAACTTTTCCAGACACTGGCCACAGAAACAGTATATATTAATAAATGTCTGAATTGGTTGTAAGGAACTTCTAGCTCCTTAGTGTAAAGTGTGGCTAATTTTAAGTTGGGTCTATGTGAGTATAGAGATAGTAATACTTTAGAAAATGTACAGAGAGCAAATGAGCATGCTGATGACATTTCCATTATATAGCTTTTACATAAAAATGCAATTACATATATAAATAAATCTAAGGATAATATAAAACATAAAAACTGGCTGTGCCAGTGATGGAAAAAAGCACTAATGCAATCTCTCTGCTCCGTTTAGTAGTTTTTTAGACACTATATACTATATAACCCACATCACACTCAACATACACACTCTTTCTTCACATTGTGAAACATATATTTATAAATAGATTATGAGGTAAAACCATGCGTTTTTAAAGGACATGAAAAAGGATTAATTAGTGAAAAGCAAAATTTTATTACACAGGATTACACCTTTAAACATGGTGTAAATGATGAAATGTATTAACAAAACGCAACAAAAATGTGATTTAAAAAAATCTGGTTCTCTCTCAGAAATAAATCAGAATCAGAACAAGATTTATTTTGCCAATTATGTTACACACACAAGGAATTTAGTTTCGAAATGATGTTGTCTCTCTAGTAACATTACAGAACTATTACAATTTACTGTAAATACAAATTACAAATGTACTGTACATGTGCGTATATATAAAATAAAAAATATATCCATCCATTATCTTCTGCTTTTTCCTCTACTAGTGTCGGGGGCGCTAGGCAAATACACCCAGGACAGGGCACCAATCTATCGCTGGGCACACACTCACACAAACACACTCTATATGGGGTAATTTAGAGAATTCAATTAACCTTAATCCATGTTTTTGGACTGTGGGAGGAAACCGGAGAACCCGGAGGAAACCCACAGGGACACGGTGGGTTTTGTCTGCCGGAGGGAAGGCACAGAAATAAATAGTATCCAGTGTGCGAGGGGTCCGTAATTATTTTCTCTGCCCATTTCCTGGTTCTTGATGTGTACAAGTCCTGCAGGGTGGGCAGAGGAGCACCAATGATTTTTTCTGCAGTCCTAATTCTTCTCTGAAATCTGCACCTGTCTTGTTGTGTTGCAGCTCCAAACCAGTAATAGAGGTGCACAAGACATGCTTCCTCAGCTGACGCAAGAAATACATCCTCTTCTGGGCCTTTTTTAATATGGAGACAATGTTAAGCTCCCATTTCATGTCTTGAGAGATAGTGACAGCCAGGAACTTAAAGGTCATCACAGGACTGTTGATTATGGTCAAGGGTAGCAGTAGTGGTGAGGGGTGTTTCCTGAAGTCCAATGTCAGCTCCACGATTTTGAGCGTGTTTAGCTCCAGATTGTTCTGTGTACATCAGGACACCAACCATTCAATCTCCCACCGATATGCAGACTTGTCGCCATCATGTATGAGACTGATGACAGTTGGGTCATCTGCAAACTTAAGGAGATTAACAGTTGGATAATGTGATGTTCAGTCGCTGGTGTACTGGGAGGAGATCAGTGGGGACAGGACACATCCTTGTGAGGCTCCAGTGCTGATTGTCTGAAGTTGTTTCTCCCATCTGCTTCTGTCTGTCACGATGCTGGTGATCCACTGGCAGATGGCAGGATATACAGCGAGTTAAGAAAGTTTAGAGGAGAGGATGTCTAGTTTAATGGTGTTGAACACCAGCTGAAGATCCTAGCGTATGTCCCTGGGTGGTCAAGGTGTTGTAGGGTGTAGTGCAGTCTCATGTTGACTGCATAATCCACTGACCTTTTTGCTCGGTAAGCAAACTGCAGGGGGTCCAGCAGGTGTTCTGTAATATTCTTGAAGTGAGGCAACACCAGACGTTCAAAGGCCTTCATCACTGAGGATGTCAGAGCGACAGGCCTGTAGTCATTTAGTCCTGTAACTGAGTGTTTGCACTCTGCAACTTTGTTTTTCAGAATTTTGAGAAGGTCAGCAAAATTGCAGTAAGAAAGTTACTGTAATAAATTTAACAACAGGCCACAAGAGCAGTTTTGAAGGACAAAAATGCTTACAAGTAACCAAGTCTGGTGTTGTATCAGGAAATGCAACACAAAAATATTACACATTGGCAAAATCATCTGAATCAATGTTATCTGGGCTCAAATTTATTTCAGGACGGTCAAAACAGTGAAAACAGGTTGCAATCAGACAAGTTTCTACTTGTACTTGTTTTAAGGAGTCGATTATGGGACAGGAGTCGATTAAGGGACATTTACGGGACGTTTCACAATAGACTCCCACCTTAAACTCTCTGATCATGTTATCAAAACCGCCCGTTCCTGTAGATTCCTTCTTTACAACATAAGGAAGATCAGACCCTTTTTGACTGAACATGCTACCCAACTGCTTGTCCAAGCCCTAGTCCTATCCTGGCTTAATTATTGTAATACTTGCCGGTATCCCAGCTTCCACGATCAGACCTCTTCAACTAATTCAAAACTCTGCAGCCCAAGCGAACTCATGTCACTCCATTACTCACTTCCCTCCATTGGCTCCCTGTAGCTGCTCGCATTCAGTACAAGTCACTGACTCTGGCATACAGAACCATTTCTGGATCTTCCCCCTCCTACCATCACTCTATCTTTTCAAAATACACTCCGATTCGTTCACTTCGCTCCAGTGATGATTGCTGCCTGGTGATTCCACCTCACTGAGGAGCTAATTTTCACTCTGTGGCATTCACCACTGTAAAATGGTGGAACGTTTTTCCCAACTCTGTCCATAAGGCAGAATCACTAAACAGTTTTAAGACACATCTCTTTAACAAATACCTGTTGTAGAGAAGAAGAAAAAAAGGGGGGGGGGGTGTCATCGAATAACAATCAGGTTTTGATGAATTTACAGTATAGTTGGTTTTCTCCATGGCTTCTGACTTGTGGTGTTCTCATTTGTAAGTCGCTTTGGATAAAAGCGTCTGCTAAATGACTAAATGTATGTATGTATGTATTTCTTCCAAAAACAATCATCTGCAGTGACATCTATGATGAAATAAGACATCAGTTATCATCAGTTTATGCATCAGTTACCAGGGCTTGGATGAGCTAGCACATAAGCACCATCACCACAGAGCCATAAATGAAAATTTTAGATAAGAGAGAGATGCTGCCATCCAGCCATTGTCTTTTTCCAAATTGTTCATAGTTCTTCCAGCAAAATAATGCCAGGCTTTATTCTATACATGCCACAACATTGTGAGCTCATAGACACAAATTGTATGTGTGCACAATTTGTCCTGTCTGCAGTCCAGATCGGTCTACTATCAAAAATGTATTGTGCATCATTCAAATGAAATCGTGCAGTAAACAAGATGAATAAAAACATGACACTCATTCTCCTCTGTACTAAAATGATCAAAACTGCAATTAAAAAGTAAGGAGAAGAGGATGGTACAATTCTGATAATGCTTTTCAAACTTAAAGTTTCACATTTAAAAAAATAATAATAACTGGAGGTTGGTCACTATATATGTTTGGTAAGTTTGTCAGTTAAGTATAGGTTTGATAGAAATAACACACCAGATATTTTTTTACTGTAAGGTTCTGTAGTGGAGCAACCAGATTGTACGTTTTCTTTTTTTGTAAACTGGCAGAAGGCTGGAACGGGTAATGAGTTAGGATGGACGTTGCCTAGTCTGTTTGAAGTGAGTGGTGGAACAGTGGCAACTAATGTTTATTTGTATTTTTAGGTCCAAAAAACAGGCCATGTCCTGCAGAAAGAGGACATAGGGTACACTCACTCTAGAGAATACATTAAGCTTAATTAGACCTGGGTATATTTTGGGACAGACTGAAGTGAAAAACTTTTACACGCTCGTCCTCCATAATGATGCCCTTAAGCAGCAGAACATGCAGAAGTGCTGGCTGAACGTTTGGGATCTGCTGTGTTGTTGGTACTCACACAACCCAGATGCCGGTGATGGTGAGGACGGGCAAGCTAACGGGCAAGATCACCCACACCGACATCACCATGATGTCCTCTTCAGCCCGAGTCCACCTCCGGCTCCTGCTCCTGCTCCGGCTGCGCCTCCTGCTCCTGCTCCAGCTCCTGCTCCGGCTGGCTCCTCCGCCTCATCCATTCATATTGAAATTCATGTCACGGGTTTCGCGAGCTGTAGAGAGAGAAGCGGTTTCCCACCAAGATAAGACAAATGTTTGCGTTTGCTTAAACTGTATTTCAGCGAAAAACTGCTCTACGTTCATCTTACTTTCACAACATACAAGAAAAAAACACACTTCAAGTACTAAGCAACAGAGAGTGGGTTAAAAAACCTGGAGTTCTGTAGCGAGTTCTATCACATAGACATAGGTCGTGAAAAAGGTAGTGAGGGGCTTCCATGGTCTTACCTTCCCCCCTCGGTGCGGTAGGTGAGTTACAGTAGCGGCACGTCTCTCCCACCGTCTGTCCTCTGACTCTGAGCCTCAAACAACCGACAGCGTTCAGAGCCTGTCTGCTTTAACCTCCAACACGAAATACCTCCAGCAAATTCTACGCCATTTTAGCGGCTCTCTCATTTACAGGTTCGCAGCTGGACCTCGATTGTAGCGAACGTCCAATCTCGACTCTCAGCTCCCCCCCCCCTCTCTTTCTGTGTGTGTTAGAGACACCACTGCTCCTCCCATCTGCAGTCGGGATCAATGGAGACTCAGCTTTTCCTTCATCCCTTACTCTCACTTTGCTATTAATGTATTTAACTTCTTTAAGAGAACGTTTCAACACCATAGGAATGTTCTACTTTCACGTTTGCCCCCATACTGTACCAACCAGTTAAAAAAGTCTTTAATTTGTAGCTATAGTCTAGCCAGTGTATTTTTTCAACAGAATGCAGTCACATGAAGGGCCCAGGAATAACTAGATGCTAGACTGTTGTTAGTTTTAACTTGAGATTGCTGAATAATTTGACAGTGCTGTTTTCAAAACACATCAAATGTTGAGTTTGGAAATTGTTGCAACAGATGCAGGTGGGACTGCTGTATTAAGGTTCAGACTGAGCTGTGCATCATATACATCCATCCATCCATCCATTATCTTCCGCTTTATCCTATATTAGGGTCGTGGGGGGGTTCCCCATGCCCATGCAGGGGAGAACATTTTGGGCGCTGGGCAGATACACCCAGGACAGGGCGCCAATCCATCGCTGGGCACACACTCACTTACACAGACATGCACGCATACACACTCTATATGGGGCAATTTGGAGAACTCAACTGACTTGATTCATGTTTTTGGACTGTGGGAGGAAACCGGAGAACCCAGAGGAGACCCAGACGGACACGGGGAGAACATGGAAACTCCACCCAGATGGGGATTCGAACCGTGCCGCCGCATCATATACAGTGTTCGGTTATTTACCAGTGTTTGTGCCGATTCTAAAATAATCTTAAATATTAAAACATTTGATGAAACACCAGGTGTCATAGTCTAGCAGTGGGTCATTACAGGCTGAAAAACCACAAAAATACAAATAAAGATGACAACAGGTTGCTCTGCACAGCTTGAGTAGGATTATTGTTTGAGTTAAGTAATAATTTGAAGGTATAAATTTATACATATTGCATATCGTTAAGATGAAGTAGAAAAGCAATGCCGATTCAGGACTTATACATGTTTTTTATAAATGGGCACAATTTTTCAAACACTAAAATCTTGTAGAAAGTATTTCCAAAGGAGTGTAAGCTGTTAGAGCTGCATAAGGGGGGATTTATTAAGTATAGTGATGACATACAAAATGATACTGCTTCCATTATCATAATTACAATAAAAACTTTCAATATTCTGAGTGGTTTGTTGTGGTGGCACTTAAGACTTTTATAACTTTTACGAGAATATACTTGAGATTGAATGTATCTAAGATAATCATATAAATATGTTTAGGTCACTTTTCCTAAAAAACATTTAAAAAAAAAAAACAATGATTTACAGCAATGGATACACAGATAAAAAAAAAAGTATATTTTTTAAAAGTTATTACAAAATTGTCACTACACAATAGAAAATAGACCACTACAGATAAATTAATGCACATAAAGAATCTGGCAAAACGAAGGTTAAGAAAATAACGGATTTGCGTGAAAGTGTGCGGAACAAAGATTATTATATGCATGTTTTGTGTTTATGCAGAAGTGTGATGGTGGTTTATTGGTTTGTTCATGTGACAAAGACCAAACATTTGGCAGATTTCTTGTGAATCGTTGTGAAATACGTTGTCCTCACGTGGTTGGATGCTCATTCATTCACTCATTTAATAAATGATTAGTAAATAAGGGATCTAGTAAAGGTTTGAAATGCAGCTTACGTTCTGTTTGCCTGGTACCTGGTTAATAACAGGGAGGAGAAACAAGTTACGCCATCTAGTGGTTTGGATCAGTAACGTCCTTTTGTTCCGTTGATTAGCTTTGTAATTTGTAATTGCTGAAAATTCCAGAATTCAATACATACTTAACAGCTGAAAATAGAATGACTTTTTACTGACTGTTTAAATAACATACAAGCAATAAAGAAAACAATTTTACGCTGAAAAAAAAGAGATAGGGATGATCTAGACTTGAAACCAGTTTGGATAATGATCAGATTTGATAATCCTACAGTGTCTCTTGTTAATCTTTAACCACTGCGTTGTGTTGTCTTCTTATTTGTAAGTCACTTTGTGGAAAAAAAAAACATCTGCTAAATGAATAAATGTAAAATTAAAATCCATCTTACAATATATAAAAGACCATTTTTAAAAGAACAACAAAAACATGCCTGAATTACAACTGACACTCATAAACTGCCACTGTAACATAATGAACAATGATACATTTATTATATTTTATTTAGCTTTGTAGTATTTCAGCCACTTCATCTTTTTGTAAAAAGAAAAATTTTTTTTACTCTGTTTCCTTAAAAGCGCAAATAATAAAATATGTACATACCAAAGAAAAAAATAGGACTAAACATTCATTCATTCATTATCACCCACTTTATCCTCTATTAGGGTCACGGTGGGGTTCCCCATGCCCATCCAGGGGAGAACGCTGGGCAGATACACCCAGGACAGGGAGCCAATCCATCGCTGGGCACACACTCACTCACACACACACTCTATATGGGGCAATTTGGAGAACTCAATTAAATTGATTCATGTTTTTGGCCTGTGGGAGGAAACCGGAGAACCCGGAGGAAACCCACGTGGACACAGGGAGAGCATGGAAACGCCACCCAGATGGAGATTCTAACCGGAAATCCCTAGCGCTAAGAGGCGAACATGCTAACCACTATGCCACTGTGCCGCCCGGACTAAACATAGTTTCATTATATATAAAGATGTTTCAGATAATTTTTATAACACTTCCATAACCCCAGACTCCAAACCCAGCATGAAGTGGCTGACTGAAAGAAGTATGAACCTTGTGAAGTAGAATCATTGTATCAGAGATACTATACAATGACAGTGTTCCTGCCCTGTAGTCTACATACACTCCTATTTTTGAAGACTTGGGAACAGTCAAGCTGCTTTTTTTCCCATTGTGCATGAAAGAGTAACTGGACACAGAGCAGTACATGCTCCAGGATTTGTCATTCCAGCCAAAGCTGCAAACATTGTCATTGCCTTTCCTGCTTACTGCTTTGTAAGTCACAGCTATATCCACTTCCGTTCCACTCCACTCTACCTCCCAGTAGTACCGGTTGCCAACTAGACCTTCTCTGCAAAGCACCTGCTGCCAGTAGTCAAACCTGTCCGGGTGCTCAGGGTAGGGTTTGTTTTCATTGCTCATCTGTACCACTGTGTTACTCTTAGAGAGATGCAGGTTTGGATGTGCTGTTAAAGGATCCAGGGAAAGGTGACACAAGTCTGCATAAAAAAAAACATTAAAATAGTAGCTATAAATGTGGTTGATTTCATATACAATATAATAGGTTTGTGAAATAAGTTTAAGGTTGGTAACTCAAAATAAGTGAAATAGAATAACCTGTCTTTCTGTATTATTTGTGTCCAAATGTTTGCATAAGACTGAATACGCAAGATGTGCAATATGTGTCTTATAAAATTTCTAAACTGTATTTTATCAGTTGATGAGCTTAAGCAGTTGTGAAATGGCATCATCTGTTCATAATCCTTAAATTGAAGCTGGATCCAAGCTGCAGCTTTAATCAGAGCACTACTATTACTTTTCATAATCGTTTCATAACTACTGACTTGTTGTTCTCACTTTGGATAAAAGCGTGTGCTAAATGACTTAATGTAAATGTAATCTAAATCGCTCCTATTAATTAATATCTAGGACTCTTATGCCACTTTTTAGTACAAATGGTATGTCTTTTTTTTGTAGAAAATGTATTACTACATTGTCATTGAAAGTTTGGAGGTTAATGCACTTGCCTTTTGCTCAGAAGGATTATATGGCATAGAGTCTTTTTGCAACTGTAATGCTTTTTTTGTGAGTAATATATTTAAAGTTAGTTTAAAAAGTAGTCAAAGATTAATAAGTGATATGCTTTTTAAGTCCTTTAACATAGAGAACAAAGCCTGAGGGCGCTAGAAGCTTTTAGCAAGAATTGCATGTGTACTAAATAAAAAATGTATTGGAATTTATGAATAAACACAAAATATTATGAGTTTTGTTCTTAAACACTGTTAAAAGTTTACTGTCAAAATATTATGGCTTTATTCTTGAAATCATTTTTTAAAGGGCTTACAAGCAATAAAGAAAACAACTTTACGCTGAAGTCTTATGCACAAAGATCACTTTATCACTTATTTATGTTTATTGAATACTTTGTCCCCATCACAACTAAAATGTTAGGAGCTGGACACACAGGGAGCAAAAATACACACAGTATCTATCTCAGGCCACTTCAAGCTCACTTATTTACTCACTTACACCAGGGGGCAAGTTAAAGTTACAGTGATTTGGAATGTAGGAGAAAACACAGCAATCCCTCATGCAGAGAGGCAAAGATCTACCCCAGGTCTCTGAAAATATGCAGTATTAGAGCTACGTTCTGTTCCAACATCTCCTTAAATTGGTATCAATGGTAACACTGTTGTTCTAGTTTCTAAAATAATTATTGGTGTGTGATTAAACTAAAATAAATAACTCACACTGTAAAAACTCGTCCCTTGTTTTCGGCTCCAGGGTTTGCAGAATCTGAACTCCTCTTACTGTAAAAAAATATGGCAGTCACAAATACCATAAAGTAGGAGAAAATAAACATGTATATTTATTCCAAAAATGAACTAGACAGAACTTTAAAATACATTATATTATGTTGTTATTATTATATTAGGGTGGTACGGTGGCTTATTGATTTGCGGTTAGCACGTTCGCCTCTCCAGGTTCGAATCCAAATCTGGGTAAGTTTCCATGTTCTCCCCATGTCCATGTGGGTTTGCTTTGGGCTCTCAAGTTTCCTCGCAGAGTCCAAAAACATGTATTCAAGGTAAAGAAAACGCTCTTAATGGCCCCATATTGTGTGTGAGAGAATGTGTGCCCAGTAATAGATTGGCAGCCTGTCTTGGGTGTACCTGCCCAGCGCCAAACCATTCTCATCTGGATAGGCATGTGGAACCCCCAACGACCCTAGAAGAGGATTAAGCAAAAGATGAATGAATTACTATAATACTTTAAATCCTAATCTGGGTGGAGATTCCATGTTCTCCCCATGTCCACGTGGGTTTCCTCCGGGTTCTCCGGTTTCCTCCCACAGTCCAAAAACATGGATCAAGGTT
Organism: Corydoras maculifer; assembly: GCA_019802435.1. NCBI lineage: Eukaryota > Metazoa > Chordata > Actinopteri > Siluriformes > Callichthyidae > Corydoras > Corydoras maculifer. The sequence continues at coordinate 2,188,581 of JAFMOD010000419.1, read as the reverse complement.
AATTGAATTTTCTAAATTCCAATTGAGTGTGTGCCCAGTGATAGATTGGCACCCAGTCCTGGGTGTATCTGCCCAGCAAAACGTTCGCCCCTGGATGGGCATGGGGAATCCCACCATGACCAGATAAAGCAGAAGATAATGGATATATGAATGGATAGATACACACATGGAAACTACCACTCACCCCCCACGTGTGCGTGCGCGACCCTAATACAGGATAAAGCGGAAGATGATAGATGGATAATACATTGTTAGAATTAGCACACCTGCAGATGAGATCTTAGACAACTCCCCCTTGGTCACAACCTCTAACTGCATTTTGAGCTCAGCGACCGCTTTTTTTGCTTTATCAAATGAGTGTTGCGGGGCCAATGTCATTTTGGACAAGTCTTCATAGCCTGAAGGTGCTGAAAGAGACTGCCAGCTCTGTAGTCAGAAGAGAAAATTAATTAATATATTTTGTTAATTAACCATTAACTCCCATATTGTACACGATATAATATTTACTGTTTTTTGCACATATGTCAAGATTTGGGTTAAGGAACCCATACCTGTAGAAAATGGATGTGATCATCGGAGTGCGACAGCTTTTCTAAATCATTGTGTTTCATCTTTAGAAGTGTAATCTCTTCTTCCATTCGGTTCAGGTGCCTCTCTGTCTGAGTTAACAGAGCAGTCTCTTGAGCTCTGATCATCTCTTTAACATCAACATACCTTCTTTCTATAGCCTGCATTAATTCTATAAAGATCCTCTCGTTCTCCTCTAACAGACTCTGAGATGAGGTCTGTGAGGGGGAAAAAAAGTAAGAACGTCTTACATTTGGTTAAGAAACTGTATTTAAAGTACTCTTACTTGCAGTTGGTACTTGAGGCATGAATATTTATTCACTTTTTAATTTTGCTATATAATCCATTTATGTTTTAAGTGGCAAGACAATGCAAAACTGCTTTTTTTTTTTTTACCACATAATAAATTTACACAGGGCGGCACGGTGGCTTAGTGGTTAGCACGTTCGCCTCTCAGCGCTAGGGATTCCCGGTTCGAATCCCCATCTGGGTGGAGTTTCCATGTTCTCCCCGTGTCCGCGTGGGTTCCCTTGGGGTTCTCCGGTTTCTTCCCACAGTCCAAAAACATGGATCAAGTCAATTGAGTTCTCCAAATTGCCCCATATAGAGTGTGTATGAGTGAGTGAGTGTGTGCCCAGCGATGGATTGGCGCCCTGTCCTGGGTCTACATACCCAGCGCCCGAGACGTTCTCCCCTCAATGTGTCTGCTCTGAGAAGGATTGGCAACATGTCAAGAGTGTTTTAATCTTTTGGAACTGTGTTAAGCTCCAGCAGCCCCTACAACCCTAATCATGATAAGTATATTAAATAAGAATGCATGAATTCATTCATTTATTCGTTATCTCCCGCTTATCCTCTATTAGGGTCGCGGTGGGGTTCCCCATGCCCATCCAGGGGAGAACGTCTCGGGCGCTGGGCAGATAGACCCAGGACAGGGCGCCAAGCCATCGCTGGGCATGCATGAATTCATTTAAGAAATTTAATGAATTACTTTTACCACTTGAAAAGTGACTGCATTGCTTGGATGTTCGGTTAAATTTCTAATACACATGACACAGAACATTAATACAAACGTACAGAAACACCACCTTCATGGATTCTGATGCATTTCTTAGATCCTGCCACTTCTTTACTTTCTCATCAATCTTCTGTTGAGAGGCCATCAATTTAGTGCCAAGTTCTTTCTTTAGAAGAGTAGACATATTCCACACATCAACTCAAGTACATTAAAGTCTAACTGTGATAATATAAATCCTTTATATGCAATATATATCACGTAATTATTTAAATACTATAAACCATCAACAGATAAATGACTTACAAAATGTTCTGAATAAACATTCTGGTTATACTTAATGAAAGACAGTACATGTTTATGTTAATACTCACCTGCTTTTCTGTTCTCTCAGCTGCAGCTGAGACAATGTCATGTTTTTTGTGCTCCTCCATGATGCACAGAACACAGACACACATCTGATCTGACCGGCAGAATACCTCTAGGAGTTTGTCATGTTCAGCACAGATCTTTTCTCTCAGCTGTCCAGTGGCTGACACCAGTTTATGCTTCATCAGCGCTGGGTATTCATAGTGAGTTTGCAGATGAGTATCACAAAACGAAGTGAGGCAAGTAAGACAGGACTTCGCAGCCTTCGTCTTCTTTGACAGGCAGAAATCACACAGCACATTTTGCTGACCGACCTGGCTGTTGGATCGGCTGTATCTTCCATTTGAATCATTCCTCTGGGATTTTCCCCGTGTGCCATTTTGGCTCACACTACTGCGCCGAGACATTTTCCAGATCAGCCAAGAGTCGCACAGGCTTAAGATGTGTGTGCTGCCTAGTTTCAGTGAAACTGTTGTGTCACTGGCTTTATGCAGGAGAATGTGAACAATGAAGCCAGCCAGGGCTAAACCAGTACGCCTTGTTGAAGTTTAAACCTGTAAAGGTGTGGCAGGTGATGAAATGCCTAAATTCATAAGCATTTGGAAAAGACACATCATAGTTGTAAATCTTTTTACTATGTAGTCCATGTAGCACTAGGGCTTTGCTTATTTAATGTTATAAGGGCAGTCACAAATTAGTTTTTTTAATTTTTTTTTTATACAAATGATAGTATTCAGAAAATCAATCTGATTTTATAATTTCTAATCAAACCAGTGCTATACAAACATTAATTACCACTAAAAGTAATATACATGCAAACTGATTTCCTAGATAAAATGTAGTCTATATTTAAACAATATTCATCAAATGTCTATTTGTGTGTTGGGATTTCAAATAAAATAATAGAGAATACAGTTAAGTAAGCAAATCAGTTCTGAAATAAGTATTACAATATTTTAATGGGGGGCGGCACGGTGGCTTAGTGGTTAGCACATTCGCCTCTAAGAGCTAGGGATTCCCGGTTCGAATCCCCATCTGGGTGGAGTTTCCATGTTCTCCCCGTGTCTGCGTGGGTTTCCTCCCACAGTCCAAAAACATGGATCAAGTCAATTGAATTCTCAAAATTGCCCCATATAGAGTGTCTGCGTGAGTGAATGTGTGCCCAGCGATGGATTTTCGCCCTGTCCTGGGTCTATCTGCCCAGCGCCCGAGACGTTCTTCCCTGGATGGGCATGGGGAACACCACCCCGACCCTTATAGAGGATAAAGCGGGAGATAATGAATGAATTAATATTTTCATGGTTAAAATTATGGGTTGACCAATATTTTTATATCTAAAAAATTAAGTTAAACTACACCGCCACATACATTTGGTTATAATTGCATCACTTTCGTCAAGACTTGAATTCTGCTGCTGAGTTATAATCAGCACTATCTTCTGGTATACATCTGAAATAGATCAGTAAAAATGTAGATGTATGTTTAAAATAGTTAGAATGTGGTAATTATATAGTAAAATAATATGTGTCGCTTGTGGAGAAACTGGTTTTATCACATTTTACAGTCTAAACATTCATTCCCGCTGCAATCCACCTGATGAATTTTAAAGAAGTCTGGTAAAAGTGGGTCAGACACATCAGTGCTGCCAGACCTCTCAAACATGGTGTTCACTCTGACACATCACCTCCAGCATGTACAGTACATGTAAATTTAGAAATACTAACTTGTTTTCAGATAGTGTTACAGAACACAGCCAATAAAGTAGAGGATGTTACATCACATCATGTTAGTATTGGGGGGGCATGTTGGCTTAGTGGTTAGCACGTTTTCTTCTTAGCGCTAGGGATTCCCGGTTCGAATCCCAATCTGGGTGGAGTTTTTATGTTCTCCCCGTGTCCGCGTGGGTTTCCTCCGGGTTCTCCGGTTCTCTCCCACAGTCCAAAAACATGAATCGATTCAATTGAATTCTTAAAATTGCCCCATATAGTGTGTATGTGTGATGACTAAATTTGTAAAGACAGCAGGATAGTGGTGGTGTTTGTGTTGGTCTGGTATGAGTGAAATCAACAAAGGATTAAAGGTTAACCAACAACCTGGAGCAACAAATAAGCTACTGTATTTAATTATAAGTCCTCAAGGTAAAGCAATAAGATTGACACCTCTAACAGAGTTACAACATAAGTAAATATGTACAAAAACGTATAAACAGTTGTGTCCAAGCCAATAAAATCAGCATTACCTACATCACCTATACAAATTTAAGTTACATAGTAGTGCTGGGAAACAGCCGGTACCCAATTAATACCTCCTCTGTGGGGTCCTGATCACTTGGTAACAGATTACAACCATCTTTAACATCTATTTGGTTACTTACCGGTTGTTTCACCACTGAGGTATGTATTAGAGCAAATGTCACAAAGTAGTATAAAGAGAAGATGGTTACCCCAGAGGATTTTTCCAGGAACATATGCAACTTACTTGAGTTGCTATCATTTAGACAAGCTGTCTGCTTTAGCAATAAAATAAGAGACTACATTATATAATCGCCCAAGCTACTGAATGCTGGATGTATAACTTGAGCTTAAAGCTTTATATTTTATACCCCATGAAACCAAACAAACACATCTATAGTTAAATAGCAATCAATTTCCTCAACCACAATATTAAAGTCTTCATTCAGAATCTAAAACACTCATATTATGAAGTTATATGTGGAATACCAAATTTAATAGGAAACTTTTAACAACATGGTTTATCAATCAAATTATATTGATATTGGATATTGACATTCTTTGACTAAATTAACATGCCTTTCATTTGATAAAGTCAAGGAAAACATGTAAACCTAAATTATTAAGATCGATAATTTTGTAGCATTCTAACACATATGGGTGGTGCGTTTGCTACAGAAAACGTTTTAAAAGATTAAGAACGTCTGAAAAATTCTGTACATGGCAGAAACTCAATTGAAATGGTGTGACCTCAAGCAATAATGCATGAAACACCGGGAACTCTAAACGCACACAAACAATGTATTAATAAAGATCTCATACCACATTCTCTCTTAGGTTCTGTCAAATAACTTCGGGGTAAGGTGAAGTAAAACACCAGTGTAATGAACCAAACAAAAAAATTTTTTTTTTTTTTTTTGAAATCATGGACTTAAGTACCACAAGGTGCCAAATATCATTACATGAAAAAACATCATGTTCCTTAAAATCTAATGCAAATGTAAAGAATATATATATTTAAGCATGAAAAACCTGTACCTGGTGAGCATGGTAGCTCAGTGGTTAGGGTGTTGGTCTATCAATATGAAGGTTGGGGGTTCAAATCCCAGGTCCACTGAAGTTACCAGTGTGGGTCCTTGAGCAAAGCCCTTTAACCCTCATTGCTCCAGGGATGCTGTGATTAACCCTGTGCTCACCTTGTAAGTCGCTTTGGATAAAAGTGTCTGCTAAATGACCAAATGTAATGTAAACACTGGACAAGTGAATATACTGTGTCATTAAAAATAGGGCTGCAGTTCAATCACGCAAGACAATTCCCTAGCCTATTTAATAGGAAAGAAATTTGTAATCTCTAAACTGGTAGTTTAAAATTGATTTCATATTCATACTATTTAACTCTTAAGACAAATTTTACTTTTCACTGGGTGATCCAACTGGTCTTAAATTATAGTTAAAATGAAGTCTTGCTGTTTAAGCAGTACTTCTCTTTATTTAAGAGTACAGCAGTTGTTATATTCCTGCTGCTTGAAAATGTGGTAGTAGAAATGCCTGCCAAAGAACGGCCCTTTACAGAGTCCATTAAAATGTAAACATTAAATCAACCAACTCAATCAGTATTTTTGGTTAAAACTTAACACCTAGTTCACCATGTGTTTTATAAGGGGAAAAAAATCATAAAAACAATAATCAAAACGATACAACCAAGGTTTAAAGTTAAAGGGTAGTTGAAAACAGTCAGCAAATTACATGTAGTCAACAACCTTTATTTATCCATGTGTGCACCACTCAAAGATGGAAAAGGGCATGGAAAAAGATCTGACCACAAGAGGGCAAAAGCTGGACCAGTGGCATATCTTTTCAAACCTATTTTTTCCTACAGAGGCCAGCTGACGGGGAAATTAAAAAGACAGCAGTAACAGCATTAACATTCATATACAGAAAAGCAAAAACAAATAACCCATGATCAACATAAAATATGATGGTTAGTATGTAAAGAACAAAGGGAGGAGCTGTTTTTTTTTTCTATTTAAGCTCAAAACATACATTACTACATAGCATGCAATAAGGCACCTATCTAACAATGAATAAGCCTATGCTAGGAATTGAAGCACAATTACTCAAGTGAAAACAAAAAGGGGAAATATGTTCAATTCTGTAAAAACAGTATTCTTCTCTTTATCCTTTCAGGTAACCAGGTCATATTAAAAAAATACATCAGTATGTAAAAGACTCCCCCCACCCCGGTACACAGAATCTTAGTAGAAAGCATTTCATGTAATTCTGAAAACCTGAACCGAGAGCAAGTGATGCTTTATTTGTCTTATACACAATCTATTAATCTGTTCTGATAATTTGATGAACATATCCAGTAATACAAGTATACTACAGACTATATATATATTTATATCTATATAGAGAGATACTTGAGCTAGTTCTATAGTGATGGCAAAGGTCAAGCTGGTAAGTAAAATGTACCCAACATTACCCATTAGTAACAAGCCATTAAGTACCAAAGAGATGTATGAACCAAATTGTAGGAGGACTCAATTCTGAGAGTGAACAAGTAATCATTGAATAAATCAGGTACTCTGTCAAGTTAAACAAGCTCAGAGTAAGGACTTATTTTTCACTTGCAACAATGCTGCATGTTTGCTGTTTATTTTAGAACAATTGAAAATGCAGCATATTAAAGGTTGACCACAAGCATTATGGTGCAATCAACCTTTAAATTTACATCTGCTGTTACAAACTGCTGTACAGACCATCACAATCCAAAAAAATTAAGTTTAATTGGACTTAATGCAAACTTGCACCTTCCCCAATAGCTTGTCCGAAAACCATTGTTCTGTCTTAAAATAAAGTGGTTTAAGACAGACCAGATTACACACCTTGGAAACTTAATATGTAAAATGAACTGCATACTCAACTATACACATGTATATTAAAAAAAATAGTAAACACTTATTTACAAATGATTCCAAGTTTCGGAGCCACATCATAAAGACAGAATGGGTCAATATATATGGATCAAAGGTGTCACCAAAATCTTCAATTTGATTTCTACCATGATTATTTTTTTTTTTTTGTCTAAAGCTCAAAAATGGTCTGGTCTTATTCTTGCCAACAAACTGGCTGAGTGTAACTGGATATCAAGCCTGCAGTTGCTACAAATTAGGTCTACATTCTCATACAGGAGTCAAGTGAGCTCCGGTTGCCCATTAACCAGCATCAGCTCAAGGTCCATTTAATGAAATTCTTCGCCATTTTAGTAAAGCTTAACATTTCTAGTTTCAAAATAGCTTGTTCCATCTGAGGGTAAAGGTTTTTTGTCCTTATTATTTCATTGTAAATATCTGGAGGTTGATACCCATGTAAAGCTGTTTAAAGTTAGACTGAACCTAAGTTGGAGCAAGTTTTAAAATTCTTGAACCCCAGGGCTGGTAATCTCACTGATCATGAAGGTTATGAATCCTATGATGCCGGGAGAGAGAGGATGAATGGTTGAATCCCTTTCCACACTGGGAGCACCGGTATGGTTTCTCACTCTGCAGAATTCTTTGTTTTAAAATGGTGGTAGGTGGAAAACCCTTGCCAGTGGGAATAGCGCTGTATGTGGCTGTCTTCTCCTCCAAATGGACACGCTGATGCCTGGCAAGAGACGAGGAATGATTGAATCTCTTTCCGCAGTGAGCACAGGTATACGTTTTTCCATCCGAATGAGTTCTCTGATGTCTTGAGAGCGATGAGGAGTGATTGAAGCTCTTCTCACAGTGGTTGCAGCTGTATGGCTTTTCACCCATGTGCACCTCCCGCTTCATGGGAGTAGCAAAGGGGAATTCCTTGTCGGCCTGGCCGTAAAGCTTTGCCTCAAGATGGACTTTGTGGTGTCGTGACAGGGATGAGGAATGATTGAAACCCTTGTCACACTGAGAGCAACGGTAGGGTTTGCCACCTTGGTGTACCAGCTGGTGTTTCTTCAGATGGCGTTTCCTGACAAAGCTCTTCCTGCATTGGTTACACTTGTAGGGTTTCTCACCAGAGTGGATTCGCTGATGTTCCCTTAAGGTGGCTGCTGCAGCAAAACACTTGCCACACTGGGCACATCTGTGTGGTTTGTCACCAGTGTGTGTCTTCTGATGCTGTTTCAGGTTGGAAGCTGTCGCAAAGCATTTGCCACATTGGGGACACGCAAATGGCTTTTCACGAGCATGCAGCTCCTGGTGTTTCTTTAAATGGCGCCGACGGACAAAGCTTTTTCGACACTGGGTACATTTGTACGGCTTATCATCAGAATGCATTTTCATGTGTTCTCGAAGTGTGATGGCCGCTGCAAAGCTCTTTCCGCACTCTGAGCACCGGTGTGGCTTTTCAGGAGAGTGCATCATCTGGTGTGGTTTTAGGTTAAATGCATCAATGACACCTTTACCGACCATTTCGACTCCAGTTAGATAGCTCTTCTCTTTCATGTGAATCTTCATATGTCCTCTTAGACTGGCTTCAATAGCAAAGCTTTCACCACAGTGGATGCAGATGTAAGGGTTGGTGGCCTTATGGATTTCAAAGTGTTGGTGCAGGTCAGGTATGTTGCTAAATATCTCACCACACTCGTTGCACTGCAGACCCTGGCCTTCATGGATAATGATGCCATTCTCTGACTCCACTGTCAGCTCTCCTCCATGGTCTGACTCATCTTTCACCACATGCTCTGCTCCCACTCCTCCCATCTCTGTTTTCAGCAGCACTTCACCAAGCAAAGCCTCACTTCCCTTTATGTCTGCACCTCCAAAATATTGTGGGTCATGATGCACATCAGACTTTATGTAGTCATGGTCTGTCTCAGTTACTGTATCAACACAAGCCACAGCCCCAAGATCTCCATGTATAGCTTCCAAATCAAGTCTTTTATCCTCCTGGGTCATAATTTCAGTCTCCGCTCCATAATGCAAGTCTCCGACTTGCGTGTGTGTAATGACACACTCGGAGCCGAGCGTGTCGAGCCCCGGTGTGTCACATTCAGTCTCTGACTCGGCCATCAAAACACACTCCAGCCTGACGACTTCCGTTTTTCCTGTTTAAGAGAAACTTGAGGGAGAAGATCTGGAAGCTCTGCTTCCTCTGAGCAAGTGCCAAGAACACACGTAGCAAGCACAAAACAGGAGTGCCTGGCCTGCTGGAGAGACAAATCATAAGGGTGCCGTTAGTCAACAAGTTATTAAAATGGCAAAAATATATATATATATATATATTTAAACAGCATGGAGCCCCAAACAGTACATCCTTAATCAAAATAACCTACCACTCACCAACACCGATCTCACAGTGCTGATAAACACTGTATAGTACAAGTGCTGCGCACGCTCTACCTTAGTAACTGCTGCTATATGACATGTCTGCACCTTATTCTCACTGTGCACATTCGGATATGGCAACACTGCACCATTATATTATCTAATGTCTGTTGTATTCATCATATTGTTCTAGCTTAATGTTGCACAGTTGTCACTGTACTTTGTCATCTGTTTTGTACTGTGTTCCATGTTCACCACAGTACTGGAGCAACAGAATTCCATTTCACTATGTATTTGTACTCAGAAGGAACGACAATGAAAACCTCTTGACTTGACGTGAGCTTTCTTTAATCTATCAGCACCTGCTTAACCAAAAGGTCATCACCTAAAATATCAGCATGTAATAGACGAGACAAACAACCAACAAGACATTGTCCTCTCTTACAGAACTCATAATAGCAGGTGTTAAGACAGAAATACACGATGAACCGTGGCAGCAAGTGAAGCAACTTCCATGTAAACAAATCCAATGCTGGCTATTAAGCTAGTTAGCAGAACTCTGTTGCTAAAAACAAGCTAGTGTTAGCGGATATTTTAAGCTAAGTTGTCTGCTGGGTTTGTATTTTAAAAATTCAGTTTCCCATCAAAATGCGGGCAGTTGATAACTAATGTCCTTTAAATAATTAATAATGGACAATCGCGATAACTCTGCGTGGAAACCGTATACATTTAACACTTGGCCAGTGCGACAATGTAGAGAGTGTAAACACGGGATTGTAATTGTTGGCTACGATAGCGCCAGCTCGGCTAGTTAGCTGATAACGCATGCTTCAGAAAGCTAACTAGCTGCCAACTAGCGATACGGGAGCTTAAAAACGCAAAAGAAACGATTTGCGGTGCGTAGGTGACCGGAAGAATCGCCCCAGTTGGTCAGTGGGTGCACATCGCTGAGTGTGAGTCAGTATGCTGAGAGAATTCCAGTCCATGTGGCAGGGCTTCATCTTGTGCAACTCACAATCAACCGCTAACCAAACCAGCGCTAGCTGTAAAATGGCCGCCGTTAGCTTCCGCCCTGCAGCGGCCATGTAGCTGCGCATTCACTTCTAGTTTACACAGCCGCGAACACAATCAGCGCCGAAACGCGTTTCCCCGCGAAGAAATCGGAGTTCTAATTCAGACCTGTCGACTCGAATCGTGATGGTGGCGCAGCCGGAGCTCGATCCGAACGCTACCGCGAGCTAATGATGTCCGTGGTGGTGCGGAAAAAAAGCCCGGGAAAGGCGCGTCCCCTCTTACATAACGCTCCCCGCCGCTCAGCAGCCATCACAGCGAGCGCGGTCATAATGCGGGACGACGGCGTCCTGCAGCAGATTCGCTGTACGGCACTGAGACTAGCATTAGACGTCCGTCGTGCTACACGCTATGGGAATTGGAGCAGTGCATTCTGAGCCAGATCAAACCACAGGGCCTAACAACCGAGCGAGCGAGCGAGCGGCCGAACGACGCGACAAGCCACCGCCGACAAACATACAAAGATCAGCCCGACAGTGATCCAGCACTCACCTCCAAATACCAACGTCAACGGCACATAACGCCCCAACAACCAAAGCGCGGGGCCGGACCGACCGGGAGGGTCGCTTTATAGCACGCTAGTTAGCCTCGTAGCTCGCTAGCTTAACCAGAGACGACTTAACCCAAAGCTCCAGCGTTATCGAAAAACTAGACCATAAAGGCTGCTAAACAGCAGGCCACCGACCTGTGGATCCTCGGATGAAGTGAAATGAGCACGGTGTTACGCCGTTAGCGGGTTTTGGGAGCAGGTGTGTAGATGTCGCACTGCTGCGCCTCAGCAACTCCGACCGACGGTCTCTCTGGATCAGCACACAGCAGACTCCAGCCAGCGCCACCGAGAGCGTTTATGCGCATGCGCAATACTCAGGCCTCCAAAAGCCCAGCAACACCGCGACCTACCGAGCCGGAGCGCAGCCCGCACTGCCAGCAGTCTGCCCGGGCTCGAGAGCGTCACCCAACGGGCGCCCGATCGACACGATGGCAAATGTGTGATTAACAAGAAACCTCCCCCCCAAAAAACCTAAAATAAATGACCATTTCACGGTGTTGCCACAGCAACAGAATGTTTAATCTCAGAATTCTGTTTCACTAAATCAGAATTCTGTCATCAAAATTCTAAATGTTGAGTCGCTGAGCTCTTTTTTCCTTCTTAGTGGCGGAAATGTTTTTTTTTTTTTTTTTACATGTTTCACTTGGTTGCGTTATCGTATTTCTTGCAATAAACGCTGTGTGGCGCCATTGACACTACCAGCAGTTATTACGTCCTCAGCAATGTCACACCAAACAGCAACAAAAAAAAAAATTTTTTTAGATAACCTTGCATGTGTTGGTTTAATATGTGTATTTTTGTGCTTAGTGTATGCTTCAACACCAATGTGGGGGGGGGGGGGGGGGGGGGGGGGGGGGGGGGGGGGGGGGGGGGGGGGGGGGGGGGGGGGGGGGGGGGGGGGGGGGGGGGGGGGGGGGGGGGGGGGGGGGGGCGCCAATCCATCGCTGGGCACACACTCACTCACACATACACACTCTAAATTGGGCAATTTTGAGAATTCAATTAACTTGATCCATGTTTTTGGACTGTGGGAAGAAACCGGAGAACCCGGAGGAAACCCACGCAGACACGGGGAGAACATGGAAACTCCACCCAGATGGGGATTCGAACCGGGAATCCCTAGCGCTGAGAGGCGAATGTGCTAACCACTAAGCCACCGTGCCGCCCCAATGTGAACAAATAAACCTAATTATAACTGGATAACGTAGTTTGAAATGAGACTAGAACGTCCATTTCTTCCGCTTTATCCTTTATTAGGGTCGGGGGGGGGGGGAATCCAGGGAAGTACGTCTCAGTCCTAGAACAGGAGCCAATCTATCGCTGGGCACACACTCACTCAGACAGACACACACACAGACACACAAACACTCTATATGGGGCAATTTGGAGAACTCAATTGACTTGCTAACCACTAAGCCACCATGCCGCCCAGACTAGAGCGTTTTTACAAAAATGAACAAACTACTGGTTCGTTTTTTTCCCAGCAATATACTGGATGATGCACAGCTACTTTACAAACAACAGAATGTTTAACACAAATGACATATTTCTTCATAACAGATCTATAGCTTTAAACAGCCCCCAAAAGCAAGATATGTATAGATATCTACCAAAACAGGTGAGGGCATGGCCGAGATCAGTTGATTGAAGTCAGAAGCCCTTTTTGTAAATTCTCTCCCACTTAAGATAGTATAAGATTTTTTTGGGTGATCGGAGGGTAGTAACCTTAGTCCTCCTAATGGAGTTGTGATTGCACATTAGTGTAACAAACAAGATGGTGTGTTGGTGGTCCAGTGTCTGCCAGGTATTACTGAAGAACATGGTTCTGTTGAAGTTAACTTTTTAACTCCTTAGCCTTTGACATTATGGATCATTATGCAGTCAATATATGAATGCTTCAAATTTTATACCAACTGGTACATTTCGGCAAATTTACAAACACAGACAAAGCCATTTTAGAGGTCAACAGTTGATTCTGCCATTAATGTTTAGGTGTGTAGAAAAATTATGTGGATATTGTTGGAAATGGTATAAAAGTTACCTACTATGCTACATGCATGACCTCACATCAACATCACATGATGTGATTGCTATTTGGTCAATGCACAAATATAAATCAATAAACTATTGCACTTTTATTTATAATCAGAGTAAAACAGTAATCGACCAACACATTTTCCCAAAGCAATGTATGAGATTTTTATACAGTCCAGAGCAGATTGTCATGTAATTTAACTTTTTGACACAGAAATTGCTTAGGTTGAAAATGGGTAGTGAGCAACAATTTCATTTCACGTTATGTATGACATGTGATGCAAATGACTATAAATTCTCCTTGAATCCTTGATAACACTCTGGAAATGGTCCCAGTTCATTACTGGATTTAGCTCTAATTTACCTGATTTAAATGATTTATTTAAATTATTTAAAGAGCTTTTGGAGAAAACCCACGCAGACATGGGGAAAACATGCAAACATCACACAGAAACGACAGTGAAGACTAAGAATCCAACCCAAGGCCTTTTTACTGTGTCAGCACTATTTACTGCCTTACTGGGTTACCTCACATTATCCTAAAAATGTTTCTATTTAAAAGATTAGACAAATAAAGAAAATCAATACAACAAATTATAGCACACTTTTTATTTTCTGCCTCTGTTTAACAGAGCAACCAGGTGCCATTTTTGTTTTGCCATTTCTAGTTAAAAAAACACCCTCCTATAAACACTATGCACTAAAAAGCATAAGAAAAAATACTAAATTCCTATATGAATGGCTCAAAGTACCAAAAAATGAGGCATAATATGTGAAAAATGTATTTACACAAAATAGCTTTACATTTATACATAGTGAATACTAAGCAATGGAATCGGCCTAAAGCTCAGTGTGTGAGAATTCACTCAGGTAATCACACATTCATGACAGGTGTGAGCTGAAGCAAGGAGCTCTGAGCATGTATGGTGTTGCTTTTGGAGTGAAGCTTTTCGAGATTCTGTAGGAAATTGCGTTGCTTTAGTCCCTTCAGTATAACAGAATTCGGTGAGGTTAGGCTCATGCGTGTCCTGCAATTCAACACAATAAAATATGTTTTAAGGATTCTTAACCACAATCTTATACAAATAGAATTTACTGTCATATGGTGGAAAGTAAACCATGCAAATAAAGTAAACAATTAGATTAATAAAACCAATTTCATTCATTATCTCCCGCTTATCCTCTATTAGGGTCACGGTGGGGTTCCCCATGCCCATCCAGGGGAGAACGTCTCGGGCGCTGGGCAGATAGACCCAGGACAGGGCGCCAATCCGTCGCTGGGCATAGACTCACTCACACAGACACACTCTATAGGGGGCAATTTTGAGAATTCAATTAACTTGATCCGGCGGCACGGTGGCTTAGTGGTTAGCACGTTCGCCTCTCAGCGCTAGGGATTCCCGGTTCGAATCCCTATCTGGGTGGAGTTTCCATGTTCTCCCCGTGTCTGCGTGGGTTTCCTCCGGGTTCTCCGGTTTCCTCCCACAGTCCAAAAACATTGATCAAGTTAATTGAAATCTCAAAATTGTCCCATATAGAGTGTGTATGTGTGAGTGAGTGTGTGCCCAGCGATGGATTGGCGCCCTGTCCTGGGTCTATCTGCCCAGCGCCCGAGACGTTCTCCCCTGGATGGGCATGGGGAACTCCACCGCGACCCTAATAGAGGATAAGCGGGAGATAATGAATGAATGAATTAACTTGATCCATGTTTTTGGACTGTGGAAGGAAACCGGAGAACTCGGAGGAAACCCACGCAGACACGGGGAGAACATGGAAACTCCACCCAGATGGGGATTCGAACCAGGAATCCCTAGCGCTGAGAGGCGAACGTGCTAACCACTAAGCCACCGTGCCGCCCTAAAACCAATTTAATTTATTATTTGGATGATATAATTATGGTTTTAAAATATATATCATAATATGTTATTATGAAGAATATAAAGGTTGGAATATAAAGACTATCAGAATATATAATCAAATAAAACTAGAATATAAAGGTTATCAAAAAATTAAACAATTAACTACATATAGGGCGGCACGGTGGCTTAGTGGTTAGTATGCTCGCCTCTCTGCGCTAGGGATTCCCGGTTCGAATCCCAATCTGGGTTGAGTTTTTATGTTCTCCCCGTGTCCGTCTGGGTTTCCTCTGATTCTCCAGTTTCCTTCCACAGTCCAAAAACATGGATTCAAGATAAATTGAAAGCTCTATATTGCCCCATATAGTGTGATTGTTTGTGTGTGTGTGTGTGTGTGTGTGTGTGTGTGTGTGTGTGTGTGTGTGTGTGTGTGTGCCAAGTGATGTACTGGCACCCTGTCCTGGGTGTATCTGCCCAGTTCCCGAAATGTTCTCCCCTGGAGGGGGAAGATAATAAATGAATAACTACCTTTACTTTGTGACT
Source organism: Corydoras maculifer (assembly GCA_019802435.1). Lineage (NCBI taxonomy): Eukaryota > Metazoa > Chordata > Actinopteri > Siluriformes > Callichthyidae > Corydoras > Corydoras maculifer. The sequence continues at coordinate 2,173,057 of JAFMOD010000419.1, read as the reverse complement.
GGGCCCTGGATACATAAATACCCACTATTAATTTCAATTTTTATTAGTAATTTTCAGATTATAAAAAAAGGATTAATATATTGTCCTGTTCGTGTTTTTTTGGAGAGGGGCTTTGTTTGGAGAGGTTTTTGTCGTGTTTCTACCACATATATTTGCCTTCATACAAATTACAGTTAAATTAATGTAATAAAGGTTAAATGTGTCAAATGAGCTTTAGCATAATGAAACCAGTCTTTAAAATTAGTTTTGTTTAGGTAGGTTGTAATTTTAAATGTATAAATTTATGACAATAAGGCACCAACCTTGGGGAATCAATTCCACTGTCCGCTGTGTTGCTTTGATTCTCTCCTGTTTCTCTTAAACACACTTGAGATCGACCACAATGACTCGTGCTTGCACACTGAAGATCATCAGTGTCCTCTGGCTGACTCTTAGTGAAATCCTTCATTTGTGACTGACAATTCCATGAGCTAAACTGCTCGTTTCCTTCATCTACAGACTTTAGCATTGTGTCATTGTCTGAATCCCTCTCACTTGTTTGACAGTAATCAAAGATGCTATTGTCCAGGGTGTCAGTGGGCTCAGAACAGCCTAGACTAGGCTCATTTAAGTTTTCTTCCAAACCAGTTGATTTCTGGCTCTGGCTGCCATCTACTGGCAAGTAGGTCAGACTTGTCTGGTGCTCACTGGGCTGCCACTTATATTCATGCATTCTCTGAGTGGCTCGTATTGAGTCTAAATGAAGAGTTATCGTGTTATCTTCCATGAAAGAGCTGTCCCAATCTCCATCCAAACAGACAGGTTCACGGCAGCGAGCCGTGCCAGAATGTACTAACTCACTGGAATGCTCCACATTAAGACAGAGGGAACTACAGCAATCATCATCATCTTCATCCACTTTCTGGTAAATACGGTGCTCGTCTTCAGTATGAATTTCGCTAGCCTGCCTTAAGTCTCGGCACAATCTATCAGGGTCCACAAGCCGTTGTCTGTCTGCCATGCTGCCAGTTTGCTGGTGAGAGGAGAGAAACTTAGGACTGAGGTCAGGTTCCTCTATATTGTTCGCTAGATGCAGCGACAGTCTGTGTTGAACTGAAGATTGAGGCCATGGCAGAGGTACTTCTGTAGATTGGTATGGATGTGAATTAATGTCCATATCATGCTCCTCAGCAGTATTTTCTTGTAAACCTTTCTGCTTAACATCATTTGCTCCACCATCTTTGAACTGTCTCCCTCTAACCTGGCCTTCCCTCTGTTTGTTTTTGTCTTCTATCCTCAGTGTGCTGTTGTCAGGGTATATTATGCTGTACTCTCTAGTAAGTTCTTTAATGTCTTTATTATATATATTTGAGTCTAAATTTAGCCCCTTTTCATTGAGCTGGTCACAGGATCTGTCCTTCAGAATTTGGGTTTTCTGTTCCTCTTCAGTCACCCCTTTTACACGATGAGGATCCCAGGATTTTGACCTGTGGCCTACTCGCTCTCTGCGACTAGAGGACTTAGCTTCTCGTCTTCGCTGCTCTTTGTGAGTAATCCCTGTATCCCGCATCGACTGAAAGGGATCCTCTATACGTTTCTTGTAAACACATTTCACATCTGGATCCACGGCATTGTTTTGATTTGCTGTTTCATCAGTCACTAATTCAGGTCCAAGTCGAGATGGAATGAGATCATCCCCTTCCACACCTTCCTCATCCTTAGGGGGGCCATCCTTATTTTTCATTCTGTGTTTTTCTTTGACTGAGGTGCTTCTTCTCTTGCTTCGATTAGCATTAGAGGAGGATCTCTTGCCACCAGCTTTAGTTAAATTGTGCCTTTGTTTAGACAGTAGAATTTCTGTTGACATGCCTTTATCAATAGTCAGGGCCTTGGCTACTCGATCGGTTTTCTCCTCTAGCTTCTTCATCAATACTGTATGGCGGACCAGATTATCCACAGTAAGCTCAGGGTTGATTCTTTTGATGATGGCATGCTCCAAATCTCTTGGAAGGTTATTTAGATCATCTTCATCCCTTACTGGCCATTCCTCTGGTGGAAACTGTCCACAAAATGTAGAATATTCCTTTTTTACTTTTAGCTCTTTCTTTCCTGTATTGCGACGGAATAAATTGAGGCCAAACTTACGACCAGGCTTTTCCTTACGAGTAGTGTTTGTAGATTTGCTAATTTCACTAGCCTGATAATCAGCAGCTGTAGATGTTGACTGATGTTGAACAGTGGGTTTATGTTCTTTGGGCCATTTAAGGCCACTTTTTCCAGTGCATTCACTTATGCCGATTGACTGTTCTTGTATAGAAGGAGGAGCAGTTGTCTCAGTTATAAAGCAACTGCAGGACTTGCAGTGGGCCATGATGGGTACTTCACAGGAGGAATCTAGGCAAGTCTCATTGCTCATCAGGTAGGTGATGGGAAGAGAGGAGGGCTGTTCACTATCATTTGACCACCAGGTCTTCTCCTTCACTATGTTGTTGGTAATAAAATAAGTCTGAGGCGTAACAATGAAGTATCCCTCGCCAGTGTGGTATATTTTTCGGTCTTTAATAAGTGCTCCCAGAGCATTGTAGAGGATGTCCTGTGTGGGAATAGTCATTCCTAAACATAAAAAAAACACGACATGATACTTTGAACATCAGAATCAGGTCATTTATAAATATGTGCTGTAACAGGTTACCTGGGTGGGCTTTCGTCATGTGATCAATCAGCGTCTCTTGGTTGACCATGATGTGAGCAATATTCATGTCTGATATGGCTGAGCATAATACTTCAGACAGTGGAATGAACTGTGACTGAGTGATAGGTGACATTTGGACTGGGGACAAGTCACCTAAAAAAAAACATTTTTAAAGTTAGCTGTTTACACTAGGCAGGTTTGGTTTAATAAAATTAAACTCTACATATGCTTGAACTGTTCATATGCTTCATTCTTAACTCTGTTGTGCCCTAATTAAACAAATAAGGTTTATCTTATTTCAAAGTAAATATATGCAGGGCTTTTAGAGAACACATAAAAAAAAAAAACCACAAAATTGTCTACTAAGTATTTTGTATAGATAAATGTTGAAACAAACGAAACATTCTGCAAAAAAAAATCTCTATGCATAGATGAAAAATGTCATATTCTAGACTAAGTGTGGAAGGAACAGTACCAACCAGGAAAAAGAATATCAAATGACACTGGTTAAGCAACATTTTACAGGCTTTGAGTATTTAAGATTACAATATCAGTTTGTAACTGACAATTCAGTATTAAATATCATAGCACAGAATGGCTGGACAAGTAATAACTATAAAATATTTAAAGTTTGTTTAAAAGGTCTAAATATTTAAACACACACACACACAAACACACACTCAAATACACTTTGACTCAGCCTTTAACAGAGTAAATAAACTAATAAAACTGTACCACTTTTTTCAAAAAGGTATAAACAGTATTTAGTCTCTTATGAACGATTCCTTGTGAATGGAGCCTTCAACATTTTTATAGTAATTTACTGCTGTTAACATTCACTATTGTAACAACAGTGAATCTGCCACACTGTACCAATAAATCAACTCTAAGTTATTGTCCAATGTATGCTAAATAATACTAGATATCTTTGCCAATTTAAAGTTATTAAGTTACCAGTTGTATGCTTGTAAAGGAAGACAAACACATTTTTATTCATACAACTGAATAACTGAAAGATCAAAAAGATTTTATAAAGTAAAATTACCAAAATGTGCTGCTGAAGGAAAATTTGAAAGAAAGACAATGGTAAAAGTCATGTGAAATTGTAGCTTCTAACATAACAGGTTCTGAAAGAACGCAAATATAACTTTCCCTTTCTCTAAGGAGTGTTTGTGTAATTGGAAACGTCCACCTGGACATAAGGATCTTTGTCACATTTAACAAGAATACAGCTCTAAGTGCCATAGCAACTGTACAGCATGGAACAAAAGCATGTGCAGGACAGCAAATGGCTGAAAAAAAGTTAGCAGTAACTAATCATAAACAATAGATTTTTTTCATTTGGATCACAAACATTAAATTTCACATTACTGTCAATAGACCAAACTGCACCTAAAATTTTTATACAAATATTTAACTGCTATAAAATCAATTTACAGGATAAAACTATAAAAATGCATATCTGATGATACAGGATACACAGCCTGTTGCTTAGTGTCTTTTCAGTTGTAATAAAATCACAAAAAGCAAAACCAAATAAAGTACAGCACCAGTCAAAGGTCTGGACACTTCTTGCATTGTCTTTTTCCTCCACTTATCATATAGATGGACTTAGTTATCGTAGTTTTTCGATTACAGACTGTTGTACATCTGTGTTCCTTTTTTTTAGTTGCCTGTTGGTTCTCTGTTTACTTTTGGTCAGGACATCACAGAACAGGTATAATTTGGGTGGTGTATTGTTTATTATCAGTTCTGCAGTGACGCTGATGCGGTGAGGGGGTTTTAGTGCAGCAGTGCTGCTGTAGTTTCATTTAAACACCTCAGTGACACTGCTGGGATATTAATAAAGCACCAACCAAATAATACCTGCCTTGTGGGGTCCTGAGCATTAGAGAACAGAGTAAAGCGGACTAACACAATATGTACTGTAGTTCACAAACAGATGGACTACAGTCTTGAATTGTAGAACTACAAAGTCCATCTTTATGATAAGTAGAACTAAAACTATGGTGGCACAAACTTTGACTGATAATGTACATCTAAGCGGTTGGTGCGATGTATCCATGAAGAACGGTAGCTTAGTAGTTAGCACATTCGCCTCTCAGTGCTGGAGATTCCAGGTTCGAATCTCAGTCTAAGTGGAGGTTCCATGTTCTCCTTTTGTCCGCATGGGTTTCCTCTGGGTTCTCCATTTCCTCCCACAGTCTAAAGACATGGATTCAAGGTAAATTAAATGCTCTAAATTGCCCCATATAGTGTGTGTTTGTGTGTGTGAGTGAGTGAGTGTGTGCCCAGCAATAGATTGGCGCACTGTCCTGGGGGATATCAGCCCAGGACCCGAAAAGTTCTCCCCTGGAGGGGCATGGAGAACCCCTACCTGGCCCCATGACCCTAGTAGGGGATTAAGCGAAAGTTAATGAATGAATGAATGTTACAAGTTAGATGTTAATGCAAACCAAACCAGTTTTATCAGTACACTGATACAGACGTATAGATTTTTATACCTCTATTCATACCAAATTAGGGGCCATGGAACAATGCAGGACAGAGAAGAGATTTATTTATATGCTAAAAATACATATATTTTGGGCTCACTTTGGATGTTTTAATTAGAGATTTACATTTATATTTAGCAGATTCAAAGCAACTTACAAGTGAAAGAACAATACATGTCAATGTATCAACAGTTATGGAGTGACTGTTTTAGTATCATTATCCTATCTGGTTTTAATGCCTAGATTTTCCATACTTTTTATAGCAAATGCTTCTGTAAGAGATCTTTTTTTAATTGTTTTTTAAAGAAACTGAATGTTTTAGCATTTCAGACAAACACAGTTAGCTTTTGATTTTTAGAACAGTCCATCCGATTTTACTTTGGTCTGGTGGCTTGTCTATAGTTATAGCCAATAAAGATAATAAAAATTTTTTTAAAAACAGTGCATCTTCAGTTTTAGGACATAATTTCAATTGTAAAGTATAATTCTAGTTCTCAGAAAATCACTCAATGTTGCTGTTACTTCTAAGCACTTATAGTTAAATATAATTATTTAATTATGATTAAATTATTTAATTTAATCAGAAATCTAAAGACATGAGCATGATATGGTCAACAATAATCGCTAAATAGATTAATATGCAGAAATAGATTTTGGTTGGAAATAAACCCAACAGGAAGCTTAATCCTCAGAACCAGTGGAAGTTCCTTTAGCTGTAATTGCACATAACATTTGAATAATTTATGGAGGAAGAAGGTAAATCTGTTCCCACACAACAGTGATGGCTAATCCCCAATGAAAAAAAAACATGATTTTGGTGTAATTAAATCATTATTTTTACAGGATACACTCCTCTTTTCTGAAATCTGTAAGGGGGCAATTTTCACACAAGCAATGAACTGTAGTAATTTACTGTTGCACACACACACACACACGGACCTCCAGACTCTACTCCCCATCATGACCACAAGTATGACTCCTATTAGACTAGTTGCACCAAAAGCAGTTATCACGCTGTGATTTTCTTATAAAAGGTGGATGGTGGTGAGAAAATTCAAGCGCCTGTGCTATAAGGTATTAAATTATTTATTGGCAAGGGTGTTACTAGTCCTAGAAAAAAAAGCTAATTAGTCAAGTAGTTTTATTTATACTGCACTATTTAAATGTGCTGTAAAAATGAGTAAGAAACATTTACTATAGCAAACATACCAATAAATATCTTGATTATTAGATCATAAATTGCTTTATTTTGTTAATATGGACTAAACGATTTGAAGATGTAAGAACTGTGTTGCTGAATAATCTTTGTGGAACTTTATTTAATCTCATGGAAACCCCACCCAGATCGGGATATGCTAACAACTACGTCACTATACCACCCCTTTTGGTATTATATAAAATGCAAGATCACAAGAGATGTTTTTAGTACTTCACTGTACAGTAACATTCTTAATCAGCACTGAAACCTTAACTATGTTCTAATGTTATAAAATAATATAAAATATTAAGACAATATATATTTAAATAACTACAATGATATTAGAAATGTGGGATGAGTTCATGAGACTCATCATGAACTGTTTTCTCTATCCATGAAAAAACATGCTGGAGTTCTATACTTAGAACAGACAGCTATACAACTGTAACATATTAATCAGGATCTGGTTTAAAGGAAAACACTAGCCCTAGATGTGTCAGTTATTACATTATAACCTAATCACAATTATCCATGATAATGACAATTATTTTCTACCTTAATTTTGTCTTAAGATCTAAACAAAATGTACAAATAACTGTTTTAGAAACATAGTCATGCAACAGTGCTTCTAAAATCTGTATTATATGTGTTTTAAACCTTTTACACCTCACAGGTTTTAAACCTTTGTGTCTAGTGTAAATTTAAGGTGTCACAAGTAAACTTATGACCAAATAACCTTTATTTTGATTTGCAATAAATATGTATACAAAATAAAGATTCTTTGGCCATACGTTTACTGTAACAACATAATTTACTCTAACATAAGACATAAAGGCTGGAGAGCAGTACAATAATGAGTGTCTATAGGCTACAGTGAAACATTCCTAGAAAGGTTCCTAGCAAGTTTGTGGCTGCATTTCTGCAAATGGAGTTGGTGATTTGGTCAGGATTAATGGTAATGGTATGCAGGCAGATACTTATACATCATGCAATACCATCAGGGAGGCATAAGACAACAACCCCAAGCATACAGCCAATGTCATTAAGAAATATCTTCAGCGTAAAGAAGAAGTCCTAGAAGTGATGGTATGGCCCCCACAGAACCCTGATCTCAACATCATCGAGTCTGGGATTACATGAAGAGAGAGAAGGATTTGAGAACGCCTACATCTACAAAAGATCTGTAGTTAGTTCTCCAAGATGTTTGGAACAACCTACCAGCTGAGATCCTTTAAAAACTGTGTGCAAGTGAACCTAGAACAATTGTTGCTGTTTTGAAGGCAAAGGGTGGTCACACCAAATATTGATTTGATTTACATTTCTCTTCTGTTCATTCACTGCATTTTGTTAATTGATGAAAATAAACTATTAACGCTGCCATTTTTTAAAGTATGTATGTATGTATGTATGTATGACAATGACAAAAACAGCCCTCCTTATACTTACTTTGATCTTTGTGGCTTAGATTTTTACTAAGCGCATTACATGAGCAACATTGCTCAAAATTGGGTTATAATTATAAACAGTTTTACAATTGAATCAAAATCTAATCCTAATTAGTCACATTTATTAAAGCTTTTTTTAGTAATATATATATATATATATATTAGCTCATTTTTATTTAAACAGTCTTGCAAAACTTCTTTTTAACATTTATTTAACGTTGGGTTGAGCAGCAGCTAGCTTTCATGTCTATTTAATGTGTCTCCTAAGAAACACATGGCATGTTGGTTTTAGGGTTTTTGGGTCAGTTTGATTCAGCAACAGACTGAATCAACATCTTGCTTTAAGATGTCCTGTCCTAATTAAACAAACAGAACTATAAAAAAAAGAACGTTTACGGTACATCCATCCATCATTTTCCGCCTTATCCTCTATTAGGGTCGCGGGGAAGGGGGGAGGTTCCCCATGCCCATCTAGGGGAGAACGTTTCGGGCACTGAGCAGATACACCCAGGACAGGGCGCCAATCTATCGCTGGGCACACACTCACACAGACACACTCTATATGTGGTAATTTGAAGAACTCAATTGACGTTGATCCATGTTTTTGGACTGTGGGAGGAAACCGGAGAACCCGGAGGAAACCCACACGGACACGGGGAGAACATGGAAACTCCACCCAGATGGGGATTCGAACTTGAAACCCCTATCAACGTGCTAACCACTAAGCCACCGTGCCACCCAGTTTACAGTACATTTTGTTTCTTATTTTCAGTGAGTGAACACAGTGTTTAAAATGCAGCACTGTTGTGTCAGAGCCAATCATACCGGCACTACACACACTAACATCACCACTACTTCAGTGGCACCGCATGCACTTAAAATCATCAACTTTCTAAATACTACCTGCTCTGTGGTGGCCCTGTGGGGGCATAAAAGTACATGTACACAGTGAAGGAATCTAACAAAGTGTTCAGAGAAACAGATGGACTACAGTTAGTATTTTTAGAACTGCAATGTATATCTATATTATAATGTAGAAACAAGGAGCTGGTGAGTGTATATACAAGGCAACATCTACAAAAATATTCGAGTGTGTGTTTGATAACTGCTAAATACAATTCTTGAAATACTTTTCTGATCCTATGGGTATACACGGTTTATTTTTGAAAAGGGTTAAAATAAGAAATCTCATGCCTCCTGCCCCAATAAAAAAAAAAAGAATTTTAATCCACCCAGGCAGGAAGAGGCATAGGTAGGGGCTCTGAGTGCAGGAATCACAACTAATTGCTCAAACTCATCCATCTGCTTGCCGTCAAGGTTTGTTTAAGTGACGGATAAAGAATATGGGGTTTCACTAAAGAAAACCGGTGGAGTCGAGTAAGCACCACACACAGCTGCTTGTGGTAGACTGTGGTTTGGTGTTTGATTACCACAAGAAAACATACCACTAGAAATCAGCTTGGAAACCAAATGCAGAATACTCCCAGCACTTGGTATCCAAAGCCCCCCTGAGGTTCAAACATCAGTACAACTTTCTAGTTGTTCTCTCATTTGAATCATCATGTTTTTTCAGTATATGGTGACAGGCGAACATAGATATGATACTGCACATGCAGTCACATTTACAATCTACTGTAAATCAACAGAAATGTGCTGGGATATTAGGTCTTTGCAACCAACTCAGGGAATGTCAGGAAAACCATAAGATTCACTTAGAAACAATCTTTACAAACTATGGGCTTCAATAGTGTATAAGATGAAAAAAAGTGACCTTTGCTGGCTGATTAACCTTCAATGTGTCAGCACCAAAGAACATTTCACTCTGGATACAATTATTCTGCATAAAGCCTGGTTATGGTTAAAATGCTAAAATATAGGAAGCTGTGGAGCACCCTGATGAATGACCTCTCAATTCTGTATGTGGCATTTACAAAACAAAGATCAGGGGTCAAGCAATCTGACTCCCAAACAACCAATGAGGTTGATGATGGTATTGACAAGCAAAGACTATAATTATGCTTTGACTAGTGTACACTTTCACTGTATATTTTTAGTTTGTCTATGTAAATTCTAAAAGAAGAATTTCATAAATGTACTAAACAAGAACAACTTAAACCACATTTCTGACAGTCTTAAGGTTAATATGTGGACAAATGTGATCTATATTACTAGCCATGCCATAACAAGTCTGTATGGCAGTGTGGAACATTTTATCAGTTGGATAGTGCTGCCTGCTCTAAACCACTCAATAATGCAGGGGGCCCAGACAACCATTGTGAATGCAGGCTCAAATTTCAGCCAGAGTGCACACCCGGTCTTGATGAGACTGTATTTCTTTTCACTGCATTAAAGCATGTAAAAACATTGGATTCCAGCAGTTCTAGACAGTATGTGCAGTCCACATCACTTTATTAGCAGTGACTTATATTTTAAAGTCAATGGTTTCAGAAAATAGACATGCACTTGAGTTTTAACTGTATTAAACAAAACCATATTTTTAGAACCACTAAGCCAATTGATCAAGCTTTACTAGAGCTAGAGATCACTTTAACATCTTTAAGTATAACATTTCAGAGGGAGGAATGAATTTTTGAAGGCAGTTATGAGAAAAAAAAACTAAAACCTGTTTAAGATGAACTGAGTCAAAATGTAACTAGAAAATCTTAAAACCACACATTCAGATTTCTCTATAAAAATTTCCATCATTTTATTTATTTCATGCATATGGTGAGCAGGGAAAAAAATAGCTGATTTAATCCTCACATTCACTGATGGGTAATTATGGACAAGCAGTGATTAAAATGTATTGATTAAACACAGGTTTAATCAGACTTTGCAACAGTATTACAGGCATGTGTCCTAGCAAGCAGAACAAAAAATGAAATTCTATTTTCACTGAAGCAAAGTGTTCCATTTCCTTTTGATAAGCTCTCTCACAATATTTGAGCCCAAATGTCCAGTCTTTTTGCAGTAGATATATTCCAGTGTGCAGACTATATATGAATGTGAGGAGACTATAAACCAGCCATGTTGGCAGATACTGAACAAGACAGGATTCAGCACAGTGGACCGACATAAATAGGTAGTAAATTACAGTGACATTAGGACTGAGCTCTAGCATCACAACAGCTTTTTTTTTGTCTGACCTGAAGATATAAAAGCACAAAGGTGTCCAAGTGTGCCATGGTAATTCAGCACAGCTTCCTACTCATTGCATTCAAACCCATTGTGTGGTCTTAGGCTTTAAATTCCCCAGCTTTATGTTCTGCCTCCACACAGAACACACTGTTTCTGCTGACCTACACCAACCAAGGGCCTGACAGCAGGAGCAAATGGGTGATCTCACACAGAGTTGGTGTCTTTGTATGGGTGAGCCAGCAACAGAGACCATGTGTTGGGGCCACCACCACACTGTCACCCGTAGATCTGCCACCTCAACATATGTCAAACATAAACAAAGTAAATGCCTGCCGTTGTGCAGTTTCTCCCATCCAGAATCACCACATTTTACATTTGCAGAGTTTAAGTCAAATATGATTGCAAAGTCTACAGCCTGTCTATGTGTGTGTTGGGGGGGGGGGGGCAGAACAGGATCTTACAGGCTGCTCTCCACCTAACGTTTTCCGTCATCTGGAAATAATACAGTAATGCTGCACAAACAAGGATATCCATGTTGCAGCCATGTTGGGGTTTCTGGGGTCGCTGCTGATGAGATTTAAGGCCAATGTGCTTTTATATGCAGATATTAACCGAAAATCTAATACAAGCAGGGTTGCTAAAATCTAGAATTTAATATGTACATTATCTATACAATAAATTTGTGATTTTATTTTTACTGTCAGACCAAATATAAAATACAGATATAAATAACATTTTAACCATTGGAAGTTACGTTTTATGTGCATGCAAATAGGATGCAATCTTCTGCCATTATCAGAGACTAAAATGCTCAATAATCATATAATTTCCATATTTACATTACGTTTTGATGCAATTTTGTCTTAGAATTCATAATTTAAGCAATCGCTGCCTTTCACTAACAATCTTTGACGTTTTACTGATTTACATATTTAACAATAATTTCTGAAGAAAACGTACATTTGGACGCTGCAGCCTTCCTTGTGTGATTTACTATCCTATTAATAATGTAGTAGCAACCGAATTGGATCTGAAGAAGACTAAAATGTCTCACTAGTTTGTTTCTAAAATCAGTGAATCCATATGCTGAATTGTATTTCCTTAATCAGGTTTTTGTTCGATCGTTTGATTGAAGGGTATGTTATCTATGAGACGACACACAGTCTGCCGTGATAACGTGGTAAACGATTGTGCTTTATGTGGTGATATGTGTCTCTCTCTCGTGATGTGGACCTGGACCTACCCACAGCTCTGATGGTGAATCCTCTGGGTGACCTGAGTGCTCTGCGCATCCACGCTTCTCTCAGCACCTCCAAATTACTGCCACTCCCTTGAATAAGCAGCACACAATTCTCCATCCAGCCCTGAAAATAAACTTCAGACACTGCTTTGACGAGCCTTTTATTCCAAAAGCTGCGCAGATTCTGAGACCTGAAATCGAGAAAAACATCTCGTCCTCTTGTGGGAGGAACCGAGTCTTCGTCGTCGCATCGGAGCACCACGGCGAGAGCGGCGGCCGACAGCCGAACCACCCGCTGCTGCTGCTGCTGCTGCTGCTGCTGAGACATGCCGCTGCTGCTCTCCTCCAGCCAACGTCCTCTTCAAACGCGCACACTTCCAAAACGCCTCAAAACTGTTTCAAAAAACAGACTCTGACGGAGTCACATCATGCGGACATATCCAGCTCTCCGCCTGCTTTCTGCCCGTGAGAGCGCCTGCCTGCCTGCCTGCCTGCCTACACCGCTTTCGCTCCCAGGGAAACCGGTGCAACTGACGTATGAGAGGGAGGAGCCTATTCATCAGCACAACCAATAGAACCTTACTAACTGCTCCGCTTTCAACCTGTGTGTTTCAGGTGGCTTTCTCTCGCTTTCTCTCCCTCCATATTCACCCATTGGTCACTTTATTGGGGACACCTCCTTGTTTCTACACACGTCGTTCATTTTTTTAGCTCGACTTTAAATAAAACTGCATTTTGTTTGTTCTAAAATTACAGACTGTACTCCTTTTGTTTCTCTGTATACATCATTAGTCCCCATTATTCAGTTCTCTAATAGTCAGAACCATCACAGCACCCATCCATTATCTTCCGCTTTATCCTACATTAGGGTCGCGGGGTGGGGGGGGGGTTCCCCATGACCAACCAAGGGAGAACGTTTCGGGCGCTGGGCAGATACACTCAGGACAGGGCGCCAATCTATCGCTGGGCACACACTCACACACACATACACACTCTATACGGGGTAATTTGGAGAACTCAATTGACTTGATCCATGTTTTTTGGACTGGGAGAGGAAACCGGAGAACCCGGAAGAAACCCACGCGGACACAGGTAGAACATGGAAACTCCACCCAGATGGGGATTCGAATCGGGAATTCCTAGCGCTGAGAGGCTAACGTTCTAACCATTAAGCCACCATGCTGCCCCCCCCCTCTCTCTCTCTCTCTATATATATATATATATATATACTGTGTGTGTGTATATATATATATATATATATATATATATATATATATATATATATATATATTCACCCATTGGTCACTTTATTGGGGACACCTCCTTGTTTCTACACACATCTTTCATTTTTTAGCTCCACTTTAAATAAAACAGAATATGGTTTGTTCTACAATTACAGATTGTACTTCTTTTGTTTCTCTGCATACATCATTAGTCCCCATTACTCTGTTCTCTAATAGTCAGAACCATCACAGCACCACCACAGATATTAAAGGTAAACAGGTTGTAAATAGGGACGATCTGGTGGCTTGGTGGTTAGCACGTCCACCTTTTAGAGGATCGAGGTGGTTCGAATCCCGATCTGGGTGACGTTTTCATGGTGGCCTATGTTTGTGTGGGTTTTCTCCCGGTTCTCTGGTTTCCTCCCTCCCAAGGTTCAGAAATATAAATTCAAGGTGAATTGGCCTCATAGTCATTAGTTCCTCCCTGTATGGGCATGTGACTCCCCACCCCCCCACCCCCGTGACCCTAGTAGAGGATTAAGTGGAAGATAATGAGATGGGATAAAGTTTTAAATAGGTTGGTGAATGATTATCAGTATTTTGAACACTGTGTTCACCTACTGTGCATTCTATTGGACACATAGTTATCTTCAATTTCTTCATAAGTACTTACAGTATGTTGCTTACAGAATGCTGGTAGCCAGACATTTTAAGATGCTGGATTATTCTCAATACATCAGTTTCACCAATGTTATAAAATACTACAGTAGCATTGTTGTGTCAGATATATTCATCCCATACTGAAATAACACCTGATTGGTGGTCCTGTAGTTTTTAGAACAGAGAAAATGCTATTGGTGGTAATGGTAATGGTAATGGCAATTACTTTCCTGTAATTTATATTTAGGTGCATTTGAGTATTAAGCATGGTGTTGGAAGGAACACTAAAGGCCAAATTTAAGTGTTAACTGAAAAGAAAGGATTGTTAACTTTATGCAATAACAGCTTCTAGTGCTTAAAAAGCACATCAGAAGCTTGTTTCAGTCCAGGGTTATATTTTATGTATTGAATTTTTGACTAAGCAGTTTATAGAGTGGTGAATACTTTACCTGAAATGTAAAGATTATTAAATCCCTTTATTAAGTACAGATGACAACAAATACAGACTTTTGTTATAAAATCTCTCTTTCTCTCATTATTAGTTAATGGTGGGCACATGTTTAAGCTCCAGGTTGTAAAGCGGATCAAAGACACTGTTCACCACTCCTTGTTAAATGTTTATGGTGTGTGCTGATGTGGAAGCACTTATAGGCTAAAGTACCACTAAACTTTTTAGGGAAAAAATCTACATTCTACCTTGTGATCTACTTAAGTGGTAATAAAGCTCATATGCTCATTGATTAAGCAAATTTCTATTAAAAATCTTTTGATTAAAAAAACAACCATTATTGCTATTGTTAAACTGGTTTTTATTGTAATTAGCTCAATTGACTTTAGTAAAGTAAATGCACAATTGTTTTATGTAATAAAAAAAATACAGGGCAACACTGTGTTAAAATGCTTTTTTCAGCTTTCATTAAACACATAGCCACACATTGCACTGGTCATTTTTAGTACCCTCTTGGAATGCCCACAAGAAGAGAATACATTATGATGTAGTGTTTATTAATTACTATATATATATATATATATATATATATATATATATATATATATATATATATATATATATATATATATATATATATATATATATATATATATATAAATGTTTTGTAGCCCTAACGTATTCTTCACACAGGTTCCTCTCAAAGTCCTGACTGATAAACAACTTTACACACAATCACATAAGCACAATGGGCCACTGGAACTCCATGGATGCTTCAACTACACCGCAATTTGCATCTATGTGAGACGGTTGTATGGCTGCAGTTCTCATGTACATTTGAGTGCCGTAGGGGAAACATCATGAATAGAGAAGGTGAGGATACCAGGGCTGCACAAACATGGTAGGGTGCAGGTGCACAAGATAACATCTGCTTTAATAGAGTTGCCAGCGTAAGCAAGCTAATCTTATCCTTGCAAAACAGAAGCAAATACCAGATAATTTAATTTCCCACAATGTTAGGAAAGTTCGGTGAAAATGTTAAAAAAGCAGACTGCAGTGATTTTTCACAAGTAGTTTATAATAATTAAAAGAAGACAAGACCAGTGCTTTTTGTACACATGCTAAAACAGAGTGGCTTAATATAGAGTATAACTTTGTTCTTTATTTTATGTCAGCATGAAAAGCAGATAACATTGAACAAAACTGGTATACAGCTTTAAGAATGCATGGAAAATATTATCTACAGCATTTCAGCATTTAATATACCATTTCACAGTAATTAATAGTGAAATTAAAATGAAGACCCATACACAATAGTAAACAAGCTTTCGACCAACATATTTTCAGTGAGTTTCATTATATATACTATTATATATATCATCAAACATGTTTCAGAGGTTAGTCAAAATGCAAGTATCCTGCTGATCCGTCTGACCCTGCGCCAGAGTGACTAAAAGCATGCAGGAAATGCCTCGGCAAGACTTCCTTTTCTGTTGTAGCTATTTGCACTTCAGTGAAAAAATAACCTCAAGGTGAATGCAGAAGCTGGACAAAAAAATCTTAGACATCTTAGATCTACTGAGTTTGGACAAGGATCTGGAGAAAAAGTAATAAGGGGAAGACAAATGTCCAGAGTTAGACTTTCCTTTCGATTTCGTATTAATTGTTTGCTTAGTATTCCTTTGTTGTATTTAAAAATTCAGAGACAGCTTCTCAATACCTACACTAACTATTTCCATACTATGGCGATAAAAGAATAAAGAAAATATCCTGCATTTTGCATGCATGAGAATGTGCCTGAAGAGTTTTTCCATAGAGAACACTTTTGTTTTAAAATCCATGGCTTGTTGCAATTTTAGGCCTAATTTGGGGTCTGACTGCACACATTGAAGCACCCAAGACAACAGACTGTGATAATTACAGTAATTTGTCTATCTCATAAAAATAATATACTGTTAATCACCTCTACCAATTTACGGTAGTTACCCACAAGTTAACAAGTTAATGTATTTCAGAGCTTTATTCAAATACATTATCTTGGCTTATTTCATATCATGTCAGCAGAAGTGCTGCCAGTATTACAAGCTTGCAGAGCAGGTCTACAGATGCACATGGGTTAGTCCTGAAGACTGTGCAGGGGTGTGACGCTCCCAATGGGATGTGCCCAGGGGGCAAGTAAAAACAACTGCACAGGTTTCTCACACTGTAACCCTGTATTCCCTGGCCTCATAGTCAGGAAACAGGATAATTTCCTCAACAACCTTACCACTTTCTTTGGTCCTGGGGCTGTTGAGCTATAGAAAAGTTGCACATAAGGAGCCTTTAGACACCAGGGTCCTGGCTGGTGATAAGAAAGGCATGACTAACATCAACTATCTAAGGATGTTCTCATGTGTCACTGACATCGAGCAACAAACATCTCATTAGCGGGTGGTTTTTAAGGCAGTAATATGTAATTTGTAAACCAAGAGAGCACATTATATTTAATATTATTCATTAATTCTAAGCTGTTTCTTCTAATTAGTA
The DNA here is from genome assembly GCA_019802435.1 of Corydoras maculifer. Lineage (NCBI taxonomy): Eukaryota > Metazoa > Chordata > Actinopteri > Siluriformes > Callichthyidae > Corydoras > Corydoras maculifer. The sequence goes on along the minus strand of JAFMOD010000419.1, from coordinate 2,156,013 downwards.
TCATACAGGGTGGAGACTATTCCAGCTCTCTTTGGGTGAAAGTTGGGTAAAAGTTGGGTATTGGCAGGTTGCTAGTTCATTTACAGGGTAGTCCCACAAACCCATTGCTAAAGTTTAGTATTTTTTGTTTAAGTAACATAAGTATTTAAACCAAGGGAGCCCACATAGACCTAGAGCTCACATTTTAAAAACACTTCACTTTTCTTTTTTTTTATTTATTTTTTTTAAAGTGCTATTTACCTACATAATTGTTGTTTGGGTTATGAATAATATATTTATATACAATGTTTTTTGAATGTAATATAAGTCAAGGAGGGGAACAAATTATGTCATTACTTTTAATTATCTATCATTACTGCTGTTGGCTGTAATTCTGCACATCTTTCTACAGTACTCTTACAAAATAGAAAAAAAAAATTCATAATTCACTGCATTTGTTTGAAGTGCTATTTTGACATAGCAGGTAACTAATTGAGGCATCAACTGAAAGGGACAACTCAAAAAACAAAAGTGAGGAGTTGAACTGGTGAAGAATGTGGAGAAACAGGTGTTAATTTTGGCCATTTTTTGGAGCAAAGGGATGGTAAATGCTGCACATTTTTGTTATAGCGCCTTTTTCTGAAATAGTGAAAGGAAAAGGTCTATTTCTTTGATTACATTCGAAAAGAGAAACAACACATAAAGAAGTGCAGCAAATAATAAGATGCTCAGCTAATATTATCTCAAATCTCAAAAGTGTCTTAATTAAAACCTAAAAGACGCAGAAGCTCTTGAACCTTCTTGAAACTCTATAAAGTAACTGAACAATATTCCTCTTTTAGTGAAGTGGAAATAATATTCAAATAAAATATTTAATTACTTAAGTATTTACATATACATATTTGCTTTGTCCCCAATGTTTTAAATTTTTGTTAGAAAGCTTCTGTTTTTTTCTTATCTCATATGATTGTGGTTACAAATTAGACGCAGAGTACAAATGTCAGTTCAGGGGTTACACTGGGTGTGTGGTCTGAGTTTAGAAAGCAAGATACGTTGTAAATGGGAAGAGAGACCGAAATCCAAAACAGACACAAATCAGTCCCAGAGATCAGGGGGTTAAAAGGTCTTAGGGTGGACAAAAGAGACGTGTTAGCTTTATTCCGTACGGAAAAGCACACAATAGCTGGAAAGACACTAGGAACAACCTACAGCTAAACAATGCTTAGAAACTGCAAAATGAGAATTTGTCATCACAAAGATTAATCTGTTAATGTGTATTTCTGTGTAGTCCTATCATTGTGCAGTGCTGTCTTTCTGTAAACTTGAGAACCTTTCTTTCTTTCTGTTCAAAAGAACTTGTTTTGTGCCATCAAAACAACATGGGAACCTAATCTCTCCTAAAGCTGCCTCAAAAGAAGCACCAGCTTCCTACCTAGGGAACGAAGAGAATGGGAAAAATGCTATGCCTATGTTAAATGAGCCGGTTGTACTGTGACTCTTTAATGTGTGCAAGCTTTTCAGGATAGTGAAAAAATGGAGACACAAAAGGCCTCTTTTTCAGAGGGAGAAAGTGCTTTGCTGTCGACACTCTCGTTCACAACGCTCATTCAGCATCTGCTGCACTTAGCAACACTTGTGCACTCTGTATTGTATTATTCACATGCTTTTGAGACACTGATTGTGAGTTTATGTGTTTAATACAATAGCTAATTACTGCCACTGGTTTTGTACAGATATTAAGATGACAGGGTAGCATATTAGATCAAGATCTAAAGGATTAAGAATTCAACAAGTGAGCAATGGGATTTGAAAGGTAGCTTTGAGTAGTTCTGTATGTTGTACGCCATCTCTCTTAAAAACGGAAAAGAAATTATGTGTCACCAAATGCAGGAAGCCTCATGTACAAAGCCAGATATCCAGCTGAGTCCTGTTTAGGGCAACGGAAAATACATTTCCTTAGTGTAGCTTAACTGAGCAGGAAACTCATTTACATCACTCCCCCTTTTTAAGCACATGTTGAAATTTTTGGTCAAATAGTTGAAGGTACTTGTACTTGGCTCATATCGCCGCTCCACTTCATTTCAAAGAGAAACATTACAGTCTTAATTCCCCTAAATTTTACAGCTTTAACTTCAGCATATTCCTTATAGATCCAATCAATGACTTCTAAACTTTTTTGGCCTCTGAAGTCTACAAGAGTAACACTGTGTTGACACCCATATGTTTCAGTATTAACCAACTAATGAGATCAAATTGTATTATATTGGTCAGCAAAACCAAATAAGGACTTTTCTTGCATGAGTAACATTTATATTGAGTATTGATTTTTTTAATGTACAAAACACACTAACATTTCACCACTCACTTTGAGGGTCACTGCAGAGCTTCATCCACCACCAAAATGGTATTTTTGGACATGAGCCTTACAGAATTAAGTAAGGCAATAAGTACAATGTAGATGTAGCTATCAAAGTTGCTGTAGTTACTATATATTGTCTCAATAGGTTTCTGTGTTTCTGACCTCCAGTGGACTGGCAACCTGACTAGGACTTTCCATTCAATCAGCACAGGTATAAAACTCATTAAAAAAATGAGTAGTTCAGGTCCTTAAATCTGATTGGCTGAGCTGTTTGTCCAGTTGTGACACTAATAAACACCTTTGATCACTTCACATTTGTATCAATGCGTGATATACAATAAATGAATGAAAATCATGAACCATACATGGAAATACAGATTAATTTTAACAGCGAGACGATTCACGATTAGCAGTAAGCCCGCAAGGCCCAAAAAGACAAGGTTTATTGGCATTGAACTCTATTGGTCCACACTGAGCCCCATTAACAACATGTCCAAAGCAATTAACTTTATAATTTTAAGTTAATTTAATGATACAAAAACCTTGATCAAGATATCAGTAATCAATCTGGTCTGTTGTTCAGTATGTTAACCATTGGTCCTCAATGCCTTACATTGCCAATGATGTTTTTATGAACATACACAAGACACAAGCTCCTGCAGAAATCTGCACACTGGTGCACACAAAGTTTTCATAGCTGCAAGGGGTTGCACTAAATGAGATGGTTTTTTCAGTCAGAGAGGTTGCTTTGTGGGTGCCTTTTCTGTTTTGGGTATGTTTGCAATAAAAAAAAGATTTGTTAAAACTTCTTCCACCACAGAAAACTCTAAAAGACTAAAAATACAGGAAGCCGTGGACGTTTTATTATCTCAGACATTAAGTATTTCTGCTCCGTCAACACACATTTTATTCTCTTAAAAGTACTGAGGTCTGTAATTAGAAGGACGCTGGCTTGCAGCAACTATAGGGAAGCAGTTCCAGAGCATTTGTTACTACAAGCACAAGCTCAAACTGATCTCATCTCCACCATAAAATAGAAAAACACACCCACTACTCCTCCCACAAAATACCAGTGACAGGAATATCTCACAATGATGAACATCAACACAGATTGAAGTTTTGTAGTGTGATGATAAATGTGAAGCATTTGTCAAAAACAGACACAGAAAAAAAATGATATGAACATGTTTAAACGTGATGGAAGATGTCATCCAAGCTTCCTGTGTTTGTTATACACTGCAGCTGGGGGGGCACATTTTTAAAAAAGTCTCATGAATAACAATATTTGATGTTAAAGGATTTATAAATATTAATTTTAGTATCATTCATCTGAAGTTAATGCAACCAGCATAACCGAATGATAGTGATCCGTCAGTTTCGACTTCATGCCACATGGTGGTAATGTATCATTGAATGAAATTACTTTCTGATGCTCATCAGCCTGTAAACTGTGCAACCATCTGCTAAGTGTCTAAATTCCATCACTAACGTGTGCTGTTACCACAATGTACACTGATGCCCATATTTCATTTGCTAATGTTCACAGGAAAAGCCTGATGCCTAATGTAAAGTGTTTCACGGATGGATAAGACCAAAACAGAGTTTTGGATCAAATTAGAGGTTTTATGTTTGGAAAGAGAAATATAGTGCAAAACATAAATCACCTTTAAATATAAAAAAAAAAAACTAGGTCAAAATGGTGATCTAAGTTCCAACAGACACCAGGAAGGTCTAAAGGAGAATATTGGGTAATATGTTCAAAAAACACATTTTAAAAATTGGCCAAAAAGCCAGTTAATGACCTGAAAAAGATAAGTCACCCATCAAAGAACAGAAAAAAAGAATCAAGTTAATGTTTCAGAAAGGTCATGTTCCAGTCCTGACCTTAAACCTAAAGTAAACAGTTCATGTGGAGAAACCCACCATCTTGAAGGTACAAAATAAAGAATTTGAACTCCTGCATGCTGAATAAAAAGACGGATGAAAAGTTTCCAACAATGTTTAGCTTCAGTTATTGCTGCATATTAAGACAAATTAAAACACTTAAAGCTTAACATACTTCTTTCATTCCCATGTAATACTGGATCTGTAAAAAAGATACTAAATTATAATATTCATATTTGTTTCAATAAAATTTCAGTTCATATTCTTGCAGAACTCATTTCATCATGTATTTTTCCCTAATCCTATACTAGGGTTTTGGGGAAGAGTTTGCCATGCCATGACAGTAGACCGATTAATGGTTAGGCACACAACATAGGTGCAATTTAGAGCAATTCATGGTTATGCCAATTCTATCCATGTTTTTGGACTGCGAGTTGAAACTAGAAAACCCAGATAAAATCCACATGGAAACACAGATAAAACATAAAAACTCCACCCAGATTGGAATTTGAACTTGTGAGCCACCGTGCTGCCCTTCATGCACAAAAATTACTTTCACTTTATGGTTGCTTATGAGAGTAGCTTTTGCAATAGCCTTTTAAATTTCCCATTTACTACAGACAACCAACAGTCAGTACTTTATTTTTTTAAAAGATAGATACAATACATTTTCAAAATGTGATTTTTTTGTCTTTGTCTTTTTGTATTAAATAGCAAATGTCAACCAGAAAGGAAAGTTTGTCAACAAACTTTGAAGTTGGCTTGGAAGTGCTGACCGCTGCTGCAAAAGAAAACTAAAAATAAAAAAAAATAAAAAAACTACCAAAAAAAGACTCATTCATTCATTCATTAATTCATTATCTTCCGCTTTATCTTATATTAGGGTCGTGGGGGGGTTCCCCATGCCCATTCAGGGGAGAATGTTTTGGGCGCTGGGCAGATACACCTAGGACAGGGTGCCATTCTATCGCTGGGCACACACTCACTCACACAGACACGCACACATACACACTCTATATGGGGCAATTTGGAGAATTCAATTCACCTTGATCCATGTTTTTGAACTGTGGGAGGAAACCGGAGAACCCGGAGGAAACCCACGCGGACACGGGGAGAACATGGAAACAACCGAAAAAAAACCCCAGAGAAAACAACTTAAAGAAACTAAAATCTTTTTTTTTAAATGCTAACTATGCTAATGTGGAGAACATGCCAAATTTCCAAATGTTGACAGTGGCTAACCAAAAGGATAAGCAAAAAGAGTTAAAAGGAAAAATTTTTTAAAAAGGAAATAAAAACCTGTCAATTTGTTGGAAATTCAAAAAAATGCTAACTATGCTAATGTGGAGAACATGCCAAACTTCCAAAGGTTGACAGTGGCTAACCAAAAGGATAAGCAAAAAGACTTAAAAGGAAGAAAATGAAAAAGAAAAGAAATAAAAACCTTTAAAGTTGTTGGAAATTCAAAAAATGCTAACATGCTAATGTGGAGAACATGCCAAATTTCCAAATCTCAACAAAAGCTCAACAAAAGAATGAACAACAAAAGAAAGAAAAACCTGTAAAACTGAGTGAAAGTCAACAAAAACATTTCTTTTCCTTAAGTCATCCAATAATCTTAACAGCCTACATATAAATAAACTACACACAGATAAAAAAAATCAATTACCTAAAACCCTTAATAAAGTTTAAACCAAATAAGTATATTTCATTAAATAACCAAATAGTTTACCCCATCAGTCTGTTTAAAAAATATATACCACAAATAGCTGTACACTATTAAAACCACATTGACTACAAGCAGGCATTTGTCATATATCCTTTCATTCATTATCTCCCGCTTTATCCTCTATTAGGGTCGCGGTGGGGTTCCCCATGCCCATCCAGGGGAGAACGTCTCGGGCGCTAGGCAGATACACCCAGGACAGGGCGCCAATCCATCGCTGGGCACACAATCACTCCATCCAGATGGGGATTCGAACCGGGAATCCCTAGCGCTGAGAGGCAAACGTGCTAACCACTACGCCACCGTGCCGCTAAATTAATAATGTAATTTAACAATTTGTAAGTTACTTGGGATAAAAGCTAAATGTTCTGTAGCATTCCGGAAGTTAAAGAGGACTACAGACAGGTGTAGTCTATATAACTGCGAAGAAGATTTTTAAACTAATGTTATACATCACAAATTTTAATTTCAGAAGGACTGACATCTGAGACCAGTTATATTAAACTCTTTTATAGTATTCTCTGGTGCTGCAGACACACAGGACAAGTTAACACAATCAAACCACAGGTGAGATCCGTTACCTCACCTACTTCTCCGTCTTCACCTTTAAAGATTGGCATTCAACTGCACCGTCAACAACAAGCTTATTAAAAGTTCAGTTCAGTAATGCTCATGTCACTTACTGCTGCTAAAAGCACTATTGAGTTTTTCCAACATCTTTCCAAATTTTAACCAATTTTTTCACAAAAATGTGTTTTCACTACAACTTTGTTATTCCAAATTCTTCAAATGAAGTTCATTGGAATTTACCTTTTTTTTATGAAAATGACACCTTACCGTCTCATGAAGGAAAATGGTACTAAAATGTTCAAACGAGATTTTATTTTCTTTCTTTTTACACAAAACAACCTTTATAGTACATTCAGAATAGAAAAATAATATGCACTTGGTTGCTTGTTCTTGTTATTACTAATTTCGGCTCTTTGTATTTGTTACAATTCCCCTGCAATAGATGATCCCTACCGAAGACAACTGACCAAAAACAACAACTGAAAAGCAGGAAAACTGCTTAAGTTCAGGTTGATTGTTCATTAGTATGAACTCTCATTCTGGTGTATTCATTTTCAGACTCTGCTAGAAATGTACAGAACAAAAACCACTCTGCAGCAGTGTTTGAAATGATAACAGAGTGGCCTTGTCTATAGAATAACATGTAGATCACATAAATAACCATTACAATTATGCAAATATGCATGCGTTTGGTTAGATGCATACAAAGAAACAAGGCAGCAGTCCTTTTGAATGAAGAGCTTAGATAAGCTGAGTGAGTAAAAGAAAGATCACTGATGTGTGGCATTATTTCAAACACATCTGTTTCCATATGGACATTTACAGAACTCTTCCAGTTCTTTATTATACATACATTATTGCTAATTAAGTAAAAAAAAACAAAAAAAAAACAGTCAAACACAAATTATTTGTGCTAAAAAATCCTGGCAACTTGGAACTTTTTAGCAGAAAAGATCATTCTGTTAAATCCATTACATAAACAAAATTTAAATATCAAATATACTACACAAATCTTCTGAATTGTAAAGACCATAATTGAACTATTTATTTCAGAAGATTCAACTTATTGACTTTCTTTAATTATTTCCTATGACTTAAAATGACGTACACTGCAATAGGAAAATAAAAATAATGAACTAAACAAATAGCTTTTAAGATTAGTGCTTATTATTTACAGCTAGAAACACAGGATAAACTCAGACAGCTGGGTATGTACATCAATCATCAGCACCATTAGACTGAGCTTTCTGATCACCTTGTGACTGATCATCCTGCATGAAAAAAGACAAACAAACCAAAGCATTAGGTTATAAAACTGAACTGAAGATAACAAGGAACTATAAGAAATTAGAATTGAGATGTACGTACTTCAGAGAGGACATTCTGCACGTCTTTCATCAATGTGAGGAGACTGGTGAGTGTGCTGTTTAGCTGCTGCTGGTAGCTGCCCTTCTGCTGCTCGCAGCCTTTTAGGCTCGTCTCAGTCTCTTTCAGAGTGGCTTTCACTTGCTCCAGTTCTTTCATCAGACTGCGGTTCACCGACTCCAGCTCCGATATGTGTTTAGCATCCTCATCTAAAACACAGCAGTGCATCAGATACATCAGTATAATAGATGTGCCATTTTGTTAAGACCTCTTCTCAAATGCCCTGGAGGGTCTGTGACAGGCCTGACCAGTTTAGTATTGTTAAAATTACTACAAGGAAACTATATTATCAAAAGAACCATTTCAGTGACAAAAAAAATCTAATAGTAACAAATAAAATATTTTATCATCATTATAAAATCACTCTAACAACATTTCTTTTAGAAAGATTTCAAGTCACAAGCCAGCAGAACATAGAGACTTCTTGAAAAGTCAATAAAACTGAATTTAAAAAAATCTGATATCTGGATACAAAGGTTTAAGACAATCAAACAATATAGGTTCATTAAAAATGCATACACTGCATCTTCTTTTAAAATATTGGTCAAACAATGTTTCACTAAAGGCATATTACATTTTCCTTTTTTTTTCATTTGCTTTAAGATGATAACTTATTTATATAACAATATTACTGCTTGTTTTGTTTTTCAGACCCTATGGAGTAATGATAATCAGTTTAGTATATTTGAAATTAGGAGTAGTTAAACAAAGGCTTCAAAAGTCCATCCAGACCTGAAAGCTTTGCTAAGTTTGGCCCTGATTATGTCCTTGAAATTCAACAACAAGTTATGATGACAACGAGTAGAGTTAGGGTTAGGGATGGGTATAGTCAGCGTATAGCCAACAGTGTTGTGTGGCTTTGCACAAAAAGGTTTATACACTTTACATATAAAAACTGAGCTACAATTAAGAGACTTTTATAAACTGCACAATTGGTGAGGAGAACCCCAACTCAAAATATCTTAATATACAAATATTTTATTATTTGAATAAAATCTACTTATTTTAAATAGTTCCTGCTTTGTTAAGGCTGAATCCAGAGTAGGATGTCTAAATGATTTTCTTAGCATCTTAATGTAACAAAACAATTATTTTAAATAATATTGGACAAAAATTTGGTACAAAAGCTTTGCTTTCTTGAAAATATAAGGTGTTTTTTAATTTTTGGAAATTTAGAAAAGATTAACAGTTGACAAGAAAAGTTTCAGCAACATCTTTGAATGACTTCCAAGAGATTTCATTTAGGTCTCCACCAGCAGCTCTGCCAACTGCCTGTCGTTCATGTTTTGTGTATGAACCAGAAAATACTCCTTAATCTTAGCATCAGTTTATCTTGGGAACCTGTTGGGGGGGGGGGGGGGGGGGGGGGGGGGGGGGGGGGGGGGGGGGGGGGGGGGGGGGGGGGGGGGGGGGGGGGGGGGGGGGGGGGGGGGGGGGGGGGGGGGGTATATATATATATATATATATATATATATATATATATATATATATATATATATATATATATATATATATATATATATATATATATACACAGGGTAGAAAATAGTGAGATGATTTTAATAAGAAGCTCAAAATAGAGAAATGTGCAAAGAATAAAAATGACCAGTGGTACCTTTTGGAATTATGACTAGGTACGGTCTAATTAATAATGTAGCAGGACACTTGTTTATGTACATTTTATTGTAATTATCTCATTTGGAGATACGCTGGTAACCCCAATGTGTTTCTAAATACATCTGGCCTCACTGAAGCATTTTGTCAACATGATATTTCACAATTTGTATCAGGTGCTTTTAAAAGTTCTGTTTTGATGTTCAGTTTCTCTAAATCAGTGATAATTATAGTAATTCTGACAGCTGAACCTCCCTGTTCATAGCCTTCAGTAGGTGCCAAAATATTTCATGTAGTCAAAGAGATTCAAGAATGAAGACACCTTTACTTCAGTAATGCCATACTCAGGATTTTGCTGAAATGAGGAAAACTTTGGACATGTAAATGTTTGTTTTTTACTAAAGAAATATATATGGTTTGATAAAAAAAAATTTAAACTGCAATTTAACATTATGGTTATAAACCATAGTTATTAATTAACATTATTATCAGTTAACAAGGTTAAAATTACCCTGAATATTATAGTGAACAGTGACATCTGTAAGTCACTGAAGAATAGCGTTTAATAGGTACTGAGTTCTGCAGCTGTGTAAAATGTTCATTGCTAAAGCAACACAGCCTCAGAAATTTACCATAAACTGTAAATGAACAAGTCCTTTATACATTTATTTAAAAAACAGACTAGTTTGTGAAAAAGTTTAAACTGCAAAAAGATAAGCGGCTCTATAAGAAACAGACGTGATCAGCTGAAACCTGTTTCGTATATGTAAACCAGAATTCGTGATTATTAAATTTAAGCAGACCTTCTGCGCTCCACCGTAATCTCCAACCTCAAGTCCTATAGACCAATCAGAGAGTTTATTTGCAGCTGTGTGTTTCAAAAACATAGAATTATACTAGGAGCAGTGGAATACACTGCAGTAATATTTTTTTCTGATTTTTTCATCCACAAATAAACTATTTAGAGTAGCACCCACAAAAAATTGCAAAATATCTGTTAATCTACATAACAAGTAGATGATGAATTAATTGTTGATAACAGATTTCGTTTAGTGTAATTGCACTTTAATTAAAGTTTAGGGTGTCTGTAAACAGAAAGACCTGGCTTGTATTAAGCTTCTGTATTTCCACAATGTTAATGCTTTAAACCACTAACTTGAAAATCATTGCTCTGGATAAACACTATAAAACACTTACCAATTTTAGTGTCATTCTGCATTAGTTTCTGTTCGAGTCCCTCTCTAACTTTTTCACTTTTGTCCAGTTTCTGAAGCATGCTGCCCACGTCCACTAAGGCTCCATTATAAACAATAAGGCTGCTTGACTCACTGCTCTCCTGAGCCTCTCTCTTCGTCTTCTGACTAGGCAGCAGATGTCTGTTACCTGCAGACCAAAAAGATGTACACTTAGGCCAAAGTATAACAAATTATTTGTATTACTGCATATCCAAAGTAACATTAACCCTTAACTATCTGCAAGCCTTCAAAAATGTGAGGAAATAATTACTGGGTTTGACTTTGTATCAGGGCAGAACACAGAATATTTTACAGGTATTGTACTTGTAGTATTTGCAGCGTTAAAAACGAACACAAGTGCTTTAAAATGGCTAAAAATTTACACAGCATGTAAATGTTTCCTCACATGTTCTGGACCACTTCTTTCATTTTGGACCTCGTGACAGCATTTAAAGTACCAGATAGTCAAAGAAATATGAAATGATATGCTAAAGCTTGGCAACAGTTAGGTGCCATTTTTCATAACTGGGATAACATGAAAAGTGTATGTAAAGTGATTAAACAGGGTTACACAAATAGACCTTAACCAGACTTGTAAAAAATGGTTATTGTTTACTTAAGAACCTTGCAATATTGCATTTATCGTAAAGTTTAGGTAACATGTCACATGTCTATGTCTAAAATACCTGTGTTTCAGATGCAAGCAGGTGACAAAATAGTCAAGTGTTTGTCATCAAGAGAAACAGAAAAATAGAGAGAGCAAGCGTGAGCAAGTGAGGGGGGGATTAAGAGCGCAAAACACAATCTAGACTTTTAATTGACCCAACAGTCTTTTTCCAGGCCACTGACTTACTGCCAATAGTAAACTATGTGCTGCAGGTAGACAACACAGGTAAGCTAGTTATGCAGCTTAGCATTTTTCTTACCCAGGAGATTTTCTAACTGAACATCAATGGTGCATATCGAAACAGCCTCGTCTTTAGGTCTGTCGGTTAGCTTGCGATAGTAGCAGTATTCCTTCACCATCGGTTTACTCAAAAGCTTCTTTACCTAAAAAATAAACAACTTATTAATGTAATTAAGCACATTCTATATTATAAACACACACAATGTTTTCTAAATATTTTTTTTATTTTACCTTTAGAAAGTACATAGATGCCAGTGTTTGGTACTGTTTTTCGTTACATAACCTATATTATTAAGATAACATAAGATAAACCTTTATTTGTCCACAATGAGGATATTCACAATTTTTTACACAGCATGGAATAATTACTTGTTCCATACTTTATTTGCAAACAAAACATTAAACTGGATTTATTTTTTAAACTAAATAAACTATTAAACTTATTCATATATGAAAAAAAAAACATAAGAGAAATT